>JARHVA010001568.1:202500-717500 GCA_037957365.1 Torreya grandis
TGCCTATTTATAGAGGAGTCTTTAGGGAAGTTTGATACCATGAGCCAACTAAACCATTTTTCAACAATCCAAAGGTGAAGAAGGTTGAAAATATATCATTTTGATTAATCAATAAAGAGTGATAGCCTATATCCTAACTCTGAATATATCAATATAAAGGTAACAATAAAACCTATAAAAATGAAATCGATCACATCTTAATCCATTCATTATTTTGTATTGGCAACCTACATCACAGTCATACACTAGCATTGATGTTAGTGTCTAGATATAATGGTTGTTCTTACATCCACATAAGTACGTTTTATAGAATCTGATAAGTGATATGGAAAATTTATCATGCATATTTTACACCTATTTCTAGTCCAAATTTATCTGTGCATAATAAACTAAGTAAAATTATTCCTTATTTATTTTAATATTTTCAATAGTTGTACTTTACTATTTTTAACAATATCAATTACATAAATTCATAATATTTTTTATTTTAGTTTTAGATTAATTAGCCTAATATAAATTATTTTATCACCCTTGTGTTATAACTACTTCTATATTTATTAACCATAGATCTTACATATATAAATTAAGGGTTAACCATTTGGTGAACCCAACCTCTTTGTCTCTTTATGCAAAACCTAGTGACTGGGGTACTCAACCTCTTGAGGGTTTTCCTTAATATCTTTTTAGATTTATTATATTATCTATATATAACCTAGGTTTATCCCTAGATGAGATTGTATTTATATTGAACACTTTGGGGCTTCCTTTTTTCCCACATAAGATGGATGAAACTAATAAAGTATCAAACATTATGCCTAATGAAAGTGTCAATAATGATTTATGAACAAAATACTAAAGACATTATTATAGAAGATGTTTTTGATCATGCAAATAATGAATCTAATGCAAATAATGCACATGAACAAATAAATCAATAAAACTAACAAGCTATTGATATGTTTTTAGAGCATATCCATTAAAACCTTGAAGATCTTGATGAAATCCTTAGAACCATATTGGAAACTAAAAAATAAAAACACGTATATGAACAACTAGGTGCATCTATTGATCATGATATTAGAGATATGATACATCCCCATATTCTTGTAATTTTCCTGTTAAACATATCAACACTTATAATCCAATGGGGGAATGGGTTATGCGTTTACACCATTGTTCCATGAAATAAATCATACCATTACTAATCTTCCATAGGAACCATTATCATTTCAACCCAATTACAGGTTTCAATGCTTATATCCACTCAATCCATGGGTACACCTCTTTTAGTGACTTCTTAAACTTAAAATATTAGTGATAAAAATGTGAAAGATATTTTAAAAACTATAAAACTTTTCCAAGCTAAGGTTTCTAACATTGAGCAAAATTATATGAAATCACCTTATGATATTGATTCCCAAGATGTGTTACATAATCCTCTTGCACATAAAATATATTTTCGCCCTTTAATAACTAGTTTGCCACACCTAATTTCACATTTTATGATGGAAAGGGTGACCTTGAATAACATATTTGATATTTCTATGCATAATTCTTTATTATGGCTCCAATTATAAAATTTTTACCAAATTATTTCTAAGGATCATAAAAGACTATGATTTATGATGTTTTTATGATTTACCACTCTAATTAGTGAAATCATTCAAACCTCTTGTAGATTAATTCCTATAATATTTGTCTATAAAAATCACTAAAAATATGTCACATGATTAAATTTTAAAGATCAAACAAGGAAATAATGAACCTATTAACTCATATGTTTTGAGATATAAAATAATGTTAGCCAAAATGACAAATCCAATGTCAAAAAAAGAATTGCAAGACATTTTAAAGTAAAGTTTACTTGACCTATTACATGAGTCTATTATTGTCAAAAAGTTTAGATCTTTTGTTGACTTATTCTATATCATCTGAGACCATGAAATTAAACTTATTTACTTTAAAAAGCTCAAGTATGTAGCAAACACACTAATTACATCCAAGACCTAGTTTCATATCAAACTAAGATACATAGTAAAAATTAAAAACCCTAAAAAAGAAATAACCACAATGATCAACACATTCTCACAACAACCTAATCAAATCATCTTATCCAATGCACCTATGATAAAATTTACATGATTACCCGAGTCTCCATCTTCTTTACTTTATAAGCTTGTGGAATGTTATCTCATATCTATCCCTTTTCCCATAGAGGTCAATATGAGTCAACCTTTACCCAAAGGATATGATGTTAAATCATATTGTGACTATCAAAGAGGTCTTAGGAATTATAAAAATGTATGTTATACCTTGAAACATAAGATTTAAGACCTTATTTATGACCAAAATATTACCTTCAATGTTCCTCCAAAGGATTCAAATTCACAACTTGGTGATCACCATAATCATAAGATATTTAATAATCCTTTTCAAGATCATTATAAGAAAGATTAATAAGTGTAAATAGAATAAAAAATCCTCCTCCATCACACTATGGGAACCCATTATATGGGATTATTGGTACTTATAAATACACACTACCTCATATGGCTTTAAGACCTTATATTACATTTGATGATAGTGAAATAGTGGATGATGACTAAGACCTTCACTAATTGTTTATTTGAGCATACCTTGACCATGATAATATAAATATTATCATGATTTATAATGTTGCCTATGAGAATGTAAATAACATGAAACTAATTACACATTTCGAATATATAGATGATGATTTACACCATTTGACCAAAATGGTCAAAGCATTTGATGGCACATCACATGTTATTGTTGAGATTAATTTGCCTTACAGATTGGTCCAACACATGTGGTTACCACCTTCTTAGCTATACCATATACAAGAGTCCTTAAAATGTTATTTATAAGACCTTAAATTTATAAACTCAATGCAATATGTTCCATAGTGCATGGGTGTTTTAAATACATTCATACCAATAAGGTGGTCATACTTTTCACAATTACATATGAACATCCACTTGAACAAGAGAAGTTTATTATAATATATCTAATTATAAAATATACTAAGGTTAATCCTCCATAAAAGGGTAAGTAACAGTAAATCCCATTTCCTAGGTAACCCATACTTGAGATGCCTTTGCACTAGAGACAAATAATGGATTCCATAGAAACTTCATATACGCCTATAAAACATACTCAGTTACCTACAGTAACTAACCATGTTCTAATTATAAATATTAAAAATAAAATATAGAGAAATAAATGATGGGTTCCATGAACCCCTACGCCTATAATTTCTTCATGACAAAAGAGACTTATTAAATACATAGGACACTGCATATTCTATAGATCAAGATATAACACCTATGCATGCTCTTTGGAAGTAACACCAATTTCAAAAACAATATTATGATATTTTATGTACCTTTTATAATGCCTTATATGGGATAATAAGATATTATTTTTCCAATCAAATATTGAAAAAATATAAAAACATTCAAATAAATTGAAAAATATGCAAATATTTGGCATTCCCTAATTTTACTAGCTCCTTACATACATGTTGTTTGATTTATGTTAATACATATAATATCATTTCATCCTTATATAAATTTTTTTTATGTATATTTTAGTGTGATATAAACATATTTATACACATGAGATATGCATTTATATATGTTGGACCTTTCCTTTACTCATGTAATATAGTATATTTGGGGCATCTACTTCTTTGATCATGACTGATACAAGTTACATATCCTTTATGATAATTTATAAATTATCATGTTTGATATTATATTACATACACATGTCTATATCCAGATCATACCTTCATAGTTTACTTGATATGCTATACTACATAACATTTGTTGTTAACACATATATGTAGGGACTAGTATTATATATATTATACTTTAGTTATTCACATTGTCACTTCCTTAAGTTTATTCATTGATTGTTAATGTATTAATTATGAAAATTTTTAATATGTTCCTTATCTGTCAGCCTTTATGCCATTGTATGTTGATTTGACATTTGAATATGTCATTCTATGTTGATTAGACATTTAAATATGTCATTAATTTTGATTGTACAAAATTTAAACATGCCTATTATATGTGGTATCCTTGGACCATTCCTTTGCATTACATTGAGTGATAATATGTGTGTGATTGATTAATTGTTGAGCTTGTATTGTTACCCTCTATACATTACCATTATATACCATGCATTTTAGGACTTGATGTGATCACACATAATGATACTTATTGATATATCTACTTAGACATGTTATCCTTATATATTTCATGACTCATACACAAATTATTTATCCTTTTTAGGTAAGGTACATACCGGTTTCTATCTCCCTCACCTCAAAAGGAGGGGTATTTTAGTAGGGGTATGCCATAAAAGGCATGACCTCTATATTTTCATAGTTTCCATATTATAGTGGGGGAATGTCATAATAACATGACCTAAACACTTATAAATTTACTTAGTATATATATATTTCAATGGGGGTATGTCTTAAGAAAAAGACATCCACACTAACACAATATCTAGTTTAGCTTCATGACTCGAATATACACTTGGGTTAGAATCCTATACATTACATTGATTTTGCATCAATTTAAAACAATTGTTTTTAGATTTATGACACATTTACTCAATTATATATATATATATATAATATTTACATATTCCATGTTATTGTACCAAAAATTGTAAAATTTATCAATTATATTACTCACCAGAATGCACTAATTATACTAAGATATACTATTATCAAGCCTTTTCTTCTACAATAGTTAGTTTATTTATAGGTTGAAGTGATTAAATCATTTAGAATCATTGTATTTATATATTGTAGTGACTAAATAATAAAATATCACCATATTTATGGGATGAATTGATTAAATCACTCACCCTCACCAGATTATGTATATTCACACTTGCATTTTATGATTGAGATATAATGATCTCAATGGATATGTCATAACTCATCTTGAACTAGATTGGGGGCATAATACCTTCCAATATTCCTCTTCAAATATCTAAGGTTTAGTTTTAAACATTATCTAGCTCTAATGCTTAATAAAGAAGAATATTTACCAAGTCAAATCATCAAGAGGCAACATGGTTGAATTGATAGATAGGTGTATTCCTTCTTTTCTCTCTTTATTTTCAAGCATTATAATTATTTTAAATTTAAGATTATATGCACTGATTTATATTGTAAAATGATCTTTATTAAAGTTCATACACCAAAAAATCACTCAAAGTGGGATCAAGTAAAGGAAAGGTGTGTTATATAGATCCAAGTACACATATCTTTCCTTTAACCTAATAATTTCATATTTATGCATTACTAGATTAAAGGGGGGAAATTTATATGCTAAAATTAAATGTTTATAGCATATAAATCTTTTACATTTGACAAATATCAATCAAGGCTCTACGCTTTAGTTCTATACCTCATTGCAACTAAAAGGATCACATTCACCATCTCACTATGCCTAGATTCTTATCTCTTAGTTTCATCCATATTTATTTTAATTATATAGGTCTCTTGCATTAGATATAAATATTAAAACTTGATAAACATCCTTCATTTTCAATTTTACATCCATACTTATTTTCTAGCCTTCTAAACACTACCAACCACAGAGGGACACTATAATCGATGATAGTGTCCATATACTTATCTAGTGTCCAATAGCCAAAAGTCATATGATTAAAAATTATCAAAACCCATGGGTCAGCCTAATTGTCTTATTGAAACCTACCATGAGATATTTTAAAAAGGTGTGGTGTAAATATAATTCTAAGCCTTCTCATGCCTCATCTAGAAAATACCAAAAAACACCTAGTATATATAAATAGATTGATTATAAAAGCACTCTAATCTAACCTATTCATCCCTATTTCATATTAAGCATAGGATTAATCATATTATAGGTCTAAAGCATTCGAAGAGTATCCCATGAGTGATATTTTTAAAATTATAAGATAGATCACTACATGCATATTCATATATCATATTTCACCCTTATGCACACACTTTTCCACACATAGGGAAGAAATACATAAGTTTAAAGCCCTTTTTATATTATTGGATATGTAGGTAGTGCCAACTAATAAAGGGGCTTTGGGGTAACTTGACACTGTGAGCCCATTAGCCCATTTTAAAATAAACTCATTTCAAGGATGAAGACCTAGGGTTTTGACCAATCAATGAAGATTGATAACCTATATCCTAAATATAAATATATAGTATAAAGGAAACATAAAACCCAAAATAATGAATTTGGACACATATTTATCCAATCATTATTTAGTACTAGACATCTACATCATATTTAGACACTAGCATTGATGGTAGTGTCTATATTCGATAGTAGTGTGCACATATACACAAATATAATATCTAGAATTTGATGATTGATCTTGAATATTGATCTTTTATATTTTACAAATTTCTAGTACAAATCTACCTACACATAATAAACCATCTAATTACCATTGTTCATTATTTATTTTAATAGTTTTATATTACTATTTTTATCAATCTCAGTTTTATAAATTCATAATATTCTTTATTTGAGGTTTCTATTAATTGGAATACTATAAATTAGTTTATCACCCTTGTGTTATAACTAGTTCTATATTTATTAACCCTAGACCTCCCATATCTAAATTTAGGGTTAAAAACCTTATAATGAGGCCTATCCTTAAACAACCACTTCAAATTTTTTTTTCATAGATTATAGAGGGCTTATCTCTACTCCTATGTGTCCTAGATTGATATTACATGGAACTAAGGGTGTTTCACATAAGTTACAAACACATGATTCATACACTCCATGATGGTTTCTCAAAATTCCTAGAGTTCATCATGAAAAAAACATCCACAGTATGATACCAGTCATCATCATAATAGTGGAACTTACAATAGAAAGGGAAATCAATATTCAGATTTTGAATTCAATTAAGTTTAGTCACATCATTAAGAAAATTTACATTTTGGAAAGGTCACTATTTATATGTTAGACTAATGACCCATTGAATGTGATTCTCTTGTAAGACTCATAGGTTAGTATATTTCTGTTTATTTTTTAGTTCATATATGAAAAACTAAAAATAATAATAAAACTTTCAAAAATTTCAAAAATCATAATCTATGCCTAATTTGTTTAGTTTATTTGCATAAGTTAATTTGTGCTCAATATAATCAATATTTCTTTATATATCTAGTTAATATAAAAAATTATTCACAAATCATAATGAGTGAATGCAGAACATGCAGGTTTCCATTTATAGACTCAGTTGAAGGTTATTTAAATGTTAGAAACTTTAAAGGTTATTTCAATGTCACAGACCTATAAAATGTTATACAAACAAAAGTTCTCTACCCAGATAGTAATGCACCATGTTGTAGTTTTATTTCATTGGTATAATCCCAGTAAAAACATGATAAAGATTATCATATTCAAACAAGTCATAAGCCTCCTACATCTTGTTTATATTTTATAAATTTCACTAAGCACATCTCATACATAGGTTATAAAATTCTTTGTATATCCATTATTATTATTCATACATTAGTTCTTTAAATTATGTAAACTATAAAAATATTTCTCACTTAAAATATTGACACATTTTTTGATACTTGAGTTTATAAGTATTTATTTGTTATGAATTACTTTTGTTGATTAATAAAATTCATTCATTACATGCTTTTCATGTTTTATTTCCCACTTCATCTCTTATGTGTATTATTTATTTTGCCTTATGGAAATTTGAACATGTCCTTATGTATGGCTCTAAGCCTAGTGTATGTTTCTATGATTGTGTGAGTAAAATTTTAATATGTCTATTTTATGTGTCATCTTAGAATTATATTGCATGCATAATGTTATTTTTTTGTAATATTTGTGTGTACATGATGGCCATGACACTTGTGTGCTCTTGCTTACTTAGTTTTTAATGTCATGATGGACATCATGAATCCCTACCTAAGTAGTTTTATTCATATTTCAACATTCAATTTGTATTATCTATTTGCATGGTTCATTGTTAACATTTATCTTGATAATATAAATATGTATGCTTATTTCGACATGCATCTTATATTAATAGTTTACTCAGTTTACATATTATGATGCATTGATCTTTGATGTTATCATTACTACACATATTTAGAATTTTTAAAATAAACCTGACATCAATTTTAATTTTGAGTTTAGTTATTATTTAGGCTCTAAAAATCACCTCAAAAGAGGGGACATACATAGTGGTTTGTATTAGAAACTAAAATATTATAGTGTAGTACACAAACATATTTTTTTAGGTTTTACATAATTGATTAGGATTCATACATAGAAGTCACCTATAATGTAGGTTTAGACAATAATGCTTCACTTGAATAAGGTCCCATGCCAACTATTTTAAAAACAATGTGTTTTTATCCCAACATGCATAGAATAAAAAATCTAAAAAATTCTTAGAATAAAATTTAGTACCAAGAAGTTTTCAATTGATACCCAATCATAGTTTTCAAAAAAATACTTAGGTTTGGTCTCAGATTTGATCAATTTGGGGGAATCAAGTGAATCATGTGTTTTATGTTTAAAAAACAAATTTACTTAGCAAATCACATGATATTACTCAGTTATATAATCTATATACACCAATATATTAGATTGTGAGCACGTGCATAGTACATGACCACCTGCTTACTCATTTTTTCACCAATTTCATAGAGTGTGTAAATTATTTTCATTCTCCACATTATATACATTGTACTAATATCATACTATCTATTACACTAGTTTTGCAATAAAAATAAGCCTTATTCAATTTGTAGTGGTTGGATCACCTTTTTGCACTAGTTTTTGCACCAACACAATCCATTCAAATTATATAAGGATTCCAAGATACTTCACCACTTTGGGTATGTAATGATGGAATAAATCACACCTTGAATTATTAATAATAGTTACATATCAATGAGTATTGGGGCATGCATAGTTTATTCCAAGCTATTTAAATGAAGAATAAATATCTAAACGGTCCTATCCTCTCTAGTCACCAATTTTTTTCACTGGAAAACACAATGGTTCACATACCCATTAATTAATTATTATTAGACATATAAGTTTTCTTATATTTAACTCTTTATTTTATTTTAATTAAGGTTTCATTTATACATATTTCATTATAGGTTTTGTGTGAAGCACATTTTAATGTTGTGGCCTACATTCAAGGCTAGTCTTCATAAGTAAATTAAGGTATGAATTTTAATTTTAATATAGTAATTTAAGTTTTCATACATTACTAGATTAAAATGGGATACATAAAAAAACATAAATTAAAATTTAATTTAAAATAGTGTTCTTGTGACCACCCTTTTACACACTTAACTCATGCCTCATTTCATTATATTTTGATTACTTTTCCTTCACTTTCTATACAAATGAACAATTTTTAAAATTAAATAATGATATAAAAATATCAATTTATATCATCCTAAGAAACCTAAACTCACTTTCAAAATTATCCTTACTCTTATCTCAACTATATTTACTCCTATAAAAATGTCTCATTTGAGCTATCCCACTCCCTAATCCTATCCCATTCTATCAACCATATCTTCCCATTTAATAACAACTAGTTTTTAAAATTTAATGTAATTTAATAGGTATTCAAACATGTTTAATAAAACATATCTAAATTAATTCCATATTGACCACTATAAAAACACATTTTTATGTCATTTTCATACAAGAGGCTTTCATATTGAAAAACACTACAATTTGAATTGCACATTGAGAAAAAATTCCCTATTTCTCCCAATTATTAATAATTACAACATTAGTATCCATAATATAAAGTTTTAGTACACCTCCAAGGTCACAAGTCATGATTGAAGCACTTAATCACACTAAAATTACACAATCATATAACATTACACCAATATTTCACACAAGACACTATAGCATGGGAGAAATACATGGAGTTTGATCCCTCTTGAATGTATTGGTATGTAGGAAATGATCAATAGATGAGGTGTTGAGGTCTAATAAAAAATAAAAAATAAAACCTTTTTTTATATTTTTTCTATTCTTTCATCATTGCCTATCAAGCTTAAGTTTTACAAGTGAATAATAAGGCATACAATAACTTCTAAGGTAAATTGCATAGATCTAATTACATATAGATAGTCAAAGGAAAAGGTGAACAAGTTAAAAAATTTCATAGATTACTAAATCCATATGACATTGAAATTACCTAAAGATAATAGTGCTCTGCACCCCTATTTGATTATAACATACTTGTCTAGAGATCAACCAAATACCTGTCCCTAATTCATAGTTAGCCAACACAACCATACACTATCTTAGTCCTATATTATCTAATTTATAGGTAAGTTTTATATAGTTTTCAATTCATATTTTAACATATTTCTAGATATATTACTTTATAAATCAGTTTGTGTTATTTATTGTATATCTATAACATTCTAATTGTACATAATAATTTATCACATTTAGGTAATTAATTCATTTATTTTACAAATTTGATAAAACATTATGAACAAGCATCATTATTTTGAAACTATAATTGTAAAAATGTGCATTGAATAAACATCATGACTTTGAACTAAAAATTTGGAATTTTAAATTGTGCATGAATAAACATCATGACTTCGAAACTGTAACATTAAATTTTGAAAAACTATATGAACAAGTATCATTCTTACAAGAATGAGTATCATGCCTTGTTAAATTTTAAAAATGTGTATACAAGCATGGATAAGTATCATACGTCCTAAATTTGTGTCAAATGATTTTAAATACCTAAATCTAGTAAAAAATACTTGATCATGTTAATTTTTAGCCTATTTCACTTTAGGTAACTTGTCCACTTAATCAAAACCTATTTTACCACTTCACACTATCCTAACAACTTGAATGGACCTATTCAGCTCCTAAATTTATATTGAAAACATATATAAATGTTGTAATAGATAAAACATCCCTAATCATCTATTATGATATATACAAACCCAAAAGCCTCATGTTTCCTTAAAGAAAAAAATATGTAGTACGGTTCAATAGTGGTAGGCATTATCGACTCATATGGGATGTTTATATTCTTGGTTCTCTAATGGTAATATTTTACAATTAAACCCTCCCTTACTTTTTCATCTATGTTTTAAGGATTTATATCATGTGGTATCCCAATTTGTATTACTATAAAAGGACACTTAAGTCACACTTTTTACCAACTTGGTAATTTCAATATAGAGGGATACTTACACTCTTGTACATTGAAAAAATATTCTCTATTATTCTAAATTATAATTAAAATAACTTGAATTATTCCTCATACAAGTCCATACTTATTTTATAAAAGATGAAATAAAAACATGATCAAGTATTCAATCCATTTCTAAATGCATTCATATATTTATAGGAGAATAATTGAATAAAAGATTATAAATGGGATAACTATGTGGGATTGAATTACATATTTAGAGTATTAGATACATAGGTTATGTTTAGTCATCACAGGTGTGATTAGGGTCAATTCAACCTAATACACTCCCTTCTTTTTTCTATTTGTAAGTTTTTAATCATTGAAAGCCCTATTAGGGTTTTAACCTTGTAGTAGATATTTTAAAGTCTTCCACATAATTTTAAAGGAAAAATATACACATAAAGATTATAGAAGATATTTTGTGATTATGTAGTACCTTAGTCTTGTACACTTGGAAAAATTAGACCCTAGCTATTCCTCTTAGTTCTACACATGCCTTATATCTGCAAGCCTCAGATTTTCTCTATCTTGTGCCCTTTGGATTATATCTTAGTTTGAATAACATTATATTTATGACACAAACATCATGTCTTTCCTAAAATTCTTAAAATGTACTTATATTATATGTTTACAATTTCTAATCCTATACCTACTCTCTTATTCCCTAGACACTAATGTGTGGGACATACAATAGTGTCGATGTTACTATCCTAATGATATAAGTGTCCAATGCCCTAAAGTCATCCAATTTTCAAATGAAATGTATTGAAATGGTTAACCTAAGTGATTTAATGTGATTTATATCCAGATAATATTGGTATAAATATAATATCATCCTTCATTCATTCCTCACTTAGGGTGCACCTAACAATCAAACCAAAAGAGCATTCAAGAAGCACTCAAGTTACCAAAATATTTCCTATTATGCCCTATTCTAATATTAGTCAAATTAATAACATAGCTATAGGTCTGAAGTACTAAAGGAGAAGTCATATTTTTTTCCAAGTTACAAGCTAGGTCACTTTTGTACTGGCTTTACACACATTGCATGATTCACACACAAGCTAAAATGTAGGGAATAACTACATGAGTTTGAGGCCCTCTTTTTGAGTATTGGATATGTAGGAAACACCTTTTAATAACAAGGTCATTATGGGTCAAATATACACTATTTTCCCACTAACCCATTCCACCCAAGGTCACATTAGAGATGGAAACCTAGGTTTTTTCCATTTCATTAGGAGCGACAATCCATGACCCAGATCTAAATGCACCAAAATGAAGGTGAAGATAAAGCTAGAATCATCAAGGTGGTCACATCCTATTTCAAATAATATTTCATACTAACACTAGAATCAAACTAAGATAGTATCATGGACATAACTATTCTAGGATGACACAACTATCTAGAGAGTTAGAAGTGCCAGATCTAAAATTTGACAATTATTCCAAAATATACTTCCTATCTACTTTTGATTTGTACTAGATCTAGATCTACATTAATATTAAAACCACCTACACACTCTCTTCTATGTCATATATATATATATATATATATATATATATATATATATATAACACAGTGGTAATTTTTATTTATAACTTATCTAAGTTTAATAAATTTAGAATATGGTACATCTGAGTTTAACACATTAATTGATCTACTATAGATATGATATTCACCCTTGTGCCCTATCATTTCTATATCCTTAACCCTATTTGACAAAGTAGGATCCATATACAAATTATGTTTAAATATTTGGTGAACCTGATCCATGTGAATATGTAATTTTTTATGATTTAAGGCTTCCAAGCCTCATAGGGTTTCAACTTTTTGTGATGGATGTTTTAGATCTGAAGCTTTACCCTAAGGTTTAACCTCCTCTAGTCACAAGGGCTTCATGTGAAAATAATTTCAAGTAGATTAATAATTTAATGGAACATTTCAACCTCCAAATATGTTCATATAAAAATTCCTTAGAGTTATTTTCTTCTCGTATTGTTATATGTAAAAACCTCTTTTTGTTCACCAAAACTAGGTACAAATTTTTCAATTTTGGCAATTTACTATTTTTATTAAATATTGGCATACAAGGAAAATGGTTTAATTATGTTTAAATTATTTTTTTGGTTTCTTAAAAAATAATATTTTACTAAAAAAACTCTTTTAGATATCTAAAAAATATTTTAGATTTATTGCAATTGCTAATTTTTATTTAGAATATTTTAGGGTTTCCCTATGAAGTGTTCAAAATTGTTTGGCATATTTCTGATTCATATTAGATGAAATTTAAAATTACTCAATTTTTTTTGTAAATATGTTTATATATAAATATACCTCTTTCTATTTTCTAAAATATTATATGGATTTTCCAACTTTAGAAATTTACTATTTTTAGTAAATTTAGATCTACATGCTGTATAAGTATATTTGTTTCCTTATTTTTCTAGGTTCATTTTATTTCCTTTTTTTTATAGAAAATATGTCTTATATTGCCAAAAAACTCATCCAATATCTTAAAATTTATATATCCTTATTTCCATGGTTGATTGTTCCTTAGAATTTATAAGCCTTTCCTATCCTATCCTTATATCAAATTTTATAACATTTCAAATGGATAAAATTGAGATTAATTATACTAAACCTAAGGAGGGTGATAGCTATATCCCTATAAATAGGTTCATTATATCACTCCTTCAAATGGTAAGGTGGATAATCTTATTATGCCAAAAGAGGGAACCATATAACCCTACAAGAAAAAATCAATACTATAACCAAGTTAATGCATGAGCCAAAAAATCAAAACTAGTCTCTAAATTCAAAGATCACATTATTACAATATTAGATTATACTCATGTAGAATCCAAAACATGGTAGTGTTAATCATGTGTTTTAATATTCATCTACCAATGTTATTCCAAACAAGGTTTTTATCCAAATGAAAATCTAAAATAGAATACATTCAAAACAAATGATTCTATAAGTGAAAACAATCCTAACAAGAGGTCAAGTGAAATCCTAAGAAAAATGATTTGATAAAAAGTAGTAAAATTACCTCTTATACATCCTATACATAGATCCAAATACTATTGTGCATATCATAGAATGCATGGGCATCATATATACCATTATTTTACATTGAAGAACCAAATACTAAGTCTCAAATATAGTTGTGACCCTATAATTGGTACATCACTCATGAAAAGTACTTAGATTATGAGTACCTCTCCTAAAACACAAGTTACAAAATAAAAAATATGGGCACCAAAGAAAAATTTAGAGCAAAAAAAGTTTCAAATATAGTATACACCTAAATTTGTTTTCTCTAATTATTCTATTAATCTCACTAATTTATCTTATAACTATAATCCTAATCAATTAATTAAAATCCTATGTCCTATTAAACATTTATTAAATCTTATTAACCTTTATACACCCCTCATGACAATTAATCATCCTATTATCCTACTAACATCCCACTTAACTACTATTCATGCCTCATTAACTAGCCACTAGCCCACTTGCAAATTAAAAATTCATATTTATTGTAACTACCACGCTAGCCAACGAACCCTCTTAGCATTTCCTACATCACTATAAGACTTAATCCTCATTAAATCCTAATCTAATCCCCACTATACCTTAATCTAACCTAGAAGTCTCTATATATAGAGAACCCTCTCTAAAATTCTAGAACTTTCGAAACTAGAGACTTCTAAAATAATTAAAAATTCCTCTAAAACTCCCTCCATCAACATATAAAAATCCATGCTTGGAACAAAGCTAAGCTAATTAGAAAGCTCACAAGCCTTCCTTACATCCACATAATAGACGTCTAAAGAACTTACACTCTCTTTCAATACACTTAAGCATCCAAATAAGCCATTAAATCCATTATCAAGTAATCCACATACAAGTCAAATGCATTGGATAATTGGTTGAAAAATATTGGAGGGAAGTACTAGGAGCAAGGCGATGGTGAGGATTTACTCCTAAATTTTTTATTGTTCCTACATTTCTCTTTTTTTGATGTTATTATGATTTTAGGTTAAATTTTGACTGATAGCTCAAAAATACACTAATACAAATAATATCAAACATAAATCAAGAAAAGGCTCAAAAATACAAATCAGATCAAGAAAAGGATACAAATTTACCTCTCAAAAATGATACTTAGTTTTCCAAGCTATATGGTTTTGGAAATAAATATTTACAAAATTTTGGTTATCATGGTCAAGGATTGGGAAAACATTCCCAAGGCATCACTCACCCTATTTTCATATTTGATCAGAATGAACACAAAGGCTTGGGATATATTGGTAATGCTAATACTAATCATTCAAAGGTAAATTTTGTCAAAGATAAAAAACCCACAAATGAAAACAAGGTGCAAAAATAAAAATTGACATATCAAATATTAAAATTATAAATTATAACAAAAGAAGTCAAAAATCAAGAGACAATTAAAAAATTTAATGTTCCAAATTTGATTAAAAAAGAGGAAATAAAAAACCATTCCTAATATCAAGGCCCTGTTGTACTCAACAAACACCCCAACTCTTTTTTTTCTTGAGTAGGAACCCATTAGAATTTGAAAGGTTTGGTTATATCTTGGTAAACCTTTTCCTTATTAAGTTTCACCTATGTATCTAGCTATATTCCAAGCTTAAAAGTTATTGTACATTACATAAATGTGCCTTATCATAATTATTTTTCTCTTATTGGCCAAGTTTTCATTATGTGATTTATTTGGAATAATCTATTGATATAATTTTTGGAAGTTTTACATGTATACAGATCTTTGGAAATTTTGTCAATAATTTCATCAATAATTGTGTGCAAAATTTGGTCTTTGGGAAATTGTTCAGAACTTGTGTGTAGAATTTGGTCTTTAGTAAATTTTTTCAAAACTTGTGTGTAGAATTTGGTATTCAAGAAAATTATTCAAAACTTGTGTACAAAATTTGGTCTTCAAGAAAATTGTTAAGAACTTGTGTTCATAATTTGGTCTTTGGGAAAATTGTTTGAAACTTGTGTCCAAAATTTTCTCTTCAGAAAAATTGTTTAGAAATTTTGTTAAAATTTTTGTTTAGAAGTTTTGTTGAATACTTTAGTCTAGTTCAGTTTCTATGGCCACTTCAGTTCTTCGTACCATGACAAGTTTAGCCATGAGTAGCCAACTGTGGGCAGGTTGTAGTTTTTTAAGGTTAATTTGGTATGTATTTTGCATGTAAAATTTATAGATGTAACTAAAATATATTTTTATGTCATGAATGTATGTGGTAGTTAAACCGAAGAAAATTTCAAAACATGTACACATTGCATTGTATTATGAGAGTGAGTCAATCTTTGAACACACTATGATAACCAATTGTGGCTGTACATGCAATTTTTTGCATAAAATTAGAACTCAATTTATGATTATCTTAAGATGTAATATTGAATTATTTTATGAAATTGGAGGATGAGGCAGCCCCTTCCCAAAGCCCATTTATACATGTAAAACCATCATTTCAAAGGGTTAGAGAATTTTCAATATATAAGAGCAAAACTAATTTTGGTTGTCAACTCATGTGTTTGTGTATTTTTTTCCAATGTTTGTATAATTAGGACTATTTTATTTGGTTGTATGATTCAATAACTCTTAGTGTACAAAAGCTATGAATGAATTATTTATTATCTTGATTAATATGCTAGTCTTAGATATGTAACAACTATTAAAGGATTAGTAAATTACATTAACTATTGGCAATTAAGTTGATTGATTCATATTTTATTAAGTGTGTAGAAGTACTTTCATTCAATAATTTTTTTTTGTGTATGTGCAATAGCTATCTCAGATACCTCACCAAGCCCAAGCCATAATATATTAATTAAGGGTGTGCAAATTTTTTTCTATAAGGAGCAACCATTGACTGAGGCATGTTAGTTTCCTATATCAAGATTATGCTAGGCTACTTGACCATATTTGACTATGTGTGTATAATAGATGCTAGTAATAGGCATAGGTTTTGAAAGAGCTTGTCCACTTAGAAACCAACTAGGGAAGTGATTCCTAAAGACATAGAACCTTTAATTTATTCTCTCCCTTTCCCTCCTTTTTGAATTTATTTTGAGATCTACCCACTCTAGATTAGTAACCATCCAACCAAAAAATCACATAAATTTAACTTTCTTTTAGAAACCATTCATCCATTCATCATCCTTGTTAACAACCTACAGGCCCTGCTTGTTATTCCATCACTTGGTTGTTAAAGCTACATACCTACAACTCATGCCCTAGAGTGGAGTTTACCTCCATTGAGATCCTAAAATGTTAGAGGCTACCTCATTATGAATTGGTGTTAATAAAAAATGCATCATTAGCATATTAATATCATTGTTCAAGTCGAGGGAAAGTAATTTACAAATATCAAAGTTATGGATTTCAAGATCCAAATTTTGTTTTATGTAATTTCTTAACTCTCTTGATAATAAGATTCAACATGTTAATGAAACTAATAAAATCCTAACAAGTAGGGAATCAATTTAGTTAAGAGTTTCATTTGCTTCAAAATTAAGTTATGTTAATTTTCATATTATTGATAATCCAATGGATCACAATGATATACTTGGAAAACCATGGTTACACTTAATAAGAGTAGTGGTTGATAGAAAAAACCATTTCATATCCTTTGATAATCAAGTCAAACTTAAATCCTTTTAAAAAGAAGGAAGTATTTATTAAATTTTCATACAAACATATAAAAATAATGGCATACCAAAAAAGTCATAACCGTAGTGTGACAGACATGATACAGGGCCTTGATAGAGGCATTTCCTTGATGAGATCCTTAGGTTCTAGTGGCATTTTTATTTGTTCATGGCACCATTATGAAATACTCTAAAAAATCAAAGCATTCAAAAATATAAAAACATTTTTTAGCACATACATGTTATATTGGCTCCTTGGCATTTATGTGCTAGTTCCATGTTAAGGGCTAGAATATCATTTACTCTGACATACACATATATAAGTATACACAAATACATGATACACTCCTATTTCGAACGTTGGCCTTTCCTTCGACTCATGTCTATGGACATTGGGGGCATATGCTTCGTAGATCTTGATACACACAAGTCATATGATTCGATGATCATTATAAACTATCATGTTTATGATGGTTGCTTATGCTTTTATTTTACACACTTCCTTGAGTGTTTTACTTTGCTATTTTTTTGTTCAAGAATTTGAATATGATATGTTATATACGGACCCTATGCTTTTTTTTTTACTTATTAGAAATTTGAATATGTCATTTCTTTTTATATAGACATTTGAATATGTCATTCATTGATTTGTGGACACTTGATTAAGTCACGTCCACTCAAATTTATGGCATTTAAACATGTCCCTTATTTGTGGCCTCTTTGGACCATTGAAGTTTGACTTGATTTTGAGTGCTATTATGTATGTGTTTATTTTATTGTTAATCTTGTACTATTACCATCTATACACTTCCATGATCTTTATCGTGCATCTTAGGCATACATGTGATCAGACTGGTTCTATCTACTTCAATGATACATTTACCTAGAGATATTTACTTCTATGTGCTACATGGTTACATTCAAAAATTTTGTAGTTGTCTTACCCTTTTGAGGTGAGGTAAATTCTAGGTAATATTTTTCCCTCACACTAATGGGGGGGCATATTAATGGGGGCATACTTGGGAAGCATGTTCTCCACACTTTGCATAGTTTTCAAATTACAATGGAGGCATGCTTTAGAAGAATTTTATCTATACTTATTCAATATTAAATACTTATACCATTTTGTAGATTCAGTGGGTAAATGTCATGTGAACATGGATTACACACATTTCATAGTTTTTAGATTTAGTGGGGGCATGATTTGGAAGCATGCTATCAAAATTAATTTAGTTTTACACTTATATTAAATTCACAAATTTAGTGGAGGCATACTTTTGGAAGCATATTCTCCACACCTATTCAGTATTTAGCATCTCCGGATTACATTGGTGGCATGTTTTGGAAATATGTCTTCCACATTGGTACTTATATAAATTTCATATTTCTCCATATATGGTAGGAGAATACTTTATAATCATGTCATACACACTTACACAGTTAATCTAAATTAGACAAAACACATAGTTATATGATTTAGTTTCATAGGTGTGGCATAATTCTATACATGGTACCATTATTATACATAGTTTTAGCATGAGACATATCTAAGGTGAATATGATATGAAACATGTGCCTAATATTTCAAAATATAATTCAATATTAGATTTAAATACTATTACATGTATTGATACCCCATAAACCTTTATGAACTTTAGTGAACCAATCTATTGCAGTAGTTCATTCACCTTTTGGTATGATTGAGGTGATTAAATCACTCAATATTTCCAAGTTTTTAGTTTATAATTGATCATCCAAACTCACCAGGTTATAAGTATCATTGGGTTACATGGTTGAGCTAATCTCAGTTACTAGGTGATAACTCATTTTTACTCCAAATTTGGGGGCATCTCTCTCTCTCTCTCTCTCTCTCTCTCTCTCTCTCTCTCTCTCTCTCTCTCTCTCTCTCTCTCTCTCTCTCTCTCCATTGGATATATTATCTTACAAAATTTATTTATATTTATCTTAATCTCAGTTTCAAATCCTTAAAATGACACATCTTTTACAAAAATAACTTGCCAATAGGTAAGGTGGTTACATCAACACAAATGTGTACTCCTAAACTTTTCTCTTTCAATTTCAATATTTTTTACAAGTAATTTTAACCCATATTATATGCACTAATTTTACATCATGCTCTTGGTTGCAAGTTAGTCACCATAAAAACACTCAAACTCAACTCTAAAAAAAACATTCAAATTCAAGTCAATCAAAGATGAGGTGTGCATAAGGTACTTATTAATTTCTTTTCAACTAGAAATTTTATTACTATATTAAAAGGGGGAAAATATAGATGATATTTTGTGATTATGTAAAACCTTAGTCTTATACACTTTGAAAACTCAAACCTTGGCTATTCTTCTTAGTTCTACACATGACTTACTTTTGTAAGCCTTGCATCTTATCTATCTTGTGCACCTTGGACTATATCTTAGTCTAGCTAACCTTTTATTGATGACACAAACATCTTATCTTTCCTATAATACTTAAAATGTACTTATCTTACACTTTTACAAGTTATGATATTAAAACTTCTCTCTTATTCTTTGGATAGTAATGTACAAGATAGATAATAATGTCAATGTTATTATCCTGACCTGATGCAGGTATCTAGTGCCCTAAATTCATCTAATTTTAAAATAAAACATATTACAATGGTCATCCTAAGTGCTTTATTATGAGTTATCTCCCAATAGAATTGGTATAAGTACAATATCAACCCTCATTCATTCCTTACCTAGCAAACATGTAGCAATTAGACAGGAAGAGTATTCACTAAGAACTCAAGGTACCAAAATCTTTACTATTCTACCCTATTTTGATATCAATCAAAGGAAAAACCTAGTTATAGGTCTAAAGTACTAAAATAAAAATCATAAGGTTTTATTTTCCAAGTTACAAGCTAGGTCATTATTATACTTTATTTACACACATTGTGTGATTCACACACAAGACAATACATAGGGGATAACTACACTAGTATAAGGCCCTCTTCTAGAGTATTGGTTATGTATGTAGTGTCCTTTGACAATGGGATCATTTTAGGTTATCTTGACACTATTTTACCATTAATCCATTTTTCCCTAATGTCACATTAAAGATTTAAATTTATGGCTTTTCCATTTTATTAGGAGTGATAGTCCATGACCTAGATCTAAATACACTAGAGTAAAGGTGAATCCAAACCTAGAAGCATCCAGGTGGTTACATATTGTTTTAGTTGATATTTTATGCTAGACATTAGTGTTGAAACTAGATAGTAGTGTTAACACAGCCTCCTAGGTTGACATAAATTTTTAAAGAGCTAGAAGCACCAAACCTAAAATCTGATGACTATTCTAGAATCTACTTCCTACATTCTTTTATCCTATACTAGATCGATATCTGCATTATCATCATAACCAATTAATTAATATCTTTTATGTTATTTTTATATTCAGCATAGTGGTACTTTCCATTTATAACTTATCTTAGTTTAATAAATTCAACATATGGTAATATGAGTTTGATACATTAATTGGTCTGCTATAGGTTTAATATTTACACTTGTACCCTATTATTTATATATCCTTAAACATATCTACACAATTAGGATCCACATCCAAATTAGGGTTAAACTTATACCTAATTCAAGTTTGCACACATGACTATGACCTAAGTTTATATTTTTATATAAAATTAAAGACCAACAAGTTCATGTCAAGAGTGGAAGTCAGTCCTGACTGACCCATATAAGATGGTCCTAAACTTATTCATCTTTAGTCATAGTTTTTAGGAACATGTATATTCTATTCTTGATTTTTTAATTTATTCATCTATTAGTAAAAAATTAGATCCAAGATATGAACATGTAATTTTTGTCATTTCATTTCATAGTTAGTATTATTTTTACTCATTTCACTTTATAAAATTTAGTGTTTGATTTAGTTTCTACATTTCACAAGTGAATTTATGGTATTTTTATTTATTCCATTCAATTTATATTAATTAGTGTTATTTCACATATTAATCCAAATTTAGATTCAACATATTGGTTAACTCACTTTTCATTCAAGCATTGACTTCAAAATTTTTTCCCTAGGGTTTAGATAAATTCCTAAACATTTGACACTAAAAGGATTTATTTCAACCTTGGATATAAATATGAAAATAAAAGAACTTTTTAAAACCCTAGATATAATTTATGACACTGAAAGTATTTTATTTTGACTTTGGATTTGATATTTGACACTGAAATTATCTTCTTTTGACCTTGAATTTCATAAGTTTTTTCTAACTCTATACTTCCAAATTTATATTTTATTTTTAGCATTTCATTTCCTACGATTGTTTAAAATATCCACTCATTATTTTTTTATTATTCCTTTTTTATGATTTACATTTTAGCTTTCTATTAATTCTTTTTCAAATAATATATGGATATATTAGATGATCAACATTTAAAAAAATGAACCAAATAACATGTTAATACATAATTTCCATTAATATATATATTTTTCAAAATTAAGTTATATATGAGAACAAGAGAAATCATATATTCAACATGTTATAATACCTACTCCACAAACTCAATTATCACTCAATTATTATACTTACAACATCCAATCAGAGTTTTTATCAATTATAACTAGATGAAAATAGGCATGTATGAATTCTTTCATTTTTCCTCCTCATATACCTCAAGGTTATAACACTTATCATCCCACTTCCATTATTCACCCATGTATTATATTATATTTTTTGGTCCATGTTGTTAACAACCAATGAGTTAGGCCACTGTATCATGAAGGTAGTCAACATGTTACTCCTCAACCCCCTCCACGTCCCATGAGGTAGGTAAATCATTCCAAAGAATATTATATCATGGATCGACTAAAAATTATCCATGATTTTTTTTTAATTTTGGAGTTACTCAAAATTTCATCAATTTAAAAAGATATTTTATATGTTGTATTATGAGATAATATCATTACTAAAGATATAAAACTAGCTAATTTTGATTCTATCATGACACCTTTAAGGATATAAAAAATATTATTAAGTTTGAATATGAAGAATTTCTAATACAAGATGTAAAAACCAAAAATATCCCACTTCTAATTTAAGTTACAATAAAAAATAAAGGAACTAAATGGGCATTTATTATTATTAGGTCAAAAAATTTGTAGTAGTCCTTTCTTACAATAATTGGATGTAAACATTGATGGTCTTCAGCAAATAGATCAAACTATCAAAGGATTTGATTATTATTCAAGCAAGTTATTGGAATGTTATGTTTAGATGTAACATTGGGACCTAAAATAGTGTCTAATTTATTTCATGTTATGCCTAATAAATTACACTATAATTTACTATTAAGACGACCATGTATACACATGATGGTAGTAGTTCCATATAAATTATATATGTTAATTGAATTTATGCATGAAGGATATTCATATGAATTTTCTATAGATTATCACCCTTTACAATTTTTTAAAATTCAATCATCTCAATCATAATCAGATGATCCAATTATTATACCTCATTTTCAAATAATCCTTAAGTACCAAAAGTTCACATATGAAATTGGGGATTCAAGTATAAATAAGAAGAAAGTAGAAAAAGAAAAATTACAAATGGACATCCAATAATTAAATCAATAAAATAAATCATTTGATAAATTGAAAATAACATAAGAAAAGGCTCAATTAAAACTTTGAAAAATACTAGAGGAATAACCAATATTGCATAAATAACATTTATAACAAAAATAGTTAGAAAGTCAAAAGTTACAATTAGAAAAGCTTGAGAAATAAAAGTTATAAATAGAATAAAGATTACAAGTAGAAGAATAAAACATAAAAAAATCACTTCAAAATAATGTGGATCCACAAGAGATTACTCATAATCTACCTTTATTGGTCAATTTAGAGGGGAAAGATGGTAATGTTTCTGATTATTATGACAATGATGATGATGAAGATAACATTGGTAATATGACAAATGATCAAATATGTAAGTTAAATTTTAATCTTTAAGATGAATAATTATCTCATTATTTATTTGAACCAATTGTTATAGGGGTTTAACATTATGATTGAATTGATAAAAATCAATTGAAGTCAAATGGTAAACATATCTTAGGTATGCCAAAAAATGATAATGTGAACTATTGTTTAAATAGTAGATCTCATATGACATTTATGATGAACTTAGTGAATAATGTGTAAATTGTGGACACCAAATTTTATATTCATTAAAATAATTCCACATAAATACACACCTACAATAACTTTACAAATTTCATTGAATAAAAAACTCATCATGTTACTTACTAGTAGACATCGATCAACAACACATATTTGTAATATAAAAAGCAAATAATTTTGTTCTTACCATAGGATTAAAATAAATGATGTATAACACTATTAGAATTTACAATATAAAATTACAAATTACAATCATGAAGGTATGATTAAATTAATACAACATCAAAAAACATATCTTAAAAATAGGGGTTAAAAGTAACCAATGCAAAAACAAGCTTATTGGAAAAACGTGTCTAATTATCAACAAGCACCATAAAATTAACATCTCCCAAATTGGTAATATAAATAAACAATTAAATGACTCAAAAGGCACAAAATTTTCAAAATCTCTTTCTAGTAATCATAATATTTCACATCATTCTACATCTCTAAGAGCTACTTTTCTTACACATGATTACACAAATAATGATCTATATATATTTATTACTACAATTGAAATTTTTTATGATTATAAAACATTAAAAACTAGAACATTTCATTCATGAAAATTAATTAATTTATCATATATCATATATTTTTATGATTATCATATTTATGGGATAATTATTTATTCTTTTGCAATGCCAAATATTATAAAAATAAAAGAATTTCAAATAACAAAGCACAAATTGGAGTTTACATATCTTATTTATTATTGCATTGTGTTCTTTTATTTATTTCACATGTGATTGATTTGATTATTTATTATAATCCCTTAGTTTTTATTGATGTTTTGGCCACTTGGATCTTCTTTTTCTCTTTGCACATCTAAACAGTTCAAAACAATGATCAACTCCATCAATTATCTCCCTATTTTCATAGTTTACAATGATAAAATTGTATTTTTTTGTCAAGGTCAAAACCAACTAATAATGGTCAAGAAAGTATGAAATTACTGATATTAGTTGGACAATCTTGTCCTATGAAAAATTTCACCAAAAACCTAAAATTGAGCACACCAAGCCTTAAAATTGCTAATATTCAGACATTTCACCTAGTTTCAATATGTAAATAATTATTTATTCAAGAAAAGTCTTTCTTTTCCTATGTTATATTATTCATACATACTACATAATTTCACAACTACATATTTAATGAAATGAAGATATACAATCAATCCTCTACATATTCATTCAATCCCTTACATATTTTTCAAAGTTATATCTCAAATACAATGGGATAATCTTTCTCATACATGGTCATGCCATAATTTTCTAGTGAATATTTCACATTGACACATGTGACAAATTGTTAAAATTATTATCCTTTCTTGTAATCTCTAACTCTTTCTTATCATGAGTTTTTATTGTTTCTAGTTTCAAAACACAAAGTACAAAATATTCAAATACAAAAACATTCAAAGTATTTTAAAAATCCTAAATTAGAACCTATGAATTATAAAATATTTAGTTTACATATTTGGAATACATTATTTATCTCATGATTAGTAGATAAAACATGTTTTTTTTATCATGCATGCATTTCATCAGTATTCATGAGTGTTATGCAAGACATACAAACTTTCACATGGATTAAGGTGTTGGACTTACCTATACCTATTATCCTTTATAAAATTTTGGCATATTATCCACATGTTACAATTTTTTCAAGTTTTATCATTGCATGAATCCTATACTTTTGAGTTATAGAATCTTTACAAATGTCTTGCTAACATCTTTATATTACATATAGATATGTTATTTTATAGGATATGATCACATTACATATACATGGTTTAGAATACATTCATAGTTATATGTTCCATTTATGATATTAATTATACATAAGAGATTAGATATTTCTTATATATTTTGTGTGGCCCTTTTATCTTATGTGAAAAATTACTTGAACATTTCCATGAGATATTGTTTGGTATGTGTGAAATTTGAACATGTATTTTACCTTGGCCATATGTTTTACGAGACATTTAAAAATGTAACTTGTTTGAAACATTATTCATGTCCTTTACATGTGGCCCTTGGCATTATGTGAGCAATATCTCATCTTGTCACATTAGAACATGTCTCTTGTGTGCAACCCTTGGTCTTATTATATGACATTGTGTTTGGTATGTTTTTTTTTCTAGTTTATAATGTTAAGTTTGATGAGGGACATGATAAATATCATGAATTAACTAATTCATATGTTAATAAATCTACATTCTTTTACCATGATCTTCATTGATACATTCTATAGGCCTTACCTTATATGTTACATACATAATTCAAATGACATATATCTTACTATGATTTTCAAAAATGATATATTATTAAATAATTACATATGAAAATAATATGAGTGACTTTAAGTATTATAGTTAGGCCTTCCATGGAAAATCCTGAAATGATGGAAAATTAGGAGAAATTATATATTATTCAATAATTACATTTGAAAATCAATAGTTAAATTTTACTTTGAGATGAGTGACTTTAGGATTAATTCCCTCAGCTCAAAAAGGGGGGTATTTCAATGGGATTTTCATACATGAAATAAACTCATTAAAGATAAAAATTAATTTTGGTGTGGAATACAGTTGTATAAGTTTCACAAAGGTTCAAAATTTAGTTATTAACATAAATTATGGGGACATATGCCATGCATATGCACTATCATTATAGGATCAATGTAAAAATTCAATAAATTTTTGAGTTCATGATATAGGTTCATGTATAAGTTTCAAACATATATTACAATTTGAATCTACATACAATTCTAGATTCTACATTTATCAATGGAGACATGATATAGATTAGTACACACTATACCATTTTTAATAATATTAATACTATTTTCTATCTTCAGATATGGTAGGAGAATTAGTGGAATCCATTATCTTTTGATCATGAATTCATGAATAAAGTGGTAATTAAATCTAGACATCTATAGTGATTGATTCAATTTAACTGCATAATACATACATTAGAGGTTTAATGCCACTTAGAATTATGTCTACAAGTACATTATCGATTTTAACCCATTTCACCTCTTAGGGTTACAATAAATTTAGGTTTATACATCCCTCAATAGGTTTTATCTACTATATATTAAGTGAAAATTCAATTAGGGGCTTTGTCACCCTCAAAATTCTCCATTAGTTAATCTAAAGAACAAACCCTCTCTAAGTGCTTCATGGGAAGCACTAACTCTCAAATGATTCAAAGAATCATCATCTACAAGTAATATCACAAGAGTAACATTGGTTTCACACAAAAATGTATAATATTTCCTTCTTCTTTTCAATATTTTCAAATTAAATTTACATTTCAATTTTTAGTTTCACATATGGGCCTTATATAATTTTGCATCATTTTAGGATTTTCCATGGAATACTTTGTAAGATTTAGATATTTTCCCAAAAAGGTAAAGTGTATACACACTAAGTTATAATATTTATTTTAATCTAGTAATTTAATTTATAGATAAGGGGGGAATTTAGACACCTAAATCTTGTAAAAAATACTTGATCATGTCAATTTTGGCCTTATTTCACTTTTAATTAACTTGTGCACTTAATCAAGACCTATTTTAACACTTCAAATTTTTTTAATAACTTGTATAGACATAATTATATCCTAAAATGATAATTAAATCCTAAAAAAATGATATATTACCTAAGAAAATCCCTACATATATATTCAAATATATCCATACACCAAAGTCTCATGTTTCCCTAAAGAAAAAAAAAATGTCCAATAGAAGTCAATAGTGGAAGACATTATTGAATCCTTTGGGACATTTATATCCTTGGTACTATAATGGTAAAGTTATAAAATTAAACCCTCTCTTACTTTTTCATCTATGTTTTTAATATTTTTAGCATGTGGTTTTCCCTTTTGTTTGCTATAAAGGGACACTTAAGTCACTCATTTTACAAACTTGAAAATTTCAATATAGAGGCATACTTACACTTTCACATTGAGAAAAAATTCCCTATTATTTGAAATTTTGATTCCAATCACTTGAATAAGTACTCAACCAAGTCCAAATCCTATTTTATTATAGTCAAAGCAAAAGTATGATCAAGCATTTAACCCGTTTGTAAATTCATTCATACAGTCAAATGAGCATAATTGTATAAAACACTCATTGGGATAAATACATTGGTTTGAATTACCTCTTAGGTGTATTGGATATGAATTAAATGTTAATTCATTGATGGGGGGTGATTTGGGTCATATAATCCCATTACATTCCCTTATTTTTTATATTTGTAGGTTTTTAATTAATGCAAGCCTTATTAAAGTTTTAATTTTGGAGAAGATATTTTAAAGACTTCCTCACACTTCTAGATGTCAAATCCTTTCTTATATACCTAACTTAATAAATAAAACATGACCATGACCTAAGTTTATATTTTTATATAAAATTTAATACCGACTAGTTTACATCAAAAGTGGTGGTTGGTCTTATCCTAAATAGGATAGTGCTGACCTTCTTCATGTTTAGTCATAGTTTCTAGGCACTTGCAAAATATGTTCTTGTTTTTATAATTTAGTCTTTCATCAATAAACATTGTTAAATCTATAACAAAAAAAATAAGTTGTCATTTAATTTTAAATTTAGTATTTTTTGGTCAATTTCTCTTTGTCAAATTTAGTGTTGGATTTCATTTCTACTTATCACAAGTTAATTTCCAATATTATGATTTATTCCATTAAATTAGCTTGATTAGGGCTGGTTCACATATTAATCTAAATTTTAATAAAATAATTATATTAAATTCTATGCCTCTATATGCTCAATTATAACTATATTTATAACATATAGTTGGTAGATTATGTATTTCATGTATTTCTCATGTTTGTTAGTATACTATATATCTATTTCATCATTTTGTGAGTTTATCCTATGTAAATAGTTATCCCACATTAGTTAGTTAGGATAGTTGGATGATTTTTATCACCTAATTATGCAAGGGATTTCCTTTGTATTAGCATCTCATTTATGAATAAGACTTTACATGTGTTGTTTTACAATCATTTATCTATATTTTCGTGATGTGATGTTTTTGGTGTTATCACTTCTGAATCTTGGGTTGGAATGCTTGCTCACCATTCCTAACATGGTACCATAGATTTAAGGTATTGCTCCCATCTTCATTGTTGAATTTTGTTTCAAAAATGTCCCTTGTCACACTGCTTCTTCCCTTATCATATATCCTCAACCTTTTTTCCCTCTTATAAATACAACACTTTTATTGAATATTTGAATAAAGTGTATGGTATTTCCTCTTGGAGGGAAGGTGGAGAGGAAGTAGAGGAGAGAAGACTGTGTACTTGAAGAGGAGATCTTGGTGTCATTTTTTTTGACTTTTTGAAGCTTTGGCATTGGAATCTCAACTTACTGAGAAAAAGTGCTTCTTTTGTTTTGTTTTAGATCTACAAAATTTAGGCATTCTTATTATGGGAGCATTATAATTCTAAGGAGATATTCCACCTTATCTAGTGCACAATCCCCTTGCGACACTTTTCCAAGAGCATGGAACATTGGATTTTTATAGAAAGAGGCATTGACCAGGGTAGAGGTTCACATTGGATCTATAGGGAAGAGGCATTAGAACCTGTTAAAGCTAGGCATTCAGCTAGGCACTTCTTTTATTTTGGTTTAGATCTATATATTTGAGGTAGGGATTCATTTTTTTCTTTTATTTTAGATCTATAGATGGAAATAAGGAATCCTTCTATGTATAAGTACATTGAATTAGGAGGGAAGATACAAAATAGGTCTACATAATTTAGTTTGGCATTGGAAGTTTTTTTTCCAAGTGTCTACTTAAAAAGTCGAAGTGTTGGCTTGTAAGGAAGGGACGAGAGAGGTGTGTTGGATTAAAATGATATTTTCTTGGAGGTTCAGAATCATTTCATAGGAGTATATCAAACTTTACTAAGAGTGGCATTAGAAAACTAGATCTCTATGAAGTCTTTTATTTTTGTAAAGCACTAGGTTCTTTTTGTCTTCCCTACTGTGTGGAAAGTGGGAGAATAACTGCTACATTAAAAAGGAGGACTATACAAGGATAGTATGTAAGGTGGCCTACATGGAGTGTATTTCCAAAAAAGAAGAACACCTATCTAATATAGTGAAAAAAACCATAATTTATCCTCCTTCAATCCTATCAAGCACAATTGTAATTAATTATTTTCTTCAATACACTATATTGTTTGCCTCAAGAGGAAGCACAATTTGCTTATGCAAGCATAATGGTAACCATACAAATATTTTTTCACTTTGGTTGGAATTTATAAGTCTATGTTTCAATTATGGTTCTAATGAGTGGTTAAACACCTACATTATTTTCTTATTTGGTCAAAAAAATCCGTTTATAGTGTCTTTTTTAATGTTTTGACCCATTTTATTAGAAATTATAAATACTCTAAATTTTAAATTGTAACACAGATCTGAGTTAATATTTTTTCAAAAGTGAATGGTTTTAAATTATCTATCCATTGGTGTCATTAATTTGTAAAAAGACACTACCTTTAGAAAGTTCTAATTTGGTGGGGTCCTTAATACACTCTTTTTTGGGGGGTTATATTGATGCTAATTTTATGCACCCTTTTACATTATTTTTGCTCTTTGGTGGTTCAATATCATGGCTTATAATTATGGTATTGACCATTTTGAGCCTTTGACTACAAAAAATTACCATACATTGAGACTTCGAATGGAAATAATTATAAAGCATAAAATATTATGGTCCATAATGAATGAAACTCAACCACAATTTACATGTGAATCTAAAAAATTTCATCACCAATGTAAGTTTAAATAATGTATGGGTTTTATTGGGGGTTATGTGAGTGACATTATTTTTTTCATTTGGATGGGTGTGATTAAGTTGAAGGGTTTTTTTGGGAAAGTAGATCACTTGAGATCAATGTAGCTTTAAGTGGAGCTTAATTCACTCAATCTGGATGACTTTGATTCTATTGTAGACTACCTCACTAAGTTTAAGGATTTATTAACATGGTTGAAAGGGAGTGGATGAAATAAGAAGGATGAAGAATGTGTGTACTTGATTTTATATAAGTTTAGTGGCCCATTCCAAATCTTTTCTTATACCTTTTTTCTAGTATGGATGCCTCAGGTGTTGCATTGAAAATGCCATATCTAGGGTTATTTTGTGAGAGACTTATTAGGGAGGAATCCAAATTTTTTCATCTTATGTCTTCCACTTCTCAAAAATTATTAGTCACATCACATCTTAAGAATAAGGTAAAAAGTAAGGGTAAGAAGAAGAACACTCCTCCATCTCAAAATGCATCTGAACCCAAAAATAACACATCTAAACCAAAAGCATCTTCAAAATCCAAGAATAAGTATAACCTATCTTTCTCTTATTATGTGGGGACTGATCATGAAGCATCTTGGTGTTTCAAGAGGATGAAATCCCTAAATGATGATGTTAGGAAACACAATATTTATATCTCTACTCCTCCATCTCATGAGCATGGAAAAGCACTTAAAGTTGTCAAGAGATCATAGTTACATATTTTAGATATTTGGGTTATAGATTATGGTGCTTTACACTATATGACTTATTCCAATGATTCTTTCATATCTCTTGGTTTGATTTCTACTTCCAACATTGATGTTGGAGTTTATTCCTTAATTTATATTAAGGGGAAAGGTGAAATAAAACTAGATGGTGGATGCATAAATGATGCATTATATGTTCTAAACATCACCACCAATCTAATTTTAGTTTATCAAATTTGCCAATCTAGTCAAAGTAAGCTAATGAATTTGACACCATAGAGTGATGATGTTCAAGCTTTGTTAGATCCATACACACTTATTTCACAAGGTGTTGCTGATCATAGTTATCGACTCTATTATTTTGAGGGTTTTGATGATACTCCTCCTTTACGGATGTGTTTAGTTTTTCATGTAGATTTTGTGAGTCAACTTTGGCATGAGAGATTTAGAAACCTAAACTACATATATTTGAAAGATTTGAGCACCCATAGTATGGTAGAGGGTCTTCCTATAGTTTCATTTCTTGATGGAATTTTCCTTTGTTATGAATTTTGTAAACAACATTAGGATCCATTTCATAAGGGTATGCCCATGAGAGCTTCTTCACAACTTGATATTGTGCACACTAATTTGATGGTCTTTTCTATTCCTTTTAATGGAGCTAAGTATGCACTTATTTGAAATGATAATTTATCATGGGGTACTTGGATTTATTTCCTAAAGTAAAAGAGTGATGTCTTTGCTCACTTAAAAGTCTTTAAGGCTTTGATCGAGAAACAATCTTTGAGTTGCATAAAGAAGCTTCATAAAGATAATATGAGGGAGTAATTCATTTGGGAGTTATTTTATTTTTGGGTATCCCATGGTATATTTCAATATCATTATATTACACATACTCCACAATAGATTGAATTAGCATAACCAAAGAACAAAACTTTAAAGGACATGGCTAACTACATGAAGCATTCATGGGATTTACCGCCTATTTATTGGGTAGAGGCATTTAATTGTGTGAACTACATTTAGAACCATATACCACATTAATAGGACCTAAGTTCCCAAAAGCTTTGACACAACTTGTCAGAATTAAGAGCACACATGATTACCATTGTATAAGCACCACAAGAACAGATAACTATCAATGAGAAAACACATAGAATATGAGAGGCAACACACAATTGTATTCAACTCATTACAAAGGAAATTACAATAAAGAGATCACACTCTTCTTCCACCTCTATGAGGCTTCCTACTCAAGGGCTACAAGTAATCTTCCCACCTGAGTAATTTTCTCTCATAGGTCACAACTAACAGCTAACACAAGCTGTTGTTCACCTCATTGTACATCCAATACAACTGAGTACAAATCGGTACTCCAAGTAGATCTCACCATGATCCTGCTCCTGATGTATTGCTATCACCTTGATCTTACTCCCCCGTCGATCTTGTTTTGACCCTCGCATACACACATTCCTGCAGACCAACCTGATCTTACTTATCACATGTAGATCTCCTCCATGATCTTGCAACACCCTGCATATCAAAATTGATCTTACATACATGGGGAATCCTACTTGATTCCACCATGGGAAGAACTCTCCAAGCTCCACACTTAGTTCTCCATAGTTCTTCACTTAACAATACAGCCCATGAGTCTATTATATAGATCTCATGCATACACTAATTTAGACAAGTGGCTCAAAGACACGAACTGGTCTTTATCATGAAAACTATGCATCCACTTAATTGATTGTCTGTCAATAGTAGTTCTGGCTGCCACAAGCAACCGACGTTGGTCCCTACCTGACTGGAGGTGATCGACGCCAGCCGATCTCTTGCTGATGCTAGTTTCCTTCTATACTCTCCTGACTAACATCGGTTGTGGCCTGCCGATGCCAGTGACTGTCAAGCTCCAAAAACCTCCTTTTTTGCCTTAGGTGAAGCTTTTAGCTCCACAACCTAATAGTACAAAAACTTAAAGGACATGGCTAACTACATGAAGCATTCATGGGATTTACCTCCTATTTATTGGGTAGAGGCATTTAATTGTGTGAACTACATTTAGAACCATATACCACATTGAGTAATTAATCATATGAATCCAAAGGAATCTTGGTCTAAACCAAGCCTGATGTCTCATTTTTCTAAATCTTTGATATCCTTGTTTAGGCATTTGTACCAAAGAAAAAAAAGAGGAAAGCATTGGATACGAAGAGAAAAACATTCATTTTTGTAGGGTATTGCGAGGACATGAGAGATTATCATATTTTAGACCCTGATACTCATGATGCTCATTTTAAAATACATGTATAATTTGATGATAATTTCACATTTCATGCCTCATCATCTTCTTTCATGACTTATTATTCTTATTTTGATGATTCATCACCTCCTCTCAAGGATTCATTCTTTGAGGATCCAATTTAGGAGATTCCTAAAGAGGTTATAGAGGATGAGGATCCTATTCACATTGATGTTACCACTATGCCTAGGTAGGCATGTAATATAGTTTTAGAGGCATCACCTTTAATACAAGATCTTCCACCTACTTGATATCATCATTCACATCCTATGGGTACTAAAATTTTATATCAGGCATTCTCTAGGGATCCATAGTATTTTCCATAGGATCATGGGATATAAGAATGGGATGATGAAATTACAAATGAGTAATCTTCATTGATGAATAATGACACTTAGAATTTGGTCACTCTTCTTAAGGGAATAAAGTTGGTTATATGCAAGTGGATTTACCACACCAAGTATGCATATAATGGGTCCACTAATATGTAAAAGGCACATATTATTGTAAAGGGGTTCTAAAAGATTGAAGGTATTGATTACTATGAGACTTTTTCACCCATTACCAATATGTAGTCTATTTTCCTTATACTTTATCTTGCTGCATCACAGGGTTGGCCAATATATCAGATGGATGTTAAGAGTGATTTATTACATAAATACTTGCATGAAGAAATATATATGGAGTATCCTATTGGGTTTGTTCATGATTATTATCTTATTTGTTGACTTAGGAGGTCTCTTTATGATCTCAAATAGGCCCATTAGGATTGGTATGATAATATGGATTCATTTCTTATCTCCACTAGCTTTGCTCACTACCACTCTAATGCCATAGTGTATATTCAACGTATTACAGAGGACATTGTTATACTAGTCTTATATATTGATGATCTAATTATCATAGATAACTCCTCATCTTAGATAAAGAATATTTATTAGGCTATTTTATATAGTTAAAAATGAGATATCTTGGTCTTTTTCATTTCTTCCTTGGTTTGAAGATTTTAAAAATAGATATATGGATTTATTTAAGTTAGTAGAAGCACACCCTTGGTATTTTTTAGCATTTTGGCATGGATAATTTAAAGTCAATTCCTTCTCCTTTTTAGTCTAGAGTGACTCTCACTACTACTTGTACTACTCCACTTTATGATCATACATTGTATAGGTAGATGGTTGGGAGTCTTATGTATTTAACCCATACTCTCTCTGACATTTCATTTGCAGTTGGGCTTGTATCTAGGTTTGCACATGACTTCATGATAGTCATTGGTAGGATTCCAAGAGGATTTTACAATATCTATGAGTCACTACTCATTTTGAATTACACTATGCTAGGGGTCCTACTTGGTTAGGTACAATGATTCAGATTGGGTAGGTTCTCTTGATGATAGATGTTCTAATTATAGATACATATTTTTTCTTGGTTCTTCACCTATTACTTGGTTATATAAGAAGTAGTAGGCTATTCAAATTTAATCTATAAAGGTTGAGTATAGGGAAACCATCATAATAACTTAGCAAATTCTTTAGCTTTGTCAGTTATTGACATAGTTTAGCTTCATGTAGGATTCACCCATTATAGTTTTTTTTGATAACTAAAGTGTAATTCACATATATTGCAACCCAATTGAGCATATATGGACCAAACACATTGTCATACATATTCCATTCATGTTTCATCACATTCAAGATAGAGTTATTAGCTTAGAGCACATTCAAGATAGAGTTTTTTGATGTAGGTATGAAGCTTTTTACATCACCTCATTTCCTTGAGTTGTGTGGCATGCTTGGGGTTTCATAAGTTGTCCTTGGGGGGTGTTCATGAGGACATATTCCTTATTCATTTCATGGATACATATTGTACATGAGTACTTTATCAGGCCTAGTTATTGGGACTCATACTATGGATATGTCACTATTTCATTTTTTGGCTATTTTTATCCCCTAGCTTCACTTGAGGGGGGGGTGTTAGAGTTTCATGTATTTTTCATTTTTGATAGTGTATTAGCTATCTATTTAGTCCTTTTGTAAGTTTTTCCTATGTGAGGATTTATCTCACATTGGTTAGTTAGGCCAGTTATATGTTTTATCTTACCTACTTATGTAAGGGCTTTCCTTTGTACTACCATCTCATTTATGAATAACACTTGAATTGCATTGTTTTGCAATCATTTATCTTCAGCTTCATTGTGTGATGTTTTTGGTGTTATCACTTTTGAATCTTGGGTTGTAATGCTTGTTCACCATTCCTAACATGGTATCAGAGCAACTTACATTTTATAGCTATTTTTTATATACCAATGTATATACATTTAAGAGTGTATTATATTTTACTTTGAGTCTTTAAAAAATGAGTACATATGCATGTTATATTCCCACATAATCTATATCAATGTGTCCATATCTATCATGTATTTTATTTATGAATTAATTTGAATGTTTGAAAACTTATACTTTTTTATAGATTTGATATTTAAATTCATAAAAATCTTTAAGAACCTGTATTTTATCTCTTTAAACCCTTAATTTTGTCCTAAATCTAATTTTTGTCTATTCATGGATTTTTGGAACTCTCTAACAAGGCCACTGCGATGCCCCCTTTTGAGATGAATAATGTAGCTTATAAGTCACTAATCTCAAAATAAGAGTTTACTTTATCATGTCATAAATATATAATCATGTAGAGCTATGCCAACATATGGAGAGTGTGCCATCATAGTAATAAATGTCATTAAAGCATGTATGTAACATATTTAATGTGAGACACCATGTGTTTTGTCTAGATATATATAACAATGAGGTATATAATAAAGTAACCATATATAAAGTAGAATACATAGTAAAAATGCATGATAAATATCATGTCACCATTAATCAAGCTCAAAAATCACAACACATAATGCCATTAAATGTCACACATTGTCATAAAATAAGGTTATGCACCACATACCATGAACATGAATATGTTGAAACAAACAAGACCAAGGGCCACACACAAAGGACATGAGGAATTCTACAAACAAGAGACATATTAATAGTCACAAAAAAAAATATGGATGAGGTCCACAAGAAATTTACATGTTTAAATGTCACACATAAAAAATATCATAGAGATGTTCAATCAATTATTTCACACAAGGGCCAAGAGGCACACACAATAATCAAGAACTGCATAGCCTATCATGAAAGAAAGTAACACCATAGAAATAAATTAGAAAAAATAAAAAATAGTCAATTTCATCGATACATATCAATATCACATCATATAAAAGTATCCCATTTATGTGGCAAAATGTAATATTTGAGTAATTTTCAAGGTACTCAAAATTCATTTAAAACCCTAGAACAATAATTGAAAAAGAAAAGCAATGCTAAAAAGATATATATGGGTCCAAAAATATTTTTATCCTATTTTTTATTTAAAAATAGATGTTTTCCTACTACTATGTATAAAATTTGATAGATATCAAAATACTAAATATGTACAATAAATTACAATTATAATTTTATAAATTCATAAATATGGAAAACTACTATTTTTATAAAAGACTAAAAAAATGTAATTAGATACAAAAAGTTTTTTATTGATTGTTTCAAATATTTAAAAGTGGAAATAAGAAAAACATGTGATTATGTATGCTCAGGATAAAAAATGTGAAATTATTTTTGGATAGGTATGTGTTATCTACCAAACAACATAAGTTATTTATGTCTATTGATTTCATATATGTCTCAATTCAGTATGACTAATAAATGACATGAAAAAGATAAAAAAATATAAATTTGATAGTGGTAGATTAAAAGTAGAATGTGAGAATATATTTGGTATAAATGATTTTTTTTGGATGGTTGCACAAGGTACTCAAGTCTGTTGATGACAAAATTATTTGCATTAATCATGGTGAAAACCTAATTACTATGCTTTATGTGCTTATTTTTTATGATTAATTTGAGATATTTTTATTTAGATTATGCCATGATGATATCATTATTTTCATTATTTTATGTTTGAAACACTGAGGGAACCTTAAAATCTATAAAACATAAAAAAATAGAGGGTGTGTAATGGGATGAGCTAACCTTAATCTGCCACTTTATTATTGACCCTTTCCTATGTATCCAATACTCTGAGTGGAATTAAGACTATGTATTTCTCCCACCTAGAGTGATTATGCTCCCTAACTATGTGTATGTTACTAGAAAAATGGATTTTATACTTAACAATGATATCTCTTGACTTGCTTTGAGATGATTTAAACATGGCATATGGATAATCCTTATTAATGATCTTGAATTTGGGAAGAATAGGGTATATTTTATCATTGTGAAATAGTGCAAAGTGATCAATAGATAGTGCAAAGATAGGAATAATGAATGATACTTGATTTTTATTTATAGGTAAAACTTTGTAAAATTTACTTTTAAAAACCTTGTTAAATGTATGGAAAGACCCAAACTATTGATTCAAAAACTAGAAAAATAACCATTATTTAGTGTGGAAGGCCTGTGGTAGTGGCGTTGTTTTCCTAACATAGACTTATATTAGAAACTCAAGGAAACTTATCATTATTTGGGGATAATATAAGGATAGTATGAAAAAAATTTGATTATTTTAGTTTTGAAGTTCTATGTATAAATGACCAAAATCAAAGGGTCAATCTTGCATATAGATAAATGTATTAAAGGAATGGTGAGTACAAGTCATGTATTTGGCTACAAGTCATGTGGTATAGGATGTGTCAATAATTAACATTATCAATGTGATTAGATTTATCTATATATAACCATTTATGGTTATTATTGTCTATCAATAATGATTTAATTTGAAGAAAGTGACCAAATTTACCTTTAAATTATTTTGGGCACATTACACTTCATATCTATTTTTTGGGCATGTTTGAACTTCTTTTGGTTGTATTTCTATGCCATTGGTTCCTGTGTGTGTGTGTGTGTGTGTGTGTGTGTGTGTGTGTGTGTGTGTGTGTGTGTGTGTAACTTTGAATTTAGGAAATATATAATATTAAATATTTCAACTAAAAATTTATGAAAGATGAATTATATAAGATTATATATTGCACTTACATATTTACATCTACATGTTTATAGTAAGGGCATGATAGGAAAAAGACAATATAGATTTTTATCTAAAATTACACACATACACACTAGTGGGAGAAATAAATTTGAGTTTGAGACCTCTTCAAAGTATTATAAATGTAGTGCAACACTTAATAATTTAGTAAGGATTGACCAAGGTGAATCAAACTCAACTCTTTTTCATAACACCCCCATTTGATGTCAAGATTACTTGTGTAAAACTAGGGTTTGAACATATAACTGATTTTACATGATTATAAAGGGGGTAAAAGTAGAAAAAAAAATTAGACTCTAGTACATCATCATAGATGGAACATGAGCTCAATCTATGTAATCTCAATAAAAACCATTTTAGATCAGTATCGACTATCAATATTGATCTAACCAGATGGATCTACCAAAGACAAAATAGACATAAATACACCATTCACATAAAATTTATCATAGTTATAATACATAAAATTAAAATAATGAGAACTAAACCCAATTTAAAAAATAAATTAAGAACCTTATTACTTCATGTTGTTGTAGATACCTAAATTTGTTCACAAATACTTGGTAATGTTAATTCGTAACATTGTAAATGATATTTTGTGATTATGTGGCACCTCAGTATTGTACACTTGGAAAAATATAGACCTTGGTTATTCCTCTTAATATTATACATGCTTGGCTTCTACAAGCCTCACATCTACTCTATCTTGTGCCTTTTTGCCTATCACTTAGTTTAACTGGCCTTATATTGATGACATAGACATACCATATTTCTTAGAATGTTGAAAATGTACTTATCTTACACCACTACAAGTTTTGAGCCTATGCCTATTCTCCCTCTCCCTAGATACTAACATCTGGGATAGACATTAAAGTCAACATTATTGTCTTACCTTGATGCAAGTATTCAATGACCTAAATTCATCTAATTTTAAAATCAAATGTATTACAATGGTTTGCCTAAGTGTTTTAATGCAATTTATCTCTTGATAAGATTGTTATAAATACAATATCAACCCTCATTTATTTCTCACCTAGAAATTGGATCAAAATATCACTCAAGAAGCATTTAAGTTACTAAAACATTCTTATTTTACCCTATTTTTATATTAGTCAAAGGAACAACTAAAATACATATCTAAATTACTAAAGGAGTAGTCATAAGGTCATATTTTCCAAGTTACAAGCTAGGTCACTATTGTACCTATTTTACACAAATATTGTGATTCACACATAAGCCAACACGTAGGGGAGAAATACATGAGTATAAGCACCTCTTATAGAGTATTGTCTATGTAGGAAGTGCCATTTGATAGCATGGTAATTATGTTTTAGCTCAACATTATACACCCACTAATCCATTTTACCCCAAGATCACTTTAAAGATGAAAAGATAAGGTTTTGCCATTTCACGAGAAGTGATAGTCCATGACCTAGATGTGAATTCACTAGAGTGAAGCCTAAGAAAAATATAGAATCATCTAGGTGGTCACATCCTATTTTAGATGATATTTTTACATGACACTAGTGTCAAACCTAGACAATAGCATCAATGTAACTATCCCAAGCTGATGTAACTATCTAAAGAGCCAGAGACACTAGATCTAGAATATTATGATTGATCTATAATTATCTTCCTAATTTATTTCTATCTATTACATATCTAACACTATGTTAGCATCAACACCAACTAAGTAATTTCTATTATGTAATTTTTATATCTAGCATAGTTTTACTTTGCAATAATAACTTATCTTTAATAAATTCAGCATATGGTACATCTAAATTTAACACATTAATTGTCTTGTTGTAGATTTGATATTCACCCTTGTCACTTATTATTTATATAGACTTAACCCTATCTACTCAATAAAGGATTCCTTAATTCAAATTTGGGTTAAACATTTGGTGAACCTGAGCTTTGAACATCAAACCCTAGGCTATCTAGTGTTTTATGATTTCCTTTCCTATTATTGATCCCTAATTGATAAATATTGTAATCATGTTTACCATGGAAACATTTGTAAATTATTTCATGGTTTAATACCTTATAGTTTATATGGTTTGCTAAATTACTTGTCTTGTCAAAAAATGTTAGGTAAATTCATGAACATAATGAGAGAGAGTATTAAAAGAGAGATAAAATTTGACATCTATTCATAATTCCACTAGTAATTATTTAGATCTAGTATAAATATTCCAATGTGACCAATTGATTAATACACATGGAAAAATTTTAATACTTGAGTTCCTAAAACAATCTAATGTTTACAAGGACATACTACATGAGACATTGCATGAAACACAAGTTCAAAAAGATATTGATGCTTTTTATTTTATAGGAGTTCATGAAAGATATAAAGAATAATTACAAACTTATTACCTTTTATCCAACTGACTTACCATTCAAATATATTATTAATCAAGAGTTACTTTTGCTCATACAAGTGATGATACAAAATAAGGGCATAAAAAGTGTTTTCATTGAGAATGAATTGATCCTAAACATTTGTAGTGTCAAATTTATAACCATTATGATAATTAACATCAATCTAATTCAAAAGTTGACTATGGATATGAAAAGGTTTGACTATTTACATAGCCCTCCAACTGGTCAAATTACATCGGATGTGACATTGGTACCCAACATTATTTCAACTACTTTTTAGTTAATGCATCAATCATTCCATTATAATATAATTATGGGTATACCTTGGATACATTCAATGGAAGTCATCCCATCTACACTTCATAGATGTGTAAAATTCATACATGATGGGAATTTATTAATAATGCATGTTGATGATAAACCATTTAAATTCTAAAAAGTATAATCCAAAATTGAAGGCATTCTTATAGTGATACCACCAAAATAATGCATTCCTCTTGACCATATACACACTTTTGAGATAGGTTAATCAAATATACTAGATCCTCCATATCAAGATGAAAATAAGGTAACACATATTGAGGTGCACAAAAATTCACATCAAGAGCAAGAAACATTTCCAAAACATCCAATATTCAAGGATTCTAAAATTGGACTTGTTGTCCATGATAATGATGATACTCATATACCTATATTCAAAATAGATGGTGGTTTAGAATCAATGATGTCACCTTTATAAAACACCTTGATTTTGATGGATTATATTATGTCTATGATGGTCACTATTGAGTATATTCAAAAATAGGTTTATATAGTTCACATGAAACTATATTTCCATAATGATAATGCAAATGCTACTTTATTCAATAATCAACCTCCTACATAATGTATACTCAAATATCCTTATCCAAATGGATTTTAATTAACACATATACCTATATTTTGTCATAATAAAAGTACATTTGAGCACATGCTAAATTATGTACATTCTTTTGGTCAATGGTAAAATGATGAAAAAATATTGTTAAAGGTGTTCCATATGAGCATTTTTGATGAGAATCATAATTGATTCTATCACTTACAAAAGGATTCCTTAACCACTTTTTATCCTTCCAATTACCAAAGTTTAATCCCTTATACAAATGAATTCGATCAATTACCAAATGATTAGAATGTTTAAAAATGTGGTATTCCTAATATTTCTATGAGTACTTTGTGAAACTTAATTAATGTGGGGCCCATATGAGATCCTCATACTATTTCAAATCTTAAATTATACAAAATTAAAAGGTTCATCCATCACCAGGATTTAACAATTACCTTATACATGGGTGGTGCTTATTGTTAGCACAACCATATTGATCCTCAACAAACCAAAACCACTTGCAGTATAAAGCTTTTTTAGTAACCCAATTTTAAATTATAATATTTTAAAAATAAGGTCTCTTGGAAGGAATCCATTGGAAACATAATAATACCAATTGTTTGTCATCCTAAAGTAACTCAAACATGAGTTTGGGTTGTGCCTACCATATCTCCATATGCATTTACACTTGGGAATATTTGGCTATACCAAATGGAAAAAAATATTGATTAAAATCAACAAAGTATTTCCTTTTCTCATGAAGTAAAATTAATGCATATTTCAAATGACAACACTACATCTTTTACTACACTTTAAAACATGAGGAGGAACATTCTACATACCTTTTAAACCTATCTGATCATGATGTAAACAATGTAAAAGATCCAACTTAAGGTTGTAAGGTTCATAGTGGGGGAGATATATATGACCATCCATTGGATGAAATAATAGGATGATCTTTTCTCATCATCCAAAATCACCAAAAATACAAAAAAACATTCAAAAATCCAAAAGTACATGTTTTTCCACCTACATGTTATATTGGATCATTGAAATCTATGTGCTAGTTCCATGTTGAGGGATATCATATCATTTAATCATAATTACACATATATATGCATACACAAATACATGATTCACGTATGGGTGTTGGGATTTCCATCTACTCACATCACCAGGATTTTGGGGGAATCCATATTCTATGATATTGATAGATATGAGTTATATGATTTTATGATCACTCTACACTATCATGTTTTTTCTTACATATGTACTTACACATGAATTATAAATATTATATCATACACATGGTACTTGATATGATATATAATTAATGTATTTTGATAACACATTTGATCCATGAGCCACTATAACATGTTTATGCTGGTTTCTTATGATTTTTCTTTACACACTTCCTTGAGTGTTTTACATTACTATTGTCTTTCTTATTTTATCATTTGAATATGATCCATTCTATGAGGCCCCTATGCCTATGGTTCAATTATTAAACATTTGAATATGTCATTACATTCTTGTACATTTGAGCATGGCATTATTTGTTGTATGGACATTCAAATAGATCATTCCTTGCTTTATGGACATTTGACTAAGTCATGTCTATTTGATTTTGTGGCATTTGAACATTTCCCTTAATTTTGGTCTCTTTAGACCATTACTTGTTGACTTGATTTTGAGTGATCTTATGTGTGTGCTTGTTTATTTGTTGAGTTTTTACTATTATTATATAAATTTTTCCATGATCTTTATCATGCATCTTAGGCCTACATGTGATCACATTGGTTTTACACACTTCAATTATACATTTACCTAGACATATTCCTTATATATTATACATGGTTACATTCATAGATTTACATTTGTCTTACCCTTTTGAGGTGAGGTACGTTTTAGGTACTATTTTTTACCTCACCTCAAATGAGGGCATATTAATAGGGTAATGCTTGCGAATAATGTTCTCAATGTTTTGCATAGTTATTAGATTTAGTGCGGGCATGACATATAGTTATGGCTTCCACACATTCATAATTTATATATTATAGTAAGAGAATGCTTTGGAAGCATGTTCTAAATATTTATTCACTATTTAGTACATATACTAGTTTGAAGATTCAGTGGGGGCATGTCATATGGATATGGCTTACACACATTCACAGTTTCTAGATTATAGTGGAGGAATGCTTTAGAAGTATGTTATCAACATTTATTTATTATTTAGTACTTATACAAGTTTATCGATTCATTGGGGGCATGACATATGGGAAAAATTTCCACACATTCACAATTTTCATATTTAGTGGGGGCATGCTTTGGAAGCATGTTCTCCACACCTGCTTAGTATTCAACATCTCTAGTTTATAGTGGGGGCATGTTTTGGAAACATGTACTCCATATTGGTACTTATATAAGTTTCATATTTATCAATATATAATGTGGTCATGATTCATAAGTATGTCCTCTATACTTACATAGTTATCTGAATTGACCAAAACACATAATTATATGACTCAAATTCATAGTTGTGGATTTTTTTTTACATGGTACCATTGTTATAAATATTTTCAGCATGAGACATATCTAAGGTGTATATGTAATGTAAAATATGCCTAATAATATAAAATCCAAATCAATCTTAGATTCTAAAACTATTACATGCTCTAATACCCTAAAAATTTTAAAGTTTTTAGCAAGCCAACATACTATAGTAGTTATTTGACCTTTTGTTATGGATGAGGTGATTAAATAACTCAAACTTTCCAAGTTTTTAGTTGGGACTTGATCATACAAACACACCAGGTTATAAGTATAATTGGGTTACACGGTTAAGCTAATCTCAACTTTCAGGTGGTAATTCACTTTTACTGTAAAGTTGGGGGCATGTGCCTTCCAACCTATATTTTTATTTCATAGGATATTTTAATTAAAAATTTTATCCTTATTTATTATAATATCAATTTAGAGCCTTAAAATGATACATATTTTAAAAAAAAAACTTGCCAATAGACAAGAAAATTACATCAACACATAGGTGTACTCCTAAGCTTAATCTTTTAATTTCAATAAATTTAAAGTAATTTTGACACAAATTATATGAATTGATTATAAATTTTAACATGATCTTGGTGGTAGGTCAGTCACTAGTAAATCACTAAAATTCAATGCCAACAAAATACTAAAATTTAACTCAAGAAAATACAAGGTGTAAATACACATTCGAATACTTATTCATTTCATTTAAACTAGTAATTTCATTACTATATTAAAGAGGGGAAAATGTAGATGATATTTTTTGATTATGTATCACCTCATTCTTGTACACATGTAAAAACATAGAACTTGGTTATTCCTCTTAGTCCTAGATATGCCTTGTTTTTGCAATCCTAAAATCTTCTCTATTATGTGCCCCTTGGCCTATATCTTAGTTTAAATAACATTATATCAATGAAATAAACATCCCATCCTGCATAAATTCTTAAAATGTACTTATATTACACCTATACAAGTTTTAATTCTATGCCCACTCTCCCTCTCCTATGACACTAACATCTAGGATATATAATAACATCAATGTTACTGTTCTACCTCAACACAAGTGTCTAGTGTCCTAAAGTCATCTAATTTGAAAATGAAATGTATTAAAATCATTGGAATAAGTTATTTAATGCAATTTATCTCATGATAGGGTTGGAATAAATATAATATCAACCCTACTTCATTCCTCACCTAGGAATCAGACTAAAAGAATACTTAAGTTAGAAAAAGCTTTCATATTCTACCCTATTTTGATATCATTCAAAGGAAAAACCTAGATAAAAGTCTTAAGTACTAAAGGAATAGTAATAAGGTCATATTTAAAAAGTTATAAGCTAGGTCACTATTGTACTTATGTAGTCATATAAACTGAAAAAAATGGTAATTTGAGCATGGCTAATGACACCCAACCCATAGATCCCTATTGCTTGCTCTCATAACCCTCTTAGGATTATTTTAATTGATTCCAAATAATTTTTAGCCTTTCAAACTTGATCCAAGTTAAGGTAGGATCCTATTTTAATGACCAATCCATCCCCCCCCAAGTCCCATCTTCTTAGGACAATAGTACCACACTAAGATAATAACACCAATGCCACTCTTGTCTACTTTCAGTGCTATTTCCAATCTCATTTATGGCCCCAACGGTCAATTATTTTTGGTTTCCCATCCTTATCCTTGTCATAGTAACATGATAAAATTAAATACATGACTAATATATCCCTATAAAATCCCATTCAAATATCATTTGGAAAGGGTTGGAAATATCATAAAGCAAACAAGAATACAAGCAAGACTACTCAAGCACATTTCTCTATTCTCTATGTACAACCATCCACTACTATTTATAGCTTATTTGAATCTTTACACCAGTCCCTAGTCATCTTAAGCACACCTTGTTTAACATTTCCTTGAATTATCATATCATAATTGTACCAAGTAGTTTCAAAGGGAGAATTACATATGGCTGGATCCCTCTTTGGAGTATTTGTATGTAGGTAGCATACCCACACAAGGGGTATGAATCCATGACCAATGAATCTTACACACACTAACCCCCCCTCTTGTTTGAAATTAGTCAAAGTACAATAGAAGATAGGGTTTGAAGATAAAATCTACTCTACAAGGAGTTCTATAAACTTTTGTATGCTAAAACTTTAGAGATAGGGTCACACATACATGCTAAACAAAGCCCAAAGAGATCAGACCCTCAAGACAATAGTGCCAAACAAGGACTACAGTGTTGGTGCCACTCCTATCCACTTTTGGTGGTCCTATCCAATCAAAAAATGAATTCCATAATCCTATTTGTGACAGTGTCCTAGTCCTACATAGTGAATATCAAATCCTATCTCATTTAGATCAGTATAGTTTATGCTAAGTCTTATTTTATCCATCTTATTATTATTTTTAGAAAATATCTAATTACCAATTAATTTCACAAATTAGTAGCTTATTTACCATATATTATCTATTGATTTATCAATCTAGACCCTTTAACTAAATTAGGAACAAAACCCCAATACTCCCAAAATTATTAAATCATTTGGTGAACCCAGCTTACTTGATTTGCACATAAAAAACCTAGAAACTCTAGGGTAAAATTTCTACTAATTTTTCCTATAAATATTTGAATTTTTCATTGAATATTTAAATCAAAAATTCACTTAAAATTTTAAAATTTAGTAGTAAATTTTAATTTTTTTTCAAACCCTAGTTGCGCATACTAGATTCCAATATTTTTCCAACAAAATTATAAATTTTTTATAGCAGATTAAAATAAAAAAATCCATTCAAAAGTCAATAGTAATTTCAAAAAAATTATTTTTCTCAAAACCTTAGTTACACATACTAGGTCTTATTCAATCAAGCATTTCCAATATTTTTTTACAATTTTAGTTACATATTTAAATCATAAATCTAATTTGATTTTCAAAATTCCATAGTATTTTGTAAAAATATCATTATCAAAACCCTTGTTTCATATACTAGGTCCCATTGCTTCATGAGGTATCACCTTACATGTTTGTGAACTTCATATCCTTTGTAAGCTATTTCCAATTCACTATTTTTAGGACTCTACATTTTTTGTATTCAGTACTTGACTTTTATAGCACTTTGCCTATTACAATTTTTTCAAAAAATTTAAACATATTTCAAATTGTTTTCCTACATTGACAATGGCCCAATACACTAGTTTTGATGAAATTGATAAAAGGGAACTTAAAAAAGCCCTCACCAAACACCCTGACATGTAATATTACATGCTCAAAATACTCTAAGAAGAATAAAAAAGAGTAAACAATGGTCAATCTTCTCAAACCATAGAGCAACCAGTTACAAATGACACTACGAGGGTAACTATGTCTCAATAACCCCCTATAATAGCCCAACCTTCTTCTATGCCACGAACTATAGCTATTACATCTTTGTCTCTTGATGTGGTAGCCCTTGTGTAAGAGATAAGATATATTAAATCCAAGGTGATACATCTTGAGCAAGGTGCCTCTAGAACTACATAGGCTTTGAACTCTTTTTCTCTACTACATAGACCATTGGCACATCACATTGCTTCCACACCCTTTCCATAAGGTTTTGTTCAACCCAAGCTTACTCTTTATGATGGAAAGGGTGATTTAGAGATACATTTGAGAGATTTTCATGTAGCATGCTTGGACTATGTACCAAATGACTAGCTAATTACCAAGCTCTTTCCATAAAGCCTAAAGGATTATGCTTTATAATGGTTCTATAGTTTATCAAATCAGTCACTCAGTGCATTCAATCCTTTAGCTATCATGTTCCTATCTCATTTCAGCATTAACATTTTTGATAAGGTTTCATACACCCAAGTTACATAATAGAAACAAAGGTCAAATGAGCATCTCATAGATTATGTTCTTTGATATAATACTATCTTGGCTAAGATGACTATCCCTATGGTCAATCAAGAGTTACAAGATATGTTCAAATAAAGTCTCTTACCAGTTTTGCATGAATCAATTATGTTTAAAAGATTCTCTTCCTTCACTAAAGTGTGGCACATACTAAAGGAAAGAGAATTCAAGTTAATTTTAATGTGCAAAATAAAGTATACAAGTATCTCACAAATAACCAATAAGAGTAACAAAAAAGTCCCATATAAGGTCAACGTCAATGATAACAAAACTCAAAATCAATTGATAGTTAATGCAACTTCAGATCCCCCTTAGCATGTGGTTTTATTAGCATTGCCTTGATGTACATTTACTAATCTACCAGTTTCTCCAACCAAAGTTTTAAAATAGTAATTGGATTGTAACATCATATCTCTCCCTCCTATTAGGGAAGTTAACACAACAAATACTCTTCCATGTGTATATGATTAGCATACATTTTACAAGTTTCATGGGGCACAAGCCATACAAAAAATAGATGCATCAGTTTGAGACACAAGATATAGGATTTAATAGATGGAAATCATATTGATCTTGGAACTTTAGTTGAGCCTCCTCAAGCAAAACAAACATAGGATAAAGATTTGAAAATATTCTCAAATCCTTTTCCACAACATTCCAAACAGTAGATAGGGGATCAATCAGGGGTTCACCATGCATATCATACACATCCCCCACCAGATACATACATGGTACCTTTAGTTGAGTTACATCCTTTGAGAAACATGATTAGTGTATAAAATTCTAGATTTCTCTCTAGACATTCCATCTCTTTATTAGAGTAGGAGATCATTGAGGATGATACAAACTATCATGCAGTCTTTATTAAATCTCACATTCATAATCATTCTATTCATATTGTTCTTATTGCAGCATTTGGGATATTCAAAGTAGGATATTACACCAAAAAATATAGTTATCATTGAATTTAGTGGGCATATATAGAGTTTATTAGGTGAGATTGTACTTCCTCTACAGGTTAGTCCAACACACATGGCCACACCATTCACTATTGTTCCTAGTATAAGAGTTTTTGATATGTTACTTGGTTGAACATGGATCCAAAAAATTTGAGTAGTACCTTATACAATTCATAGATGTGTGAAATTTATTCATGTTAATTATGTTTTTATAGTTGGTGGAGTTCATATGAGTCATCACTCCCCACTTTAGAGCCATCTTCTACTTTCTAGTCACCAATTCTAGTTTTGCCACTAGTTTCAATTTTTCCACCAGTTATAGTTCCTCCTCTAGTTATAATTAAAACACAATTGAGGCAACCATCACCAACACAGAGAGTTCACACACCTCCACAGCTTCAAGATTATAGATAAATTTTAGCTACAATGTTCACACCTAGAGTAGTACCATTGATATATCATGCATCTAGTCATAGAGCACATGTTTAGAGAGCTTCTCCTACTACTATATGGGTCCCTAAGAGCCATACAATTGCATCCACTTCTCATAGTTATAGGGGGACCCCACAGTTGGTTTCTATTTTAGAGATTTTAGATCATTTTTAACATATATAGCTTTTAGATCCATAGTCTCAACATCTCCATCATGCTTCCTGATCATGCATGATTCCTCCCCTTAATACATAACACCATGATAGAGAGTCTCCCATGAGACTCATCAGTTAGTATCAACTTTTATTAGCTTACTTTTACATAGTATCCTATGCTTTATTGTACATAATTTCCCTATGATTGATTGTACATAGTTCATAAACATTTCAAAAATTCAAAAACATGAAAATAATTCAAAAACACCAAGAATATTTTGATTATATGCATTATCCATGATTTACATTTCTACTATAATGATAGACTTACATCTACTATTATTTTTTGATTTATGTACATTACCATGCTTCACTTGATCTCTTTTGAGCATGTGTAGTGACTTACAGAACTTTAATTTCTTCACTCTACCCCTTTAGGGGGCATCCTAATTCTACATTGAGACATACATCAGTATACATACCCACTGGGGGCATCTTATATATAGTTACACCATCTAGGTTATGTAATTCCTATACCACACACTCTAGTTATCATGTTGATGTACATTAATTACTCTATTACACATATTACTCTATCGACACTCACTAGTATATAACACTTGTGAATTTCCTAGCATATACCTAGTCTTTCACTAACATGTGTTGCATACTTTCCCTCTTGCTTTGATTATTTAGATGAGATTGTATTTGTATTTATTACATTCTTTCCTTTATTGCTTTGTGTAGCTATATATGATTGCATTTCTCAGTTCCTACTTTGTCTCTAGTATGTGCTTTAAGACATTTGCCAATGTCCTTCGCTTCTATGTATTGTATGTGCCTTAGGACATTTTAATATTTTCCTTTAATTATATTCATGTGTGTGTCTTTGGAAATTTTCCAATGTCCCTTTCTTGTAATCTTTTATGTGATTATGGTTTTCATACCAACTTGCTTGTTTCAATTATATGTGTATGTGGCATTTGAACATGCCTTATATGCTTGCTTTCTAGTTTGAGTGGAATGTGCCTATGTACCTTGTTTGCTTGGCCCCTTGGCCACTATTGTATTCTTTTTGCCTCTTTCCTTATGTGCTTTTTGATTATTTTCTTCTCATCATTTGTAATGCCATGATCCAAATCATGCATTATCTTAATTCTTGGATATCATGAAGGACATCATGCTCCATCCCTCCTTGCCAACTAACAACTAAAAACTAATATTTCCAATTCTAGTTAAGTACATTACACATGAATTTACATTATTATATCTATATAGGAATAACCATATTGATCTAAAAATCTCTTACTACAAACCATGATATATATTGAGATATCTTGTCAATTATCATTGCTATATCACATATTTTGTAGCATAACACATTTGCAGGGTTCTTTCTTCTGAGGGAAGTCATTGTAGGGTCCCCATTCCTACCCTTAAATGAGGGGGAAACAAGTAAAGGTTTTGTCATAGAGCTTAGATCTCCTATCAACTGAGAAATCTAGTTTCAAACCACTCAAAACAACAACTAGACATCAACCAATTAGAACAGACTAGACGAATAGTCAAAATTATAGAACAATCATCAGATTTGGCCTAAGACAATAGTGTCAAGACTATACTCTAGTTATATTGGTAATACTATCCATTTTTAGTGCTCCTATCCAAATATAAAAAAATAGAATTTCTAGAAGCAGGTAGAAAAGTAGGTTCAACTACAGATTTGCACAGCTAGACTAGTTCAAAATTAGTAGTTTTAGTACACATTTTACTTAGAGAATATAGATATAGGGTGCATAATTCATGGCATGATGGTTACTACTTCTAGTTTTATCTATTGTAGTTGGTATAACTTCTAGATCAGAATCCATGTTCTAGACATCAGTGATTGGGGGTAATGTGCATGACACATTTGTTTCTTTTCCCTCCTAGTTTAACATTATCTAGACTTTCTCAATAGTTGCATGCATTATTCCATCTATAGGTGGTTGGCATAATTTTGGATTGGAATTCATATAATCCTACCCTCCATAATCTTAAGTTCTTGAGTGTCTTCCACATAATCTAGATTCTCAAATTTGGAATGGCTTTCATACAAGCCTAATCTTCATCTTTTGGAGTGGCCTAGAGTGTCCTAGTTTACAGCATATATTTAGCTATCCATGCCAACATTGTTAGATTATAGTAAATTCATGGGATTTAAGATCCATCTCATAAAACATACATCTCATATTGGTATTAGTTCATAGATTCACTTCATAGAGCAATAATGGAGCCAAAGGTCTAGCTAGCTTTTGTATTCTTGATCCACCTATTCAGAAGGATTAAAACACATAGTCCAAACATTTATTAACACATGCATGACCCCCTATCTTATCTTATTAGGCAATGATAGAACCAAAGGGTCATCCTTTACATTCTTGAGCCATCTTCTGGGGAATTGAACACTCAGCTCTATTCATAATATTACTCTTAGTATAACATCAATTAACATTATCAACATTACTCAACATCACCCAACATAAAAATAGGTTTTATATTAGTTTATGTACCTGGTGAGGTGTATTCATTCCTTTCTCTTACCCAAATTTGTACATTCTTATTTTAGATATAGTGTATCTAGTAAGAACTGATCTACTCTTTATTTTCTTTTGTAAATTAAAACTTCATAACGTGCTCTCTCTATGCACACCCAACAATCACACAAGCTTCATGAGCTTCACCCTTGCAAGTAAGTTCAAGTATTCTTTCTATTTTTCCTTTATCCTAGTATTTTGCTTTGCTACATCACTAGTATAAAGGGGGGAAGATTTAGTCATATAAAATGCAAAAAATGGTAACTTGAGCATGGCTAATGACACCCAACCCATAGGTCCCTCTTGGTTGCTATCATAACCCTCTTAGGCTTGTTTTTATTGATTTCAAGTCATCCATAGCCTTCTAGACTTGATCCAAGCTGAGATAAGATCCTATTTTCATGACCAATCCATCCCCCTAGGTCCCATCTACTCATGACAATAACACCACACTAAGATAATAGTACCAATTCTAATCCTATCCACTTTTGGTGGTATTATCCAAACTCATTTTTGGCCCTAATAGTCAATTCTTTCTAGTTTCCCATCCTTATCCTTGTCAACCTAACATAAGCAAATTCAATCCATAACCAATAGATCCCTATAAAATTCAATTAAAAAATCATTTAAAAAGGGTTGGAAAATATCACAAAGCAAGAAAGACTACTCAAGCACATTTACTTATTCTTTGCATATAACCATTTAATATTATTTCTAGCTTGTTTGAATGCTTACACCAATACCTAGTCATCTCAAGCACACCCAATGTAGCATTTCCTTGCATTCTCATATCACAATTGCATTAAGCACTTTCAAAGGGTGAACTGCATATGGCTTGATCCCTCTCTAGAGTATTGGTATGTAGGTAGCGTGCCCACACAAGGGGTGAAGATCCATGTCTAATGAATATTACACACACTAATCCCCCATATTTTTTGAAGTTGGTCAAAGTAAAATGAAATAGAGTGGTTGAAGAGAAAATATGATCTATAGGGAGATCTATAGACTTTCAGTTACCAAAACTTTAGAGATAGGGTCACACGGACCTGTTGAACAAAACCCAAAAAGGTTATATCCTTAGGAAAATAGTGTTAGATAAGGACTACAGTGTTGATGCCACTCCTATCCAATTTTGGCACCCCTATATAATAAAAAAACAAAAGTTAGAATCCTATTTGTAATAGTGTCCCAAGCCTACATAGTGAATATCAGATCTTGTGTCAATTGGATCAACATAGTTTAAACTAAGTCTTATTTTCTCCCTCTTATTACTATTTTTAGAAAAACTCTAATTAACAATTAAATTCATAAAGTAGTAGCTTATTTACTACATATTATTTACTGATTTATCAATCTAGACCCTTTTATTAAATTAGGAATAAAACCCCAATCTTCCCAAAATTATTAAATAACTTGCTTTAAACATATTTCATGATTCACACAAGCTAACACATAGGGGAGAACTACATGATTCTAAGGCCCTCTTATAGAATATTGTCTATGTAATTAGTGCCCTTTCACAATGGGGTCATTTTGGGTCTAATTGACACCATGTGACCGCTAACAAAATTTTCCCTAAGGTCACTTTCAAGATGAAAAGCTAGGATTTTACCATTTTACCAAGATTGATAATCCATGACACAAATTTGAATGCACTAGAGTGAAGGTAAAGCAAAATCCAAAAGCATCTAGGTGGTCACAACATGTTTTAGATGATATTCCATATAGGACACCAGTGTTGAAACTAAATAGTAGCATTAATGCATCTATCCTAGGCTGATGAAACTATCTAAAGAGCTAGAGACACCAAATCTAGAATTATCTTCCTACATAGTTTCTATCTACTCCATATCCAACACTGTGTTAGCATCATAACCAGATAAGTCCTCTCTTTTATCTCATTTTTATATCTATCATAGTTGTATTTTTCATTAATAGCTTATCTCAGTTTACTAAATTCAACATATGGTATATCTAAGTTTAACACATTAATTATCCTTTCATAGATATGATACTCACTCTTGTGCCCTATCATTTCTATATCCTTAACCCTATCTACCTAAGTAAGGATTCATTAATCCAAATTAGTGTTATATAGACATATCAAAAATCACACATCTTGCACCCAAATACCTGAATCTTAATTGTCATTCTTATAAGACATTTATCTATATGTGGGCTAAAACACTCAAAATTTTTGTCAATACTACACAACATTTTGAAATCAATGGTTAAACACCTCTATATCACTCAGACTACTTCCTATTTTAGAACAATTATCCTTGATTCTCTTGGATAAGTCTATTCAAGACATATAGGTTTAATTTCACATACTTATCAATCTATAATAACCCCATACCTATTCCAATTAATGGATAGTTTCCAAGTTTAAAATATTCATTTGGGTCTTATTGCATGCTTCATAAGGTCAACTAAAGGAAAATTTCAAAAGGTTTCACTATAAATACAAATAAAAAGTCATTCACTATTACTGGCTTGTAACTATCTATTGATTGCTTATACACTACTATACATTGAGAAAAATCTACCCTATTATACCAAAATTCAAGGTCACTCACTAGGAGAAGTAACAAACCAAGTCTAAAGCATTTCAAATCAAGTCAAGATCTATCATTATTAAGTATCAATTCCAAATTCCTAGATGCATACAGATAGTCAAGGAGCAAAATCACATAATCATTCTAAGTGAGAGATATACATGCGAATTGATTTCATCATCAAAATATATAAATATATAGGTAATATTTAATCATCAAGGGTGTGATTGGTTCAAATCAACCCATTACACTCACCCTCTCTTTTTTGCATGTTTTGAGCTCTCATAAGAACCCTAGGTTTTCTAAAGTAAAGATAAAAAAAATAAAAATTTTCATGGGACAAAAATAAAATCAAAACATATTATCCTACTTAGAAACATAGGTAATAAAGGTATAAAAATAATTGTTTCATAACAATCAATGCAAGTAATTTTGTAGTTAATGGACATAACCAACCTCCACTACTATCTACGGAGCCTAGACCTATCCATACATAATAAAAATCTATATGATTGAATCTAAGTTGTCACCATATAATTTTATTAAGTACATCTATATTATCAATATGTTACAACTAACCAAAAACCATGATCTAATATAAGTTATCTTCTTCCTACTGTTGTCTAGTTATATAGTATTACAATATTTAGCAATTTGTAATTGAAATTATTGATAAATTCTATATCTTTAGTATTCAAATATTTAAAAGTATTATAGTTATTATACTATAGACAATAGTTATGGATTATATAAAACCTTAATATTTTACACTTGAAAAACTTAGACTTTGGCTATTCCTCTCAATTATTGATCTTTCTCACTTTCTTAAGTATTTTAGATACCTAAACTAGCCACCAATAACCTCCAACTAGGATTTTGACCAATTACCACCCAAAGTGCACAATTTGGCCTAAAAACACTAAGACACACTAAAATATGTGAAACTAACATATTTAAGTGCCAATTTTGGCTAGAGTATTATTAAATGGGGTAGTGCAATTTATGGGCCAACTAACTTTGATTAGTTCATTTTGAGTCAAAATACCAATTTTAAACCTAGGTGCTCTAAATTGCTCTTTCCTATCAAATATCTTGCACAAGACATGTGCCTTTGTTATTTAATATTGATAATATCCTAAATGGGATAAAAAATCCAATGCATCTGACATTGACTTCTAATTCCAATCTATTCAAATTTAGGACCAATAACAAGGCATTCTGATCAATTTGAGTAATTTATGCACAAAGTGCTTAAACATACTTAAGAGCTAATTAAACCAAACTAGACCTTAATCAAGAATTCCATGGAAACTTGTTGAATAATTTGTTTTGGAAATGAATATTGAATATATACATCATCAGGTGACCTCATTTCTTGGGAAGACATCCCTAGGCCATAAAATCCACAAATATTAGGATTCATACCTCTCATGTCTCATCAATGCCTCCATGCCTCTTAATTGCTCCTTTATCCCAAATATTTATGAGCCTATTTATAAATTTTAATTGAAAAATTGGATTAATCCTTAGCCACACATCTCAATCTTAAGATGGATGGTTTAGGTTGATTTTGATCAATCTCAAAAATCTATGAATAGAGAGGCAATGAACATCATTTTTAAGCTTAATTTGTGCAAAGTTATAATGCAAGATTGGTTCTATAAGATTCATGCAAACTAGTGTTACCATGCCAAATTTATTCCAAACCAATTCAAGCTAAAGCAAAAGGTACCAAGGAGAGATTGAGGTAGCCAAGCTTCCATTGATGAGGACTTCATGAGCACAAACTGAGCAAGCCAATCAAAGAATACTCTTAGAGCATCAAGGAAGGTAAGAAATGTGTGTTTTATTGCATTTTAGTTGTGATTTATTCATTTTTATTTATTCACTAAGCTTACCCTAGTAACTATGCATGAATATTTTATTTTAGTGTGTTTTTAATTTGATTTCATTCACTAACATAGTACTAATCTCCTCTTCTTAGTATAATTCCTAGTTCACATAATGACATGCCCGGTGGGACCTCCCTAGCCTTGCAAAAATGGTCACAAAGCTCCCTCAAACAACTCACTAATATTTTTCTTGTAGAATATTGGAGTGGGAGGCCAAAAAGAGTGAGAAAATTATGTAAAAAACATTTTTCTATAAGTCATAGTTTTGTAAAAACACAGTCATGGTATTATCCTGCTAGTAGTGGGATTGTCCTGCAAATGGTGATATTGTAAATTGAACTACTAGTATTGTGTTTAGCTATTTGTGTTTTATTTTTGGACTAAATATGTTTTTGTGTAAGGTTAGACAGTATTACTACTAGATCAGTAACAAGATTGTCCTGTTATTAGCGGGTTGTTTAATCAAGTCATGATATTATCTAACCGTTAGTAGTTAAGTGATAATACCATGACTCACTAAGTAGTGAGATTGTCCTGTTATTAGTAAGATCACCAAACTAAGTCAAAGTATTATGAATAAACCATCTATGGTTAGTTGCAATACCACAACTCTCATATTAGTGGTATTGTCCTACAAGTAGTGGGATCACTCTCTGCAGTAGCGGGATTATTTGGTGTAAAAAACCTAAGAGCTTTGTTTTTCAAATTCATTATTTCAAAAAAAAATTAGCTTCAAGGCTAAAGGACATGTTAATGTTTTTTTTGTAGGATAGATAATGAAAATGGACAAAAACATGTTTAGATCACCTTTTGTATGCATTAAAATAGATTAGGAATGTTATTTTAGTTTTTAAAGTAACATTTAAATGCTTAAGTGAGTTTTTAGTATGTTTTTCAAAGTTTTCAATTAAGACCAAGGGTTCAAATGAACACCACCTCATTTTCCATTTGGGCTTAAAAATTAACTCACATTTCCAAGCTTTTTGTCTTGAATTAGTTATTTAAGTTAGATTTTATTTGGAAAAAAAAGGAGTGCCATATGTATGCTTTTCCATTTGTCCGCTTTAGGGAACCCTTGGAATCAAAAGTGCCATTCCTATTGTAAATTTCCTAGTCTAAGTCATAGAAAGAGTATTGTCTAAATAACTCCCCAAAAACTCATCAAAGTTTGTGTGACCTTGAAATGACACTAAATTCTTTCTATTTTATGTTTTCTTTATTTTATGCAAACTTGGCTTACGAGGGTGACTTCATCACCTCTCGCAAGTTCTTTAGGGAAGATTTGACTTAGGGTTTCACCTCATGACATTGACTTCATTTCACTCCTAATTGAAGTTACACATGGGATCTAGTGGCACTTTTGACATTGCACTACACTGAGTGAATAGTAGGATGTAGTGGTTACAAAAAGGACTAGACCTTTTTGTAACAAGTTAAGTGATACAGACCCAAAATTTGTGTTTTTTTTTTCATCATTTGATGTGAAAGTCAATGTTTAATTTATTCTCCTATCATGTTAAAAAACCTATAGATCTTAGACAAATCCCCATTTACCATGGAAGTATTGTTGGTGCAAGGTGTGCCTTAGGGTCCATGTCATAATACTATCATTTTAGAGAAGAGGCATATAAAAACACTACTATATAATGCACATTTACTTTTGGATGAAAACATAAAATCCTCTCAAATGATGTATATTAATGGATTCCAACAATACCAAGAGACCTTGTCAGTTTAAAGTCTAAGAGTGATTAATCAATTGAGTTTTATCCTAGATTAAAGTCTTGTTTAAAGTAAAAAATTGGTGTAAACAAATGATGGTCATAATTTTCCTTTGAATAAAGATGAATTATTTTGTCCACATGAAGTCATTAAATTTTCTTTGTTCAAAGTTCATCAAAACTTGGGATTCATATCATCCACTTTGGTGTAGTTATGCTACCCAATTGAGTTTGGACCTTTGACAACTTGTTTAAGTCCTTAATTTATAATCTAAATTAAAAATTTCACCTTTATAAGTTCATAGAGTTGATGTGTTAAGTGGATTCACCATTTTTACTAAACTTGAGGGAACTTAGGTTCAATTTCCAATTTGGGTTGAAGGCTGTTTAAGACTCATGATCATTATCACCACTTGATAGATTTAAGCCATTTCGTGCTAAACACTTGCACTCTGAGTTTATGCACCGCAAAATTTTTAGTCAAGAAAATTAGTGTTATGCTATCAAAATTTTGGGAAACTCTTTTTGCCTTAGTGAGTTTTTAAACCAAACATTTTGTCACATCTTTTGGGTAGTCTAACATCATTATGCTAACCAAAAAATTTCAAATATTTTTTCTTAAACCCTTTTACATAAAGTTTAAATTTGTTCCTACATCTTTAGACCAATCCGAGTGTACCTTTTATGAAACTTTGTCTATCATAGTTACATCATTTAATTTTTGTCTAGCTTATTTGTCAAAAGAATAAAGTTTTATACCATTATTTGTGAGAAAAATAAACTATCTCTAAAGTGCCTTTTGTTTCATACCTTATACTTAGTTGGTCAAGTTTATATCCAAAGCTCAAATTCCTAGTATTTTTTAGAAGTGTTTCAAATCCATTAGATTAAAAATCATCTTTTTTTCAAAGTCTAGCTTTTGACACCATTTGGCCAAGAGTCCTAGCACATGCCCGTTTGAGCCTAGCTTTTAATGTCACATTTGGCCAAAACACCTAGCAACTTTTACTTTTTCTAGATTAGATTGATTTGAAACACTTCAAACTTAGAGTTTGATATTTCAATTTTTGGTCTATTTACTTGCTTATCTTTATGTGAATAGTGAGGCATTAGATAATTATTGCTAGCTTGTTTCCTCATTAATCTTTGCATAAACATTTTTGATCATTTTGATGAATCTAGACCAAGTTTAAACATTGTATTTTTATAAATTGCCCTTTTAGAATTTGTAGAACTCTCTTCCCTTTCTATAAAAAATAATTGACTATGGATCCCAACATGTATTCCTACACTCGTAGTGGACACATGTACAATCCAAGGATTAGTAATGTGGTTGCACAAGAAGAAATGGTGTAAGACCCTTACACAGATAATATTGCTTATGATATGGATCTTTATGCCTCTTATAACACTCAATTAGGGGCACAAAGCTAAGATCTATTAGCTAACAATTTGGTTAATAAACCACCTTATTCAGAATAAGACCAAGAATAAACCACACAATACCTAGCTATAATACTCATAGTTGACGAACCAGTTCCTCAACAATCATGCTCTATTAATAAAGATTGATATTTTCATTTGAGCCATAGAGGTAGGGGCCAATTTTCTATCAAAATTCCCTCGTGAGAATTTACCAAGCCTATTAAGAATGCCACACAACATAATTTATGATCAATAGGCTTCTTCTATCAATCCTTTAGCTCTAGTCCAAACAACATATCCAAACCCTAATCTACCTAATATAGGCAAAAACATCATGGAAGACAACTTTAATTAAATGCAAACATCATACCAAATCTACTTGAATCTAACATGCAATTTCAATTAGATGAACCTGGTGAGTAAACTTCTTATTGACTTAGTTCTTTCAATAGGAGTTTTGATATAGTTAACTAGTCAAGAGAATCAGATTTTAGACCCATTCATACAAAACACTTCGATAGATAACTTGTTGCATATACCCATTATTGAGTAAGTGTCTTCAACCTCTACATAAAATAATTAGCCAAATATAGTGGACAATGTGTAAGCCATGGATAATCCCAATCTAAGTGGTACTAACACACAAATTAATAGTCAACAAAATGTGCATATCGTTAATACCATAAGTAGATCATCATATAAGGGAGTAGGAGTTTCTACATCACAACCTCAACCAGCTGCTTACTCAAGTGTGCAACCTATAGTATTAAGTAGTCAACCAGTGACCAATGGCATGCCTCAACAATAGAATGTGATGAATCCTACTCCTCCTCAATAAATGATGAGTAGTATTCCATAAAATTAGGCACAATATAGTGTACCAACATATAGGATGAATATATTGCCACCACAATAAGGGGAAACTAACATTCCACTTCACCAAATAATGACAAACATACCTATTCAATCACATACTAGTGTACCAATCCAAATGATGCCTGTTCAACCATGTGTAAATATTGGTCATTGATAAATTCTAAATATTCAACCTACTTTCACTGCCCCACAGGGATTCATGCAAAAAAAGGCTCCTATGTTTCTCAAGTACTTACTAAACAACCATTGGTTTAAAATGTGCCATAAGTTCAGAGACAGGGTCTTGGTCCACAAGTTCCCACTTAATAGCCAGGTTTGATTAGTCAGCAGTATGTCCCTTTTCAACCCCAATAGGCATAGTATACTTATATCCCATCATCCCAAACAAAAAAACCTCCAAGTCAAACATTTATCATCAACCCAAACTAGAATATCACATAATTGAATGTATAATTCCAAGTACATCCTAATCCACATCTACATATTTTGGGTCCATTTTCCAACCAAAAAAACATACCCCAATAGGTATCTCTATCATACCCTGGTCAAAGTGTCCCACTTGTGGCCTCTCAAATATTTAACCAAACCAATGTTCTTCCTTAAACTAATGTTCCTTCTAGTTTCCTATCCCAAGAATTATAATAGATGAAGGATGCGATTTTTGCCATTCAAGTTAGATGACATGTGTTCCTATCCATTCAACATGGAGTACTTGCAAATACCATTTCTTCCAGGATACAAACCACCAAAATTTGACAAATACAAAGGGAAAGGTGACCCAAAGACCCATTTAACTGAGTTCTTTGTTGCATGTCAACTAGTGGTATATAGTGACATATATCTTTTGTTGTTGTTTATAAATAGCTTGGCTGGACAAGTCTGAGAGTGGTTTTTATAGTTTCCCAAGAATTTAGTAACAAATTTTGATGTTCTTTTTGATAATTTTGTGGAACATTTTTCTTATAATTTGAAGCATGAGATTTACTTAGTGGACTTAACGTATGAAAATTAAAAAGTTTTTGAGAGTTTTGTGAGTTATTTATAGTGATGGAGAGCCCTTAAAAGCTGATTCACCCATAGTTTACTAGATAAACAATTAGCCACTATGTTTACTAAAAATTTGCATAGTGAGATAGATTATCATCTAGAACTACATTGCACACATAATTTCAAAGAGATCATACATAAAGGATTATTGATTGAGTGAGCCCTTATTAATAAAGGGGTCATCAATCTTATAAAAAATAATCAAAATCAAGGTACTAATTAGGGAAGTGGCCAAAACCAATATCTAATTCAAGCACAAACATCTCAACCAACATAGGCCAATAACCAAGAAAGACCAAAAATATTTTAGGTAATAGAGTAACTAAGTCAAATCATGTATAAATGGTGAAAACATCATCTAAACCACCTTTTCAACTTATTTCTACCCAATAACCTCTCCAACCAATGCCATAGGAATAATAACCAAGACCTGTGCAACAAATGTAATAGCCTTTACTATTGTAAACCCCTCCTCCAAGTAAAATCATGCTTGCTCATCGTATCTTAAGTGACCTAAGAGTACCTATTGAGTTTGTATTTTATAAAATTACCATTGATAATTTGATTAGTTGGCCTATACCAAAGCATTATCTGTAAGGCATTCCGTATCCTGATTGGTACCATGAAAATGAATTCTATGAATATAATCAGGTCAATGGGCATAATTTATGAAGATGTGTTCAAATCAAGCATTTAATTGAAAATATGTTAGAGAATAGAGATATAACATTGGATAATTGTGATTTCACCTCCAATCAAACTCTTGGGATTTATCAAAACCCCTTTCCCCAACATAACACACAACAACAACATAACAATCAATAATAAAAACAACACTAGCCAATGCATCAAAAAAATCAATAGTATCAAAATCAAAGACCAAACCAATAGAATCAACAATAAAACCCATAACATCAAAAAAATGGAAAAAACCAAGGTCATAATGGTAATAACCAACAAACCTACCATGTAGTTGCACATGACTATAATAGGGTTATAGGTCATATTGCAAAGGGAAACATCAATACCATCTCCATTAATCCTATACTAAGAATTAATCAATCTAGACCATTTATAAATAATCCCACTCAAAAAAATTACCTGGATAATCCTTTTTTGACCTAGGACTGCACATAGGCAAACCAACAAATTAGGACTCCCACTTTTGGACCATATACCAATAACTCACCCTTACATGTGACCACATACAAGTTCACTAGCAACTGAGACTTATCATATCTAATCCCACACCATTCCTAGTTTTTGTTAATAATTATGGTCCAACATCTAATCCCTATTGTGTAGTCACAGCTTAGAGGTCAAATATTACTATCCCAGGTTCACAACCATCTACCACTTTGCCTGTTATCCAACCAACCATTCAACCTCAAAATAAATCATTCACCATTAACCAAGATAAGAGGTTTGATATTATGGAACAATTGCAGAAGACACCAACACAAATTTCTATTTTAGATTTTTTGTGCACATCAACAATCCACAAGAACATTTTGAATGAGTTTTTAACCCATTCCATTATTTCCAGTGACATATCCCTTAATAAATTTCAAGTTTTGATTAGACACCTAGCTCCATCCCAACAAGTCACATTCAACCAAAGTGATATATCTTCCTTTGGCCTAGTCCATAATAATCCATTGTACATAAAAGTTTATATAAAGTGACATAAAGTGAATCATGTCCTTATAGACAATGGACCAGGCCTCAACATAGTGTCTCTAAAGCTCATCAAGCTTCTTGAGTACACAATGGAAGATATTCAACCAAAAATAATAACTATCAAAGCCTATGATTATGAGGAAATAGAATCATAAGGCACCATTCAATTACCAATTATCATTGAGACTTTGAAACATGATATACTTTGCCATGTGTTTGATCTCAAGTTGTAATATAATATGATTCTAGGTAGGCCTTGGTTACATGATATTCATGCAATCCCATCAACACTACACCAATGTATCAAGTTCACCCACTTAGGGATGAAAGTGAATATTCTAAGATATTTACACCCATATTAACACTGTAAACATCTTGTGGCTAAGTTTCAAAGCTAAAATTACTAATATGGCATGATAAAGGAAAGGTCATACTTATTGGCCCTTCATAAAATTTCCAAACAAGATAAAGGACAAGTCATACTTATTGACCCTTCATATGATAATTACATAGATCTTAATATCTTATATTCCCTTTCCCACATGCCACCTCCTGAAGCTTCTAATCATTTCACCATTTCTGATAATGGACCAAGGGAGTATGTGACCCATGATACCTTTCATATTTATATTCTTCCTTAAAATACAAAGACCTTTGGGTGATCTAAAGTCACCCCACACATGCATTGGCAACAAAAGAATAAAGATAAGGGACCTCTTATATTTATACTAGCATCGAGCCTAGAACCAGACCCTCGTGAAGGGGATGAATCATGGTTGTATAATGAAAACCAAGCTGATTATTATAAAAGTAAAAAGTATCATATTCCTACTAGGATCATGGAGCATCACAATTATGAAGGAAAAGTCCTCATACTGAATCAACAAGGAACCATCAAGCCAATTTTCATGACTAAGTATGAAAGACCCTATGGACTTAGATTTAAACTGCTTGGGGGTGACCCCACATATCTTATTCAAATTTTATCATCAGTTCCTAGTGATGATGATGTTGATAGTGAATCAGAGTTTGATCATAGCCTCACCTTTGATGACCTAGCTGAGACTAACCTATTTGATAACAATGCCATTTGTATCCTTACCCTAGTCATTCATCACAACACACTACCATTATACTATCCCTAAATGATAGATTGGGACCAACAAGAATCCAATTTGACTATTGATGAGTTTTAGAATGATGAAGAGTTCTACGAATTTTTAGGCCTTAGAGATAATGTTCTATTAGGAGATCACAAATCAAGATTCTCAATCACATTGGATCTTAAAGCCTATTTTGGAGAGTGGGTGAACACCCTTAGCCAAAAACAAATAAATAAAACATTGAGGTCCTAAACTAAAAACCTCTTTGAGGAACTTTTTAACCCTGGAATAAGTAAAGATAAAGTCTAGTCTAGTGGTGAAAACTTGTTTTAGGTGCCATTAGATGGGGGTGTTCACTCTCTAAATTTAGACTAGGAGACCACCAATGATGAACTTGCCTATGGATTTGAATTTAGTTTTGAGTACCAATAAGTATTTGATCAAATTATTCAATAATTTTTGACTATTTTTATTGCATGGCCATATCTCTCATTAGGAGACTCAGATTCATCATGCCTAGGATAAGTTGAAGAGAAAGTCCCAATAGAGGACCCTGATATAGTCCAACAATTCAAGTTTTTGCCTACTATCCTAGAAGATGGTTTGACCCTTCTAGTAGAAGATAAAATAGAGGTAAACATTGAGACTCCATCAGACCCAAAATGGATAAAATTAGGTACATCCCTCACTAAGGAGGAAAGTGAAGTCTTTACAGCTTTGTTGAGAGAATTTGTAGATATCTTTGCATGGGCTTATTCTGATATACCAGGTTTAAACCCCACCTTAGTTTTGCACCACCTTGTGGTTAATCTTGATGCCAAACTAATAAAACAAAAGCTATGTAAGATGCATCCTCATGTTACTATCTTGGTAATGAAAGAGTTGGAAAAACTCTTAGAAATAGGATGTATCTGATCCATTGATTACTTAGAGTGGATCTCTAATATTGTACCTATTATTAAAAATATTGAAGGGATCATAATCTATACTAATTTTTAAGACATCAAAAAAGCTTGTCCTAAGGATGAATTTCCATTGCCTAATATTGACATGATCATCAAATCCATGGTAGGTTATGAAATTCTTTCACTCATGGATGGATTTTTAGGATATAACCAAATTAGAATAACACCAAAAGACTAATATAAAACATCATTTACCACTCCTTAGGGAACATTTTATTATCAGGTAATGCCATTTGGTCTTTATAATGTTGGATCTACATATCAAAGGGCCATTACTATCATATTACATGATATTATTGAAGACTATGTTGATGACATATTAGGAAAATCCAAAACTAGGGCCAACCATCTAGTAGTGTATGTAAGATATTTAAAAGATTGTGAGAATACAGAGTTCGACTCAACCCAAATAAATGTGTGTTTGGTGTAACCTTAGGCAAATTACTTGGCTTCATTATGTCTCATATAGGTATTGAAGTCGATCTGACTAAAGTCCATGCTATAACTAAGATGATGTCATCAACCAATTTGAAGAAACTCTATAGTTTATAGGGTAAGATCCAATCAATCTGATGCTTCATCTCTTAGTTAGTAAACAAGTTCATCCATTTACACATCTTCTAAATAAGGGATTTGCATTTCACTGGGATGACCAATACCAAACAAGTTTTTAACAACTCAAGGACTATTTAGCTAATCCACCTATTTTATTACCTCCTATGCTAGGAAAGTCATTCTTGTTATACCTATCATCTACTGACAATGCTCTAGGGGCACCCTTGGCTCAATATGATGACAATGGAAAAGAGCATGTCATATACTACGTGAGTTATACCTTGGTCACATATGAATATAACTATACACCTATTAAAAAATATTATCTGGCCATGGTCTTCATAGCTTAGAAGCTACACCATTACATGTTGAATAATAAGACCATGGTAATTTCAAAAGTAGATCCACTCAAGTATCTACTATCTAAAATAGCTTTAAAAGGTATGATGGCCAAATGGATCATGATTCTTAGTGAGTTTGACATAAAGTATGTCAATCAGAAGGCAATCAAGGGAAAAGTTCTTACAGATCAACTTGCTAAAGCACCGCTTGTAGACACAGAGACACTCACATTACATTTCCCTGGTGAATCCATAATGACCATCATTGACACACCTCTTTAGGAGTAACACTAGAATTTATATTTCGATGGTTCATTTACTACACATGGATCAGGGGTAGGCTTATTATTTATTACATGATAAGGGGATCTAATCCCTAAATCATTTAGAATCATCTTTCCTTTTATGAAAAACATGTCTGAGTATGAAGCACTTATTACAAGACTTCAATAAGCAATGAATTAAAACATATCTCATCCTAAGTTTATGGTGATTCTCAGTTAATCATCAATCAGGTCATAGATCATTTTCAAACCAAGGATGACAAGCTAGTTCTATATAAATCCATGGTCGACAATCTTAAGCAAGAAATTACCAACATTCAACTTGAGCTCATACCAAGGGCTAATAATAGAACTGTATATGCCATGGCTACTATTGGCTCTCTGATTTGATAAATAGATAAATCTAGAGAGTATCAGTTCTTCATCGATAATTTGCTAGCACTAGATCATAAGCCTTTAACCATTAAAATGTTTTGTGATATTGTTGGTCCTAATTGTATTTGGAACTCAAACCTTTACAACTACCTTCATGATCAAGTTATACCACTTAACCTATCTCAAAAACAAACCAAAGCCTTTATTCATCATTCCACTAATTATACTCTACTTGGATCCATCCTTTACCACCATAGTTTTGATGGAACTCTAGTTTGTTGTTTAACTTTGGTAGAGTCTAGACTAGTGTTAAGAGAAGTTCACGAAGGAGTATGTGGAACTCATTCTAATGGGGAAATCTTTACTAAAAAACTATTGTATACTAGTTATTATTAGACCATGATGGATGTAGATGCAACTACATATGTAAATAAGTGTGACAAATGTCAATGGCATGATAATTTGATTCATGCCCTAGCATAAACTCTAAAACTGATGTTGATACCATGGCCATTTTCTACATGGGGACTTAACCTCATTAGGAAGATCAAACCCACTTCATCTAAATTACATAAACATATCCTTATCACCACTGAATATTTCACTAAGTGGGTTGAAGCTATACCCCTCACTTACATGAATGGAAAGTAAATTTCCAAATTTATCTTCAACTATCCAATTTGCCATTACAGTATCCCCTCTGACATTATATCTGATAATGGAGGATCATTCAAAAACAAGGATGTAGACCAGCTATGTACCAAATATAACATCACACAACATTTTTCTATAGCATATTACCCTCAAGGTAATGGCCAAGCTAAAGCATCAAACAAAACCATTGTCAATATTCTCAAAAAGATTGTTAATGATACCGGTCATGATTGGTACTTATAGATATTCCCTCTCCTTTGGTCATATCATACCAATCATCGTACCCTCATAAGAGCTATTATATACTCACTTGTTTATGGTACTAAATCCATCCTTCCCATTGAGGTCAAATTGCCTTCACTCTTCATCTCTTTCAAGCATGTCATAGATGATCACAAATATCAAGTAACTCGATTACAAGAGATAGACCTACTTGATGAGAAACGCACAATTTAACTCAACAATCTTCAAGCATATTAGAACTAACTCAAAGGCCATTATAATTAGTGTGTTAAAAATAGAAACTTTGAACTTGGTGATCTTGTTCTTAAATAAAACCAAAAGAATACCATGAATGAGAAATAGCATAAAGGAAAATTCAAACCAAACTAGATAGGGCCTTTCATCATTACTACAAATTATGAATTAGGGGCATATAGGTGTGCCACACTAGATAGAGATGAACTTCTAGAGCAGATGAATATTATTCACCTCAAGTGGTACTATGCTTGAGCACTAGGGTATATTGTCTGTAAGGACCATTTTAGTTATTCCATTTTATGAATATTCTTATTTTTACAAATATTATTCTTAACCGTTCTATTAGTCATATCCATTTTTCCATTTCCTAATCTAACGACTAACCCTATTCTAAAACCTAGCCTTTTTGACCTTGGTTTTTGCCATTCATTATGCATTTTTAGCACCAAGGAATCTAATTAGTTTTATTAGTTGATTCAAGTACTTTAATCAGAGATTGTATTTTAGAGTAGTATGTTAGAAGTTTTGGTAGTTTCATCCTTTGTTTATTGTTCCTTTCTTATTACTAGTCTTGCTACTAATTATAACCACCTTTGGGCAAATTAGTATCATTGATCTATGTTGTTATTTCCTAGTTATAATTGCTTATGGGAAAACTAGGAGAAACATTTATTTCTTGAGCTTTGACATACCAACTTGCCTTTGTCTATGTGATACTATCCCTTTTTACCAACTGTGCTTGTTTTGTTTGAATTGACTACTACACTAGTCATATTCATCTAGTGTAGGGTGGAACTACAATGATTTGAGGTCCTATTTTGGGAATATGTAGGTATCACTCAATACTTGTTGATGTTATCTTAGTCACCCCCTTTCCACACTCTATCGTTTTGCAATAAACCTAAGTTAGAATGCTCTCACCATTTTATGAGCAACTTAAGCTTAAATGCTCTCACCATTTTACAAGCAACCTAAGTTTAAATGCTCTCACCATTTTGTGATCTTGAACCATTTAGTGTTTCATCATTCTTGATTGAGTTGAGATACATAAAAAAAATTCCAAAAAACATTTGTAAAATCATTAGAAAAAACTAAAAACATTGACCATTTATTTGCCTTAAGGATTCTGGGAACCCTTACTAAGTTGTAAGCAAAACAATTATCACTTAGTTTCCCCCTCCTTTTTGGCATTTTCTCTCATGTACTTACCATTTTTCAAGACTATTCCTATTCTTCTATTGCATCCATTCTATTTGTTTTCATCGGTTATCATTTTTCTTCCCATTCCTTGGGAGAACTACATTTGGCCTAAAGTTTTTGTTGGATATTACATCCATGGAACTATGTAGGTAGCATCCACTTTCCTAGTATATATGGAGATAGCTTGGCCACCCCATTCCTTTTATTTTATTCCCCCATTTTTTTCATTTATTAAGTTGTCACCTATTTTTTAGGGGTAATGATCATACAATTTCTATTGAGTATTTATTTATTTATTTCTTTATTGTTTTATTTGTGTGCATATTTGTCTATTATCAGTACTATTTCCTTGATTCAATTTATGTGTGTTCATTGGGTGATTCCTTTCCCACACTTACACTTGAATCTATCTATATTCATATGCTTACATTATCATCATGGTTTCTATCATTGGTGCATTATTTTCTATTGAGTATTGGATTATGTGAGTCAATCTTTATGCATATTTTAGCCAAGTCCTCATGATGTTATACCCTGATGACTACCAACATGTGCTACAACAAACTTTAGCTTTAAGAAGTCTATTTAGAAATGGTGGCATCAACATCTCTTCAACAAAAAAATCTTGATTTAATCCCAATAATATACCAAATAGAGTAATTAACCATGAAATAATTTCAACCAGTATTGGTTCAGACAAGCATCTCCCTACTAGTAGGTTTTTCCAATTCATCATTACCCTCTATGTTAAGTTATCATCATCATTGACCAATTTTATCTTGTTTTCCATAATCAAGGTCTAATGATTATAACTACATATAGGTAAATCATTACACACCATCCCACCTATATTTATTAATGATTATAACCACCTTTGGGAAAATCATTGTGTTGTCACCACTTCCTTTTACTACCCATATAGGGGCATGTTTTTATTTTGTTTGTCTATCCTATCTAGTGTAGCTCCATCTTCTAAATGATTATACATACCTTTGGGTAAATCATTATGCTATCATACCATATTACCACTATCAGGGTACAAAGCTTATAACCGCCTTTGGGAAAACCATTGTACACTATCCCACTTGCATTCTCAATGATTTTGGCTACTTTTTCAATATCATTGTGCTTTCACCCCATCATATTTCCTTTGGTCCCCTCATTTTGATTTTTATCGAGGGACCATTTTCTAACCTACTTATGCTAATAGTTTCCTTAAGGGGGCATCATACAATTAGTTTATCATCATTGCAGTTATAGGAATATAAGACCATTTCATTCTTTAAGAAGACATTACTATGTTTATAACTTGCAATGCCTTCCCAAATAGGGGCAAACTTTAGACACCTAAAACTGGCCACCAATAATCTCCAACCAAGATTTTGACCAATTTCCACCCAAATTACACAATTTGGCCTAAAAACACTAAAACATGCTAAAATATGTGAAACTAACATATTCAAGTGTTGATTTTAGCTAGAGTATCATTAAATGGGGTAGTGTAATTTATGGGCCAGCTAACTTTGATCAATTCATTTCAAGTCAAAATACCAATTGTGCACCTAGGTGCTTGGATTGCTCTTTCCTATCAAATCTCTTGCACAAGACACGTACCTTTATTATTTTTTATTGATAATATCCTAAATAGGATAATGGATCAAATGTATCTGACATCAACTTCTAATTCCAATCTAGTCAAATGTAGGACCAATAATAAGACATTCTGATCAATTTAAGTAATTTGTGTATAAAATGCTTAAACATGCTTAAGATCTAATTAAACCAAATTAGAGCCTAATCAAGAATTCCATGAAAACTTGTTGAATAATTTGTTTTGGAAATGAATATTGAATATCTACATCATTAGGTGACCTCATTTCTTGAGAAGACATCCCTAGGCCATAAATGCCACAAATATCAAGATTCATGCCTCCCATGCCTCATCAATGACCTCCATGCATCTTAATTTCTCCTTTATCACAAATATTTATGAGCTTATTTATCAATTTTAATTAAAAAATTAGATTAATCCTTAGCCACACATCTCAATCTTGAGATGGATGGTTTAGGTTAATATTGATCAATCTCAAAAATCTATAAATAGAGAGGCCATGAACATCATTTTTAAGCTTAATTTGTGTAAAGTTATAATGTAGGATTAGCTTCAAAAAATTCATGAAAACTAGTGTTACCATGCCAAATTGATTCCAAGCCAAGCCAAGTTAAAGCCAATGATGCCAAGAAGAGATAAAGGTAGCCAAGCTTTCATTCATGAGGACTTCATGAGCAAAAAATGAGAAAACCAATCAAAGAATACTCTTGGATCATCAAGGAAGGTAAGAAATTGGTGTTTTATTGAATTTTAGTTGTGTTTTGTTCATTTATATTTCTTCACTAAGCTCACCTTAGTAACTTGGCATAAAGATGTTAGTTTAGTATGTTTTTGATTTGATTTCATTCACAAACATAATACTAATCTCATCCTCTTAGTCAAATTCCTAGTTCACAAGTATCACATATACTCTATGGTAAACTCAAATTTTGGTTATTCCTCTCAGTTCTTGACCTTTCCCACTTTTGTATGTCTTAAATATGATCTATCTTGTGCCCTTTGGCTTATCTTTTAGTCTAACCAATCTTATGTTGATGACCTTAAACTTATATCTTTTTTAGAATGCTTAAAACCCACTTTTCTTCCACCTCTACAAGTTTTGAGTCTGTACCTAATTTTTTTACTTGGACACTAGTGTCTTAGATAGACACTTGCATTGACACAAGTGTCCCAGTTTGATGCAAGTATCTAGTGACCTAAATTCATCAAATTTATAAATTAAAAATATCCTAATGGTCAACTTAAGTTATTTAATTCAAGTTATTTATCTAGAGGGATTGATATAAATACAAGAGCACCCTCATTCATTCCTTTCTTGGTAAAACCTAAAAAAAATGAGGAAACTTATCAAAGCATTCAATGAAGCACTCAATAAAGTAAATCTTCCATTTTTTCTATCATATTTTCATATAAATCATAGATATAACACATACACATGTATAAATTATCAAATGAGTAGCCTAAGAGCCTAATTTTCTAGGTTATAAGCTAGGTAAATATTGTACATACTTTCTGCATATTGCATGATTCACACACAAGCCAATACATAAAAGAAAACTACATCAGTTTGAGTCCCTCTTCACATTATTGGATATGTAGGTAGTTCTCATTGATAAAGGGGTATTATGGGTTATCTTGGAACCATGTGCCCACTAACCTATTTTACCCTAGGGTCACTATGAAAATGAAGAACTAATATTTTACAATTTCATGGGGAGTGATAGTTCATGACCAAGATTTGAATGCACCAAAGTGAAGGTAAAGATAAACCTATAAGGATCTAGGTGCTTGCATCCTTTTCTAGTAGGTATTTCATATAGGACATCTACGTTAGGTTTAGATAGTAGTATCGATGTAATCATCCAAGGTTGACACTAGTGTCTAAGGATCCAAAGGCACTCAATATAGAATTTGATGACTAATCCAGAATACCCTTCTAGTCTACTTTATACTTATTCTATATCTAGAACTGCATTAGCATCAGAACTAACTATGTACATCATTTCTTTATCTTTTCCATATATAGCATTTTTTTACTTACTATTTTTACTTATATTAGTTTAATGAATTCAACATATGTTACATCTAGGTTTAAAATTTAATTGGCCTACTATAGAGATAGTTTATCACCCTTATACCTTAAGCTATCTCTATCCAATTTAACCTAGATAAGCCCACTCTAGATTTTTAGGCTTAACCATTTGGTGATCCTAACTTATGAGTTTAAAATCCTAACTACTTTAGGATTTTCTTTCTCTTTTCCTAAAATAAATTCTATTTTACAATAAATCCTAAAAATAAAGCGTTTAAATTTGTTAATAATTAGACCTTATCTTTTATTTCAATCTTGTTAGCTATGGATATATCCATTATTTATTTCATGTTCCAATATTTTATAGTAGTTGTTACTTATTATATCTCATGCATGATTAAATTTGTCTAATATCTTAGGGTTTAAAATCTAATCACTTCAAAATAACCAAATCAGAGAATGATCATAATTGATATAAAATTCAAACATTTCTTTACTAATATTATGGATGCAGTATTGAGCCTCTTACTCATAAACCTAAAGAAGGTGATAGTTATCATCCCTCTAACTAGGTCCAAACTATCACTCCTTCAATGGGTAAGGTATATAGTGTATGCATGAATATTCAAATTGAGGTACCTAGAGTTTGTGCTTGTGAATACATAAAAGATAAAATCATCCTTATGAAAAAGAAACTAAAAGAGTTACAAAGTCAAAATCAATAGTTTAGTTCAAAGATCACATTATTGGAAAATTAGATTCTATGTGCCCAAAATCCAACACATGGTAGTTATAATCATGTGTTTGCATTCTTGCCTACCAATGTTGTGACAATCAAGGTTTCATATCTAAATAAAAACATAAAACATAATACATGAAAATCAAGTGATTCTAAAAGTGACCAAAAGGTTTCTAAGAGTCCAAGTGAAATCTTAAGAGATATTCTTCAAAATAAAGTGATCAAATTACCTCCTCCACATCTTATAAGGAGATCTAAATTCTATTATGTATTTAATAGAATTTATGGGCATCATACAACTTGTTGTTTCTCATTGCAAAATAAAATAAAACATCTCAAGATAGTGGTGATCCTATAATTGATACATCACTTAATAAAGTCATTCAAATTATGAGTACCTATCCTAAAGCATATGTACCAAAACAATAAATGTGGGTATCAAAGAAAAATCTAGAGCAAAAATAGTTGCCAATATCAAACATAGAGAAAGAAAAAGTTTAAGAAGGAAAATAAGATCAAGAAAAATATCCAAAACTACCTCTCCATAATGATATTCATATTTATAGACAATTTGGTTTTGGAAATAAATATTTTCAAAACTTTGGTTATAATGGTCAAGGGTTGGGGAAACATTCCCAAGGCATCACTCATCCTATTTACACATCTGATTAGAATGACCTTCAAGGCTTGGGATATACTAGTAATACTAGTACAAACTATTCAAAGATGAATATCCATTTTTTTAAGTCAAAAGAAAAAGAACCTACAAATGAAATCAATTTCAATGAAATTAACAACTACAACAAGATATATTGCCTAATCATCAAGGGGAGAAAACATGATACAACACAAACAAATATAGAAAGATAAAAAGGTGCATATAAAGGGTAATATTAAATGTTTACCTTCATATGAAGAAATTACCACTCATTACTCAAAACATCAAATCATTTAACCTTACATAGATGACAAGCAAGGTCAAAATATTATAGTTGACCCAACTTGTGAATTCAATATATGTACTTGGGAAATTTTCACATCTCTAGGATACAGTATGAAACATGTGAATAAAGACTACATATGATTTGTGTGTTTTATATATGCAATGTAAACTCCCAAATGGATCAAAATCATGCTCTACTATGTTACATATTAGCCCATTTTTTCCCAAATATAATGTAAAACTTGTAAAACCATAGTTACTATTAATGAAGGAAAACATCTTTAAAGCAAATATTTTAAATATAAAATTACCAAAATACCATGATATAGTTCTTAATTATACTATGCACACATATGGAACATCTCATTTAGGACAAGTTATACCACTCCTCTATGATTCTCATGCATTGGATGAGATCATATGGTAGTTCCTTCTTTGGCATATTCCAAAAATATCTAAAAAATTAAAAAAAACATTTAAAAAAAAAAAAAATTCAACATAAAACATGTTATATTAGATCCTTGGAATTTATGTGTTAGTTCCATGTTGATGAATGACATACTAGTTACTTCTACATATACATGTGTGTCATATTTCTATGTGAGTGTGTTACAAGCATATATAGACACATGATCTATTTCTATTTTAGATGTTGGGCCTTCCATGTACTCATGCCATGTGCACATTAGGGGCATTTGCTTATTTGATCTTGATACTCATATGTTATATGGTTCAAGGATAAATTTTCATTATCATGTTTGAGATTATATGTAATTACAAATGCCTTTATCCATGATTATATATTTCATAGGGTACTTGATATATTATGCACTTGACATTTTTTGCTAACACATTTGATCCATGAGATACTATGATAAGTTTATGATGGTTGTTTATGTTTTCCTTTATACACTTCTTTGAGTGTCTTACCTTGCTATTGTCTTATTTATTTGAAAATTTGAATATGATCCTTTATTTAGATCCCCATGCCTATGTGTGCTTTCTTTAAAATTTTAGCATGTCAATGTTTATTGCATGGACATTTGAATATGTCATCCTTGCTTTTATTGACATTTGACTAAGTCATGTCTCTTTGATTGTGTGGCATTTAAACATGCCCCTTGTTTATGGTCTCTTAAGACCACTGTATGTTGACTTGATTATGAGTGCTCTTGTTTGTGTAATTGATTTGTTTGTTGAGATTGTACTACTACTACTATCTAAACATTTCCATGATATTTATCACGAATCTTAAGCCTTAATGTGATCACATTATTATATGCACTTTAATTCTACATTTACCTAGATATGTTTTATATGACACATGGTTATATTCACAAATTATATAGTTATTTTATCCTTTTGAGATAAGGTAACTATTAGTTTTTTACTCTTAATTAACCTCAAAGTGGGGGAATATTAGTAGAGGCATACATTAGAGGTATGTTTTGCACATTTGGCATAGTTTTGAGATTCAATAGGGGAATGTCATATAGGCATGGATTCCAAACATTCATAATTTTAAACTCAATGGGGGAATGCTTGGAAGCATGTTCTCCACACTTATTTAGTATTTGACATAGTTTCCAAATTCAATAGGGGAATGATTTGGAAGAATGTTATCCCCACTTAGAATATTTTTCAAATTAAATGGGGGCATGCTTTGGAAACATTTTTTCCACACTTATTCAGTAATTGGCACACCCATATTTAGTGGGGTATGCTTTGGAAGGATGTTATCAACACTTATTCAGTATTTAGCATAGTTTTTAGATTCAGTGATGGAATGATTTAGAAGCATGTTCTACACACTTGTTTAGTATTTGGTAAACCTAAATTTAATGGGGGTATGTTTTGGAAACATGTATTCCACATTGGCACTTATATCAATTTTTTAATTTATCATTATATAGTGGGGGCATGCTTTGGAAGCATATTCTCCACACTTACATAGATTTCAAATTATCCAAATCACATAGTTATACAATTCATATTTGTAGTTATGGTAGAATTATATACATTGGTACCATTTTTTACATAGTTATAGATGATATTTTCTGATTATATATAACCTTAGTCTTGTATACTTGGAAAACTCAGACCTTAGTTGTTCCTCTTAACTCTATATTTTTTTTGCTTTTGCAAGTCTCATGTATGCTATATATTTGTTATCCTTAGCCTATACCTATTAGTTCAATTAGTATTATGTTGATAACTTACATCTTCTATCTTGTCCAAAATGCTTAAAATATACTTATCTTCCATCTTTGAATGTTTTGAAATTGTACGTACTTTCCTACTCCCTAGACACTAACATTCAGGACATACAATAGCATCAACATTACTATCATGTCTTAATGCAAGTGTCTAGTACCATAAATTCATATAATTTTAAAATGAAACATATCTAAATGGCTAACTTAAGTAATTTAATGTGAGTTATTAATCCAAATGAATTGATATAAATACAAGATCAACCCTCATTCATTACTCACCTAGAAAATATCAAAGAGACCAAGAAAACTTATAAAAGCACTCTATCAAGCATTCAAATTAAAAAAATTTCCCTATTTCCATACCATTCATAGGTAAAATACATCTATATGTTTTAAGTACTAAAGGAGCAACCTAATAGCTTGATTTTCCAAGTTACAAGCTAGGTCACTTTTGTACTTACTTTGCACATATTATATGATTCACACACAAGCCAACACATAGGGGAGAACTACACAAGTATAAGGCCCTATTATGGAGTATTTGATATATAGGAAACACCCTATGACAATGGGGTATTTAGGGTTAGTTTAACACTATGTGATAACTAACCCATTTCCCCCAAAGGTCACTATAAAGATGGAACACTAGGTTTTACCATTACACAAAGAGTGAAGGTCCATGACATAGATTTGAATGCACCAGAGTGAAGGTGAAGCAAAAACCAAAAACATCCAGGTGGTCACATCCTTTTCTAGTAGGTATTCCATGTGGGACACTAGATTTAAACCTAGATAGTAGCATTAACACAATTATCCCAATCTGATGTTAGCATCCAGAGAGCCATAAGTAATAAAGACAAAATCTATTGATTATTATATAATATATTTACATCCTAATTTATACCAATTCTAGATCCAAATATTCATTAACATCAAAACAATCTAAGTACATAATTTTTTTTATCATTTCTATATCTAGCATAGTTGTACTTTCCATATTTAGACTATCTCAACATAATAAATTTAGTATATGCTTATATCTAAGTTTAGCATTTAATTTTCCTACTATAGATATGATTATCAACCTTGTGCCCTTTCATTTATATATGCCCCTTTAATATTAATATAAGGCTAAATCCAACTACTTAGATCAACATGTTAGGGTTAAACATTTGGTGAACCTCATTCATGTGAATGCATTTTTTTTGATTTGTCGGGTTTTAAACCAATTGGGATTACATATTGTTGTAAATTTTAATTTCCTAATTTTAATATTATTTATGCAACCTAGGAGTATCCTTAGATTAGATGTGCCTATTTTGAGCTTCCTCTCGAACCATCTAAGATGTCTCAAACCATTGAGGGATATTATACCTTGGATCATGATGATACCCATATTGATAATGAAAAAAATACTAATAGAGTTATTGTAAAAGAAGACTAAGATAATGAAAACCATGAAACAAATGAAATTAACAAATATATCATGATTAATTGCATGCAATAACATTGTTTCATGAGAACATTTGACAAAACCCTAAAGATCTTGATGAGATATTAAAAACTATAATTGAAGAAAAAAATTCCAAAAATATAGTGGAAACATCCATCCCATTTAACACATTACAACCCAATACATCTAGTGGGGGCATGATTTATGTGTTTAAACCTTTGTTTCCCAAAACTACTATTGATGCATCTATTATGGAATTACCAGCTGTGTCAACACAAATAATGGTTTCAATGCCTATTACTACCCAAGACATGTTTTCATTGCCTTTGTTCACTACTCAACTTGATAATTTAAATCCAACTAGGCCTATAGGTCTATCATTCCTTTAAGTTATAAAGACCTTGGAGGATAAGATTATGAACATTGAATAAAATGATTTAATATCCCCCCATACTATAGATTCACAAGATGTATTGCATAACCCTATTACACTTGATATGTATTTTCAACATTTTTCCAAATAGATTTGTTGTACCTAAGTTCACATTTTATGATGAAAAGGGTGATATTGAACAACATATTCAAAAAAATTATGCAACATGCCTTAACTATACTTCCAATGATAAATTTTTTACCAAATTATTTCCAATAAGCCTGAAGGACTATGCTTTAAGGTGGTTTTATGATTTACCTCTTAAATATATAAAAACATTCAAACCTCTTGCATTTCATTTCTTAACACACTTTTCCATTAATATTTATGAAAATGCTTCATATGTTTTTTGTTGCAACATTTAAACAAGGAACCAAAGTACCTATCAATGAATATGTATTGAGATATAAGACAATGCTAGCTAAAAATAACCAATTTTATGCTAGACAAAGGGTTGCAATATATATTCAAGAATTTTTTTCTTTCTCTTTTACATGAGTCTATTGTTTTTAAGAATTTAAAATATTTTGACGACTTATGCCATGTTTTATGGGAATGTGAAATGAAGCTTATGCCATCTAATTATCTCAAATATGTATCAAACACACTAGATGCATATACATATAGTAGAAATTTCATAGTTAAACCAAGTTACAAGGTAGAACCTCCTTAGCCTAAAAAGGAAATAACCGCCATGGTAACATAGTTTCATAATATCCTAATCACCTTATCTTATCTAATGCACTAAGGAGACAATTTACATGTTTACCTGAGTCTACAACTTACTTACTTCCATAGTTACTAGAGTGTCATATTATATCATTTCCTCATCCTATCAAGGTTGATATGAGTTGAAATTTACCTAAAGGATACGATTCAAATTATTATTTTGATTATCATTAAGGACCAATACATTATAAAATTAGATGCTTTATCTTGAAGCATAAGATCCAAGATCTTATTGATGACCAAAAACTTATATTTAAGGATCCTCCAAAGGAATCAGATTCACAACATTGTGATCACCATAAATTTAAAATATTTAATAATCATTTACAAGACCATTATAATAATTAATCATATGTATAAATGGCGTATAATTCACATAATCCTCCCTCACATTATGGGAATCCACTAGATGGGATTATTGGTACTTACACATGACATATACCTATTATGGTTTAGAAACCTTATATTTTTTTTGATGATAATGGAATTAAGGATGATGAATATGATATTCATTCTTTATTCCTTTGATCATACCTTGTAAAAACTCCATACATAGTTTTATGATTTATAATGGTGCACGTGAAAATATTTAAATCATGACATTTTTAGACACTTGGATTATTATCATCATTATTTACACCCCTCTACCAGATCAATTCAAGCATTCAATGGGACCCCATAAGATTATTGGTGAGATTAACATACCTTTATAAGTCCATATTTAACATATGGTTATTACCTTGTATGTTATCCCTTCCACAAACATATTTGATATGTTATTGGGAAGACCTTGGATACACACTCTTAGAATAGTATCTTCTAAAGTGCATGGGTGTGTTAAATACAATCATGCCAATCAGGTAATTATAGCTTCTAAAATTACATATGAACATACTCTTGAAAAAAATAAACTTATACCTAAAAAACTACCTATAAATCATGTTAAGGCTAACTCACCACAAAAGGATAAGCAATAGGAAATCCCTTGTACTAGGTGGTGAATACTTGAGAGACCATTACATCAGAGATGTACAATGGATTCTATGGAATTCCTATATTTTAGTACACACCATGATCAAATATCTACAACACCTCAAAATGTACATATTAAAATAATATCGAAGAAGAAACAAGAACTCAATGATGGGTTCCAAGAATCCCTACTTCCATTAATCCTACTATTACTTCATGACCATAGGGTCCTATATTACATATTTAGAGCATCATTGATACCATAGCGATAGATATTACACATATACATGCTCTTTAGTAATGTAAAAAGGTTATTATAATTGATTCACAATGGGGAGGTATCTATGAACATTCATTAGATGGAATCATAGGATGATATTTCCTCTTTAAAAATTCCAAAAATACAAAAAAGTCAAAAACATCCAAAAATCAAAAAACACTTTCACCACCTAAATGTTCTTTTGGCTCCTAGGCATCTATGTTTTAGTACCACATTGATGGATGATATAATTAGTAATTCCTACATACACATATTTATGACAATTTTACTTGTGTGTGATATAGGTATACACAAATACATGATACATTCTTATTTCAAATGTTGGCCTTTCCCTCTACTCATGTCATATGGACATTAGGGGCATCTACTTCTTTGATATAAATACACACAAGTTAAATGATTAGATGATGAATCTACATTATCATTTTTGAGATTACATATATATATTTAAAAATGCCTATTATCCATGATTAAATCTTATTATAGTCATATAAAATGTCACTTGAGTGTAATGAGTGTTACATGAGACCACTCTACTCTTAGATTAGCCCTAGACCTATCTTAGGGTCCCTTTCAACCCTTATCCAAATTTTGTGCATGTATTACACATACCTAGATATACCAAAATTAGTAATAAACTTTCCCCTAGGGATCTAGGCCCCTAGTGCCCTAGGCTCTACCAGTTAGACATTAACAAGCTTATTTAGACACTAGCACACTATGCTAGTGACCAAGGGACTATGCTAGTGTCCCTTTCCTGATTACAACCCTAATAGATACATTTTAAATTTATAAGACATCTATGGTTGGCCTAGACCTATTTCACACTCTACACCAGCACTATATCAATATAAATACATGATTTTAATCCATTTAACCACTAGATGGAAATCAGATGCAAATATCCACAAACAAGCTCATAGTAAGTGGTGAAAAATCAAGGGCATTGATGTCTATTCTACCATAATTATACATACATTCATAAAAAACCATCCTAAGTTTAGATTACATAGATCTCTAATATCAAACAACACACAAAAAACTAAATTTGACACTCATACTAGTATTCACTTGTACTTGCACCAACACTTAGATTAGAAGAACTATTTTAGGATTGATCCCTTGTCAAGGTATTGATATATAGGAAAATCTCAGCATAGTGGGGTGTTGAGGAAATATAGCCTACATAGATAATATCTCACTTTTTCTATTTTACTCTTAAAATACCCTAACACCATGGAAGTATAAGGTTTGATCATAAATTAGTCAAAATTATTACATGGATAGTGAATCTTGGCACATCCACATAGGCATAGGTAGATTATATTTTTCCAGAGGTGCACCTAGAAGATCACATAGTTTTCTACACAAGGAACACTAGTGTGGTAGGAAGGAAAAAATCTGAATGTTCTACTATCTAAGGTATCATGTTATTATCTAGGAGGGTTTATAACACCTAGATCCTATTTATGACACTAAAATTAGCTTCCACACTAGTTTTCATTCCCAAGATCATCTATCTCAGCCAGTTTCTAGAAGAGTAATTTTTTGTGTTATTCATTACTATTTTTGGAAATTTTAGATCAGTAAATTATTCCACAAATTAGTGGCTATATTTATTACATATTTATTCCCTTGTTTACTATACTCAAATCCTTTAACAACATATGATTTATATACCATAAGTTTTTAAAGTCAAATCATTTAGTGAATCTAACTTACTTCGAATATTGCTCAAACCCTAGACATAGATGCTATTAGGGTTTGTATCCTTATGTTTTATATGTTCATAAATTAATTAAAAAATCTTGGATCTGATCTATTATTTTATTTTGGAAATCTTTAATAGAATAACTTTCTTAAAAGGTTCAAAATATACAACATTTTATTTTCCTATTTTCAAACCTACAATAGAAGAATTCAATAACCGATTTGAGGAGAATGTTAAGAGACGATTGCAAGATTTCATTTCTAAACATTCAAATATGAAAGATGACCTTATCCATATTATATATGAAGAGCTTCATAAATCTAATAATGGTCAATTTTTAAACCCCCCATATGATAATATTGTTACACCTACTATGGGGAAAACTCATATTCTAAAATAACCTATTCTAGCTCAGTAACCTTAAATAATGGAAACACCTCCTATGGATAGTATGAATTCATGCTCTTTATATGTACAATCTCTTATACATGAGATCTATGATCTACATGCTAAGGTGTTACATCTTTAGCAGGGTGCCACTAAACCATCTCATGCCTTGGATTCTCATGTTCTTTTCCATACACCTTTGACACAACATATAGTGGCAAGTATTTTACCATCCAAATTTGTGTCACCCAATCTTACTTTGTATGATGGTAAAGGTAACCTAGAGAATAATCTATGATATTTTCACATAACATGTTTGGACTACATGTTCAATGATTGGATCCCCACTAAGTTTTTCCCTTGTAGTTTAAAATACTATGCATTACAATGGTTTTATGATATTCCTAATCAATAAATAACAACATTCAATCCATTGGAAGATATGTTTTATGCATACTTTTCAACCGATATCAGTGACAAGGTTTCTTATGCTCAAGTGGCACAACTCAAACAAAAATCAAATGAGACAATAGGTTAATATGTCTTATGATATAAAACTATATTAGAAAATATGACTAGCCCCATGGTAGATAAAGAAATTTAAGACATTCACGTAGAGTTTATTAACAATATTACATAAATCTATCTGATTCAAGAAGTTTCCATCGTTGATAGATCTTTTCCATATAGTGAAATAATCGAAACTCAATATTCTCTCCATGGGAAAATTAAAGTACATATTTGGATTCAATTAAACTACTAAGATTATAATAATCCTCCATACAAGGTGGAACCTAGTTGAAAACAAAAATGATTCAAAAATGATAGTTAATGTAGCTTCAAAGCCACCTCCTTGCATGGTTTTATCATCTACTCCAATGATACCTTTTATGAATATTCCTCAATCACCAACATAAGACATACAACAACTCTTGGAATGAAATGTCATATCTCTCCCTCCCATCAAAGAGGTTGATACAAATAAGCCTCTTCTAAAGAACTATGATTCCAATGTATTTCATGACTATCACAAGGCATTAGACCATACTACAAATAGATGCATCAACTTGTGACATAAGATACAAGATTTTATATAATCTTATATCATTAATGTTAGCACTCCTATAGAGGCACCTAGACCACAAAAAATGGAAGAAAAATAATTGAAAATATTTTTTTGAACTATTTCCAAAACATACAAATAATGAGATAGAAAGCACCTCATGTGTTCATTATACATATTAGGCACATAAACCACCAAGATCTTATCTGAATTCTAGATTAGATCCATATCCTCTACATAATATGATTTTCATGTATCATACTATAGTTCTAGATAGTTGATGATGAAACATATTTATACACACTCTTGTATAAGCCTACATTGATCATATTCCTATTCACAGTGTCATGGTTGACAATGAGTCAAGTGTCAACATGTGTACTATCACACTTATAAATCATTTGGGTTATTTAGAATAAGATATTTGTCAGATAGATACAATTATTCATGGATTTAGTGGTCATTCCCATTTTTTATTAGATATATTATAATTCCATTATAGGTTGGGCTTAAAAATGTGGCCCCCAGATTCATAGTAGTACCTAGTGTAGGCACACTTGCTATGTTATTGGGTAGCCTTGGATACAATAACTTTGAGAAATTACATATATTGTACACATAAGTCTTAATTATATACATGTTAACTAGGTGGGTATAGTTGAGGGCCTTACATATGAGTATTATTTAGTTATTCCATAACTACTTATACATTAGTCACCAGTTACAATTCTAGGCATATTTTGTATATCACATCTTAGATGTCAGTTGAGCCACTAGTGCAAGAGAGGTCTACTCTTACAATAGTACCACATATTATAACTCTCCTACAAAGCCTTTTATTAGAGATATCCCTATGTTAGAGACATGTGGATTTTAGAGGTCCTCTCTATCCACCACCACACAAACCAATGTTATATCAAATAATATCTGCACTAGTTACAACTTATACTAGATGGGTTCTCAAACACATCACAGTTCATATCTAGTTCAATTAGCTTCACAGATTCAAAACCTTATTCCATAGGTAGTTTTAGCTACAGATAACTCAATACATACAATTCTCAGATCCTAGATACTTCATCACATAGTATGTATGATTGCTCTTCCTCTATTTTATATATGACACATTGATTGTGAGTCTCTTGAGAGACTCAATGGGTAGTATGTTCCTTTCTACATGTACATAACTTATCTTACCTTGCTCCTTGTATATAGTTTCATTTTCATGATTTATTGTACATGGCCTATATACTTAGAAAACAAAAAAATAATATAATATATTCAAAACAAAAAAAAACATTTAGATATTTTTCAAAAACATAAAATTTATATTATATGCATTTCCATACTTACATTCATTATATTTTCAAGATACTACATATGCTAGTTATCTTATTATAGTCAATTTTATCATACATACATGCTTCACTTGTTATTTTTGAGTGTTCATAAATTATTACATGACTTAGGTATAACATACCAATCCAAATTTTCTACTATCTACCTATTAGGGCCATATACACATAAAAATATTCAACATTGATACATTCACCTATTGGGGCCATCCTATACATAACTTCTGATTTATTAGGTTATATAATTTTATAGTACTTATTTTTTTGTCAACTAATACTACTATAGACTCAGTTTATGTACATATTTTCTCTTATTCATATATATACCACATGTTCATGCATACTTTTATTTATATCTTTCCTAGTTTATACTTGATTATATCTCCCTGTTTATACATCAATTTGAGCACATTTGAATATGCTATTATTTTATGGCTCTACACCACTTTATTTCATTTTATTTATGCTTTGGAAATGTGCCCATGTCCTTGTGTGTGATTTATTGATTGTGTATTTGGACATTTGAATATGTCCTTCCATGTTGCTCTAAGCCAACCTATTGTTTTTTTCATATACAAACATTTGAAAATGCCCTTGTATGTATTTATTTTCTTAGATTTAGTAACATGTGCTCATATCCATTATATTGTGGCCCCTTGGCCTACTTTACTTGCCTCATGTGTTTGTGTTGACAATTTTAAAATCATAAGTTAAAATGTCACTGTTATAATTCAAATTTTATTTGTCATGCTTTTATGATCTTCAAATGGTCTTTGTAAGTCTTATTTGCATTGTTTAAGGTAATATATTAGCTAAGATTTATAATTCCATTAGAATCAATCTAGTGGGTCCTTCCTAAGGGTATGTAATGTTGTGTCAAGAGGGTATATAGTTTTTTAGGTCAAGTCCTTTCAATTGATCACTTGGTTTAAAGCTCATTAGTCTTGTTTGATTCAATTAAGGTAATTTATCAAAGTTTAAGGTTTTTGGAGAAACCTAGGTTTCAATTGTGACCAATATAAGCCTTATCAAGGTGTCATCATTACAGAGAACATTTGATAAAGTGGTAAATAGGTAATTTCAAACTTTATTAAGTCTTAATAAGGTGTACTCTATCTCTGTGAGACCATTCTCACATATGTTGATCTTTTGTACACTTCATAAGGCTCCATAGTTATTATTTCAAGAAAATATGAAGAGAGGTATGTAAATATGTATATTAAAGTCTCATAAATTAAGTTTAATACATAAATATGAATTAGATATGTCACTACAAGTTAGAAGATGGTTAATATGATAGTTTCAATATTAAAAAAGGGTATTTTTATGAGTTTGTATAGACTTGGGGTGGTAATTTATAGGATAAAATGACTTAAAGGTGTCTATTGGTATTATAAAAGTCATATACATTAATTTAAAGGTCTCACAAGTCCTAAAAGTTCTAAACATGCTTCTTATCCTTCATTACCCTCTTTACAAGCTCACTAGGGTAGTTTTTAAATGCTTGAAATAGATAGACGAGAGAGAAAGTTGGGTCCTAAAATTTTGTATAGAGGAGGGGGTCCTAATAAGATTAATATTTGTGTATTTGGTTATTATATTCATCCCATCTCCTTTGTGAATAATTGTTAAGACCCTAGTGTGGTCTAAAACTACCTAAAAAACCCACAAGCTTGTATTATTCTTTAAAATGGAAATTTGAAAAAAGTTAAATGCATAAGGTAAATTTATGGATATGTGTAGGGTATATTAAAGTATCTAAAAATTTTCCCCAAGCCCCATTCAGCATCTGTGAGCCCAATTTGTTAAGAAAGCTTCATTTTTGCATATATATCAAGATGCTTATCTTTATTTCTTCATTATTTCAATGTTTTATATAGGTCCCAATGATTCTAAGTTATTGTATAATGTATTCATACATCATATTACTATTACTTTCAAGGCTCTACAACATGTTTGGTTATCCTATAATAGCCTCTCTTAATAGATTTCAAGTTGACTGTCAAATATAATGTTATTGGTCTGTTTGTATAACTGAGTTGAGAAGGATTTACATTGAAATATTAGAGGTGTATGGTTGTATTGAAAATAAAATAAGTATATGATTAAATGGAGGGTGATATTAATATTTGAGAGGGTCGAGATAGACCTCATGGAGTCCTTTCTCATTTAAAACATAGTCTTGTAGGTTTCATCTTTTTAGGAAGCTATATACTGATGCTCATAAAGTAGTCTTGAGCCATTGAAGAAATGTACACTCAATTAAAACATAAAAAATAATCTTATGCATTTTAAAAATTAATAAATAAAAATGAATGGATTTAACAAAGGTGAAATACACAAAAAGAGGGTCTATGCCTAGTATAATGCACATATAAGCTCATCATGGGCATAACAGGAAAGGGAATGGTCTTGTGTACTATATAGATGATATTTTGGAAGCATATATGAAAGTAAATAAGATCATTAATTAATTACCAAAAAATCTCCAAAGAACACTAGGATGAATAATGGTACTGAAAAGGGCTTTTGCATAGTTACAGGTCTATGTATTTATGTAGAGGTTTGCTCACAAATAAAGTTCTAAGTATCATAATTGAGAGTGTTATATGAATATTAAACTCATGGATCAAATATTAAAGAAAATTAAAGGTTTTTTCTCAATGAAACATTGTCCAAAAATTCCTAAAATGATAAGAAAGGTAAACCTATAGGTCTATAGACCTATAGGTTTCCTTTCTCATTTAAAACACAAATTTTACATAAGAAGATGATATTTTGAAGGATAGAAGAGGAGTGGAGATGATGAAAGATATGAATCATTGATAGAGGTATGAACATGGGGAAAAAAACTTAGGAGATATCAACACTCAGTCATGACTCTATGTGTAGACACTTAAAACTAGACACAAATGGCTTCTGACTGAACTTCAGAGTAATTCCTACTAATCATTTCAAATTAAGATAAGAATCACTAAATTACCAAATTTTCTTGCACATCATTCATCAAAGATAAAATTAATTTTAATACATCCTTAATTGGGGTATTCTATCATAGACAATAATAACCTCTCATAGATTCATCTCGAATCACCTTGCAGCATAACAACTATCAATTTGGCCTATATACCTATTAAGTGGGGCACTTGAACACTTAAATAAAATATGGAAGGAGATCAAAGGCTAATAAAAATTAATTAACATTTAAAAAAAGATTAAATGCCTAGTTGAATTATCCATTTGAAATTAATGAATATCTAAAAATGGAAATTCTAAAAATCAAAATAGCAAAGCCTTTCATTATTACCTTTATGAGTGGTCAACCTCTTTGAAATTATCCTAAAATATTTAATCTTAGAGTCATGCCTAGTAATTACAAATCATAATTTCTTGACAAATATTAACTATATTGGAGTTATTTTTAACTCACCTAGGTTTAGTTTGAACCCATTCCAAGCCTAAACTCAACCTTAACCTTCATTAGGTAAGAGTTAATTCCTAAGGCTATAAATACAAGGCCATACCTCTTCATTTATAATCTTGGATATTGTAGAGTTATTATGTAGGATTTGCTCCATGAGACTCATGAAAGTAGTGTTAATATGTGAAAATATTAAACCAAGCCACACCAAAGCCAAGGTGCCAAGGAGAGAAAGAGATAAGCAACCTCCATTTTTAAAGACTTATTGATGCAAAAGTTGAGCAACCCATTCAAAAAATCCATTTGTAGCTCCCAATGAAGGTTAAAGAGTTATGTATTTTATGTTTTCATTTAGTTTTTATTACCTAAGCTCTCCCTAGTGTCTAGGCTAGAGGTGTCAGGATCTTAGTGTGTTCATTTCATTTATTTTATGAGACTAACACAAGACTAACCTCCCCTCTATGTCAAATTCCTAATTCACATGTTAGCATACTTGATGGGACCTCAAGCCTCCCATATAACCAAAGAGGATGATATGCTACTTTTATTTTTCCTAATGGTTGCTTAAAAATCTTTAAAATTTGAGTTTTAACTTCATTTTTCATGTTTTTCTATTTTTAGCATCTCACATGTGATCGATACCATTTTATTTTATATTTAACAAAGACTAACGTTGATTTTCTTAGACCAACATTGATTACCAAAATTGATATTGGTCCTTGTGTAAAAACTAGAATACGATAGAAACATGCCTAATGAGGGTTTTCTTGAGTTTTCTATCTTTTATTCTATGTCAAAGATCCTACATGTTATTTTTTAGACCATTTCCTTATAGGATATAGTGATAATTATTGGTTTTAAGCTCATTTTACTAACAGTCTTTTTGTAAAAACCATATTGTGTTTTTCTATGTTTTTACATGAACCAATGTTGATCTTATTGACTGACATCAATCCTTATGTGGATAAACTAATGTCAATATATGTGCACTAACATCGATCCTTGTATGGATCAACATTTATCACTCTGAGATAAAAAATAGGAAACCGTAGAGTTCATTTCAAAATATTTTTTTCTCACTTGATTTTGGGATTATAAGCAGGCAAATCCTCAAACAAATTACAAGTCCTAAGGTGGAAAAAGAAAAGTTTGAACATGGTTAAATCTTACACACTTTGTTTTTGGTTCTTAAAATGAACTTAGTTCTTTTCATTCCTTAGTTTTTTTTAAAGGTTTTTGCAAAATTTTAAAATAACTAATGCCAAGGGGCTCAAATTTCACATCATACTTTGTTTTGGTGCACTAAAATGAACTTTCACATTTAGTTACATAATCCTAAGAGTTGTTTGTTTTATGCTTGTTTCTTGAAAGTTATTTATTTATAGAAAAATGAGTGACACATGTATGCTCTCCCCCCATCCCCTTTATGGAAATTAGGTGACAAAAAGTGCTCATTATTTACCTTTTTCAATTTAGTCTAAAAACATGAAAATAATGTTTATAAGGCCCTCCCAAAATCTGTATGGTTTAGGTGACCCAAAAATGACCATAAAATATTTTCACTTATCTTTATTTACATGCATTTTGGCTTGTGAGTAGGAGTTCATCACCTCCTCAAGGGTTCTCTAAGGAAGTGTTGACTCAATAATTCATCTCCTGACATCATTTCAACTCCACTCCATGTTGAGGTATATAAATTTAGATGGTAAATCATTAGGATAGTAATTTGATCAATTAAACTACCTCTATTAATGATGCTGCCCTCATACGTATGATCAACTCAGATATCACACTACACTGGACAAGTGACAGATGTAGTGGTTATGAAAAGGATAAGACCTTTTTCACAAGTTAGTTTAAGTAGACCCAATTGATGTGAGCATTTCTAGTGTTAGCCACACTTTAGACCATCTAGAAATGGGAAAAAATTGATAGTTTAGAATAACCCCACTTATCACAGACATATTATTGATGCAAGGTGAGTGGCCCAAAGTTTTATGTCATAGTAAAAACTTTTGAGAGAAGAGGGGGCCTAAAAACCCTACTTTTCATGCACTTTTAATTTTTGTATTAATAATTAAAATCCTCTTAAGAGTCATTATATTGATAGAATTTAATAGTAATATGCAACTTTGTCAATTTTAGGATTTAGGATGTTAGAATTAGGTGTTTGTGTCATTTTTATCCTTTCTTACATGGTCTTGAGTAAAACTATCTATTTTTTTCTATCTTACCACATATAAATGAGTATTATTTTTACATCACTGCTTTGTTTGAGGAATTACACCACCCATTTGACATTGTACATGTGCCTTTGTCTTTTTATCAACCTTTGTGTGTGTGTCACTTGATTGAAAAGGGTGTCATTATGCTACCCAATTCATTTAAAATACTATGCCTTTAAGTCTTGAAATGAACCATTGATAATATATTTAGATCATGATAATGTTGTTATGTTACTCAAATAATTTCAAAGACTTGTTTACCTTGTGTCCAAATTCCTAGTTTGAAATCAAAACCACATATTCCTTTGGGATCTTTACCTAGTGCTGTTATGTCATTTAGTTTTGTCTAGCTTGATTTTTTTTAAAGAAGCCTAGTTTCCTAAGTTGAGTTTGAAATTAGCATTAACAAGTTCTAATCCAAAAATTGATTGATTTGTAGCTATGCCTTGTGTAATTTTGGCCTAAACATTGATCTTTATCTTTTGGATTGGTAAACTCAGGCTAATTATTTATTCAATTTGAAAACTATTAATTTTGCTTAGATTTGGAGAAGTAGCCTATCTCCATATGCCTAGAGTTCCATGCCTTATACCAATTGACCAAGTTCATGTTTAAATCTAAATTCCTAGCTTATACCAGTGTTTCAAATTTTTTAGAATAAATCTCATACCTTGTTTTATTTAAAGTATATTTTATGCCTTTTCTATAATACCTAGCACATGACTATTTTGATCCTAGATTTTGTGCCTTATCTAAAAGACCTAAAAAATTTTGTTTTCTTAGATTAGACTTATTTAAAAACTTTGCACCTAGAGTTTACCATTCTAATTTTTATTTATCCACTTGGCCTTTTATGTGAGACATTTGACATTAGGCTATTTTAAACCAAATTTTAGAGTATACCATTTGGAGATACAACTCCACATTTTGACCATGTTAGACCAATTCCAAACCATTTGTCCTTTGGACATTATTTTATGAGTTTATATAACTCTAATCCTTTTCACAAAACATTCATCATTGATTTGAATATGTCTCACTATACTTGTAGTGGAACTATGTACAATTCAGGATATGATACTGTGGTCACATAAGAAGACTTTGTTCAAGACCCTTATGGTGAAGATGTAATTTTTGAGATGGATTCATATCCTATTTAAAACACTCAATTTGGGGAACAAATCCAAGATCCTCTATCTCACTATTTGGTTAGCATGCCTTTATACTTGGAGTAGGACTAAGAACAAACAACATAGTACCTAACTAGTGTACCATTGATTGTAGACCAAATTTAACAATAACCATACTATGTTATGATGACATCAACATATGATCCCTATTTTTTTGATCTTAATTTAATTTCAAATAAGTAAATTTTTTTAATCAAATCCATAGAGGTAGGGGCCATGTTTCCAGTAGACTTCCCTCATGAAAACTTGCCTAGTCTAGTTAGAGTGCCTTCAACTATGCCTTAAAACCAAACCATTGAATAGGCCTCTTATATCAATCCTTAAACACACCATGTTGATGACATACTCACATAGTATTTTCATAGGAAAAGGCCTCATGGAGGACCATTTTATACAAATGTAGACATCATATCAAACCTATTTGAACTTAGTACATAATTTCAATAGCATGACCATGTCAAATGCTCCACTTATCAAGCTAGTTCCTTCAATAGGAATATTAATCAAATTGATAGGCCAAAAAAATTTAGGTATAAAACCATTCACACAAATCACTTTAGATCTATACATGTTCAATGCCCCATTTATTGAATAAGTGTCTACTACTTCTACATAGAAATTTTTTCCAAACACAATGGATAACATGCAAGTATCATCTAATCTAGGCCAAAGTGGTTTAACTGCACAAACAAATAGTCCACAACAAGTTCCTTTAGTAAACACCATGAGTGGTTCACAATAGTAGGGGTAAGGAACTTCTACCCCCAACCATAACAAACTACCTCTAATCCTCAACTAGTTACTTCTTTAAGCATGCAACCATAAAGATTAAGTAGTTAAATGCTAAATAGTACCATGCCTCAAAAAAATATGATGAATGTTACACCACCAAAATAGGTGATGGATTACATTCCTTAATAATATGTGATGGATAACATTCCAAAAAAATTCCAATTTACTAATACTATAGAGATTAAACATTCTACCACCATAATAGGGGCAAATATTATTCTACCTTGTTAGGTAGTGATAGATATACCTCTTCGATTGTAGACCAAAATTCCTTCATAAATTTTACCTAATAAATAATGAATGTATATTGGTCAAAACCAAATTATGAATATCCAACAATTAATCAATGTATATTTAGATAGGTTTGACTAGTTGATATCAAATCCCTACTAAAACTCACCAGGCACAATACTTCACCAGGAGCCATTTCTTTTCATCCCAACATAATTCCCCTAAAACCATGCCTATACATTAAATCTAAACTAGAATATCACACCTCAATGCATGAAATTTGAATAGTCACATCTTAATCCACAAATTCATATTATTGGTCAAATCCATAACTAAACCAACATTTCATAATAATCCATGCTTCCACTATACACTGATCAAAATAATCCACTTTTGACCACTTAGCCTCTACCTTAGGCCAAATTCCCATCCAATTTCTTGGCACAAAAAATATAGTAAATGAAGGATGCAATTTTTGCCATCTAATATGGGAAGTAAACCAAGAATTTTAAGTTGGATGACATGTTATCCTACCCATTCTACATGGAGTATCTACAAATACTATTTCCTCTCGGGTATAACCACCAAAGTTTAAAAAATACAAGGGTAACAGAGACCTTAAAGCCCATTTAACCGTATTATTTGTTGCTTTCCAACTAGTGGTTTATAGTGACATATACCTCCTACTTTTATTTCCTTAGAGTTTAGAAAGATAGGATTTGGTATGGTTTCTAAAATTTCCAAAGAATTTGGTATTTAATTTTGGTGACCTTTCAGACAAGTTTGTGTAACTTTTCTCCTACAAACTCAAACATGAGATTTTATTAGTAGATTTGATTGAAGTAAAATAAAAGAACAGTGAAAGTTTTGAATGTTATCTAAAATTATGGATAGAATTTTCCAACTAATTCACCCCTAACTTACCAGACAAAAAATTAGCCACTATGTTTACCAATAATTTACATAGTGAGATATCCTACCATCTATCGCTGCAATGTGCACATGCTTTCAAGGAAATCATCAACAAAAGGCTTATTGATTGAAAAATAAATTATTAACAAAGGGATAATTAATATTACCTCATAAAACCAAACTTAGAATCAAAACCAAGGAAATGGCCAAAATCATAACCAAAATTAAGTCTAAGTGCAAACATTAGCACTAGCTTAAGCTAGTAATTATGAAAAATCCAAGTAGTTTAACTGCAGTAAGAATGTTGTTAGAAATGGAGTAACTAAGTTGTGACATATCTAATAAATAGAGTAACTAATCTGTGACATGTCCAAATAATTCAAACACCATTTTCTCAACCAATGCTTTAGATGCAAATTACTCTTTACTAACAACCTATTCAACAATTGTAGCCTTTGCAGTAGATGAGACTAGCTCAACAAACACAATAGAATTTACCTTTAAAAACCCCTCCTATAAGGATAAATGTGCCTACTTGTCATGTATTTAGTGAATATGGAGATCCCATTGAAGTCATGTTTCACAAGTTAGACTCTATTAATTTGATTAGTTACTTAATTCTAAAACACTATCATGAGGGCATTCCTTATCTAGATTGGTATAGATAAAATGAATTTTGTGACTACCATGGGGTTAATGGGTATAATTTATTCTATTATCTGAAGATCAAGAACCTCATTGAAAATATGTTGGAAAATATGGAGATAAAATTAGACAATAGAGATTATATATCTAATCAAAACTTTGGTATTTATTAAAACCCTTTTCCACAACATAATAATAACCACTAATAACACTAAAAAAGACTAAAGCAACAATAAAAACAATATTAACATCAAAGATAACAACATCAATACTATCAATAATAAAACCAACATTAACCAAATAGATGTAACCATGGCTAGAATAATACCAATACCTAATAGACTTACCATGTAGTTACACATGAGTATAAAAAAGTTATTGGTCATCTTGCAGGAGGTCACATTTCCACCATTACCATTAATCCAAGAATAAGTGATAACTGAATATGACCATTAATAATTAATTCTAATTAACCAACCTATGCCAGTGATCATTCCTTGACTTGGGACTGAATACAGGTATACCAACAAATAGGGATTAATAATTTTAGAAGTTATATTAAAAACTCATCCTTGCCCTATGACCACATACAAGTGCATTGACAATAAATACTTATCTTATTTGGCCCCTCACCACCATCATTTGATATCAACCATAACCCTCTCTCTAATCTTGATTATGTAATAATAACTCACCAGTCAAATATTACCATCCTAGGCCCATAACCATCTTCCGCTACACCCATCCAACCCATCATTTTGTGTAAGAACAAGCCATTTACCATTTTAAAATAAAATATGTTTGATATTTTGGAATAAATTCAGAAAATGCTTGCAAAAATTTACATTTTAGATTTTTTGCATATGTCAACTATACACAAGAACATATTAACAAAGTTACTTGGCCAATCCTATGTTTGAGATGACATAAGCCCAAATAAATTCCAAGCTTTGTTTGGACATATAGCCCAAGGAAAATAATTAACCTTTGACCAAAGTGATATGTCATCCCTTGACCCTCTACATAATAATCCATTATAATATTGAAGTTATCATAATGTGGCACAAAGTGAAGCATGCCCTCATATACAATGGATCGGGCCTAAATATTATGTCTCTAAATCTCATCAATCATCCTGGATTTACAATAGCTGGTCTTTAGACAAAAAATGATCACTTCAAGGCCTACAAAAATGAAGAGTGATAATCATAATGCACCATCATCTTACTAGTTATTGTTGGGCCTTTTACCCATGATACATTATGCCATGTGTTAGACCTAGATTTGTCATACAATTTGATCTTGGGTAAACCTTAGATACATGAAATTTTTACAATCCCTTCAACATTGTATCAGTGTCTCAAGTTATCTCATTTAGGTATAGAGGTCACCATTCATGGAGATTTACATCCCTACAAATATTTCAAGCATTTCAAGGCTAAGTACGATAGCTATAAATATTATTTTGGATTGGATCCAGTTCCAAAAAATGACAAATGTAAATAAATTCTTGTTGAGTTGAAAGAGGCCAATTACATAGACCCAGATAGCCTTAATTCATCTTCCCATATGCCACCTCCTGAAATGTCCAATCATTTTACCATCATATCCAATGGACCACGAGAATATTTTACCCATGATACATTTCATATTGCCAAGTTTCCAAAGAACCCCAAGTCCTATGGAAGAACTAAATCCAAGCCACATTATATGAAATGGTAGTGAAAAGGAAAGGGCAAATTTCATAGTCTAGTTCTTATCATTTTCACACTAACCACTAGCCAAGAATAAGACCCACTTGCAAATGATGAAACTTGGTTAGATAATGACAAATTGGTTAACTATTAAAAAAATGCCAAATACCCCATTCATAATAGGATCATGGAGAATTATGCCTATGAAGGATGAGGCCTTAGGCCAAATTATCAAAGAACTCCTTAACCAATTTATATCACTCAATATAAAGGAACTTAGGGTCTCTGATTTAAACCACCTGGGGGTGACCCCACATATCTTATTCATGTTCTAATGCCAATGAATAGTAAAGATGATGCCAATAGTGAAGCAGAGTTTGATCATAGCCTTTAAGAAGACCTAGCCAATACCAATAAATTTTATACCCATGCCATTTTTACCCTTAACCTAATTAATCGATATAATCTAATTCCTTTGTATCACCCTCAACTTATAGCCTGGGATGAACAAGAATCTATAGTCCCTATAGATGAGTTTGAGGATGATGAGGCCTTTTGAAATTTTCTAGGCCTAAGAGACAATGTTCTATTAGGAGACCACAAATAAGGGTTCTCAATAAAACTAGATCAGGTATCCTATTTTGAAGAAAGGGTGAACACCTTTAGCCATAAACAAATAAATAAAACATTGAGGTCCCAAAATGAAAACTTCTTTGAGTCACTTTTGGACTAGGGTAAAATTAAAGAGAAAGGCTAGTCTTTTGGTTAAAACCTATTTTAAGAACCATTAGATGGGGGTGTTCATCTTTCCTCAAACATAACTCAAGAGACCACCAATGATGAACTTCCATATGGGTTTGGGGTTAGTTCTAAATAACAACATGCCTTTGACCAAATCATTCAAGAGTTTCAAATAGTTTTTTTGATATGGACATACTTACAATTGGGAGATTCTTATTTGTCTTGTTTAGGGGAACTTGAAGACCCAATCTAAATAAAGGACTTTGCCATTGTAGTCCAATTCCAATTATTACCAACCATTCTAAAATATGGATTAACTCTTATTATAAAAGACACTACAGAAGTCAACATCAAAACTCCAAATGACCTGAAATGGATCAAATTATGTGTGTTCCTCATTGAGGATTAATGTGACATATTTACAAATATGTTGAGGGAATTTGTTGACATATTTTCTTGGGCCTATTCAAACATACTAGGTTTGGACCCTACCTTTGTTGTACACCACTTTGTTGTACATCCTGATTCCAAACCCATAAAATAGAAATTACACAATATGAATCTTCACATTGTTGTATTAGTAAAGAAAGAGTTGGAAAATCTCTCAAGATGTATTTGATCAATTGAATACTAAGAGCAGATCTCAAATGTTGTGCCAATCAGTAAGAAGCTCGAAGGAATCAAAATTTACACTAATTTCAGGGATATAAATAAGGCCTAACCTAAAGATGACTTTCCCCTACTAAATATTGATATGATAGTTGAATCCATAGCCTGGTACAAAATTCTTTCACTGATGGAAAAATATTTAGGATATAACTATATTAGGATTAGATAATAAGACCAACATAAAACAATGTTCACCATTTCATGGGGAAAATTTTATTATCAGGTTATGTCATTTAGTCTCAAGAACATGGGGGACACATATTAAAGATCCATGACCATCATATTTCATGATATGATGCATGAAATTATTGAATATTATGTTAATGACACACTAGGTAAATCAAAGACTAAGGCCGATCATCCACCTCTACTATAGAGAATATTTGAGAGGCTAAGTAAATACAAAGTCAAACTCAATCCTAAGAAGTGTGTTTTTGGAGTTACTTCAGGTAAATTTCTAGGCTTCATTATGTCCTACAATGGCATTAAATTTGATCCTACCAAATTTCAAGCCATTACAGAGATGTCACCACCTTCCAATTTGAAGTAGCTTCATAGTTTGTAGGGGAAGAACCAATCCATCAAACACTTCATTTCTTATTTGTTTGAAAAATTCCATTCATTTACACACTTAATGAAGAAGGGGGTTACATTTCATTGGGATGAAGAATGCAAGAAATCTTTTCAGTGTTTGAAGGACTATCTTTCCAATTCACCTATTTTGTTACCACCTATGCCAGGAAAGTCATTCTTACTATATTTATCTACCATAAACAAAGCCCTAGGGGAACTTCTAGATCATAATGATGATAAAGGAAAGAAACATGCTAGGTACTATCTAAGCCATATATTTTTTGTGTATGAACATAGTTATACACCCATTGAAAAATCGTATTTAGCTATGGTCATTTCAACTCAAAAACTACAACATTACATGTTAAACAACAAGACCATAGTTATTTTAAAATTAGTTGTGCTCAAGTATCTATTCTCTAAGACATATTTAAAAGGCTATATGACTAAATGGATCATGATTCTCAGTGATTTCAAGATAGAATATATCAAATAAAAGGCCATTAAAAGAAAATTACTTGCAAATACACTTGTTGAAGCTCCCCTTATAGATATAAAACCTCTAACTTTTTAGTTCCCAGATGAGTCCATTATGAAAATAATCAAGACACCTCTTTTAGAGTAGCATTGGAAGATATATTTTAATGGATCATTCACAACACATGAATCAGGGGCAAGCCTATTATTTATGACACCATAGGTGGATTATATTCCTAAATCATTCCATATCAACTTTCCTTGTACTAACAAAATGGCTGAATATAAATTACCCATTTTAGGGATTCAAAAGATATTATAATGGAAAATTCATCATCTAAAAGTTAATGGTGATTCTCAGTTAATCATAAATTAGGTTATAAACCATTTTCAAACCAAGGATGATAAGTTGGTGCCATACAAGGCAATGATTGACACTTTCAAATAACAAATTGCCAATGTATAGTTTAAACATATACCAAGGGATAATAATAGAGTAACAGATGCCATGGACATAATCAAATCTTTGATTCATTATATCACTATGGAAAAATAATATCAATTCCTCATTGAAAATATTCTATCACTTGATATTGAACCTTCAATCATTACAATGATCTATGATATTATTAGTCCCAACTCTATATGGTATTAATAACTTTATACCTACCTTCATGATCATATTATGCCACTAGATCTATCATGAAAATAATAAAAGGACTTTACCCACCAAGCCTCATGATATACCTTACTTGGAATAACCTTTTACCACCACAACTTTGATACAAATTTGATTCATTATTTAAATTTGGAAAAATCAACATTAATATTATGGAAAGTTCATGAAGGAGCATGTGGAGACCACACTAATGGGGACATCTTATCTAAAATAATCCTACATACTATGTATTATTATCCAACTATGGATGTAGATGTAACTACTTTCATCAAAAAGTGTGACAAATGTCAATGGCATGCCAATTTGATTCATGCCCTAGCCAAAAAACTCAAAAAAGTGATTATGCTATGGCCATTTACTACATGAGGCCTCAATCTCATTGAGAAGATTAACCTAACCTCATCTGATGACCATAAACACATCCTCATCAGTATTGAATATTTCACTAAGTGGGTTGAAGCTTTACCCCTCACTTATGTGATTGGAAAACAAATTACCAAATTCATCTTTAACCATCTTATATGCCACTATGGTATTCCATTTGACATTATCTCTAATAATGGCATATTATTTAAGAAAAATATGTCAAATCACTATATGATGAGTAAAACATTCCTAAACATTTTCCTACTACCTATTACCTACAAGGTAATGGCTAAGTAGAAGCATCTAAAAAAACCATTATCAACATCCTTAAAAATATTGTCAATGATGCTAGCCATGACTGACACCTCCAAATATCTCATGTCCTCTAGGCATACCAAACCAAAGACCTTACCCCAAAAGGATCCACTCCATATTCCCTAATTTATGGCTCTGATTCTATTCTTTCAATTGAGGTTGAGTTATCATATTTGTACATTTGATTTAAATTTTTTATAGATTGTGAATCTTACTATGTAGCTCATCTATAAGAGTTAGAGTTATTTGATGAAAAATGCATGTCCATAGTCAATATCCTTCAATCATACCAAAATTGTCTCCATGGGCACTATAACTAGAGGGTTAAACATAGAGAATTTGAAGTTGGTGATCTTATTTTCAAATAAAGCCAATAAAAGACCATGGCTGAGAAGAAACACAAGGGCAAGTTCAAACCAAAATAAATAGGCTGATATATCATTGTTTTAAATTATGGATCCGGAGCATATAAGCTTGCTACACTAGATGGAGATGAACTTGATGAGTTGATGACCATAATAAACCTTAAGAATTACATCACTTGAGAAACCTGAAGTATTGTCCATGAGGCACATTATTATTTTACCATAATATCAATATTCTTCTTTTTACCATACCATTATATCATATACCATTATATCATACCTTTCCTATCAACCAAAGTTGTTTTAACTCTCTTTACCCAACCCCTTTAAACTTGGTTATGTTCCAGTGGTTCTTCAATCACTCTCAGTGATAGAATTTAGATCAATTTTTTGTAGTTGATTAAACATTCTAGAAAATGACCATTTTTGGAGCAATATGACAGTGGTTTGGTAGTTACATCTTTCATTCCTTATATTGATCCATTCATATACTACTGATTATAACTGCCTTTGGGAAAATCAGAGTACCACCATCATGATACTAAATATAACTGCCTATGGGAAAATTATTATCATTGACCTATGACATTATTTCCTAATTATAACTACCTATGGGAAAATTAAGAACAACACCTTTATCATTCCTTGAAGTACCACCTTGCCATTCCTATGTCGTATTATGCCATTTGACTACTTTGCCTAATTTATGAATTTGATACTACCTAGTCAAATTCCTCTATTATAAGGCATAACTATAGTGACTTGAGGTTACCTCCTAGGACTATGTAGGTAGTGCTTTATTCCTATTGAGGTTATCTTAGTCACCCTTTTCCATTCTCTCACTAGTTTGTGAGTAATTTTAGTTTGACTGCTCTCACCATTTTACAAGCAATTTTAGTTTAAATGCTCTCACCATTTTGAGAGCAATATTAAATTTCAATACTCTTTCCATTTTTTGATTTGGACCATTTAATATATCATAATTCTCTATTGAGTTGAGATACTTCAAAAATTTCAAAAACACTTGAAAATGGTCTAGAAAATCCTAAAAATGACCATAGTGACCACTTATTTACCTTAAGGATTCTATGAAACCACTTGTCATTTAGTTTCCCCATCTTTGGTGGCCCATAAGCCTTACTCTATCACCATTTTGTGAGTTTATATTATAGATTATGTATTCAAATTTAATACATTAATGACCTCTAGACTTCATCCCATGCTCTCACCATTTTGTGATCCCATTCCCATATTCCTCTACATCATCACTCATGTTTTCATTCTCACCATTTTCTTCTATCCCATTTATTGGGAGAACTACATTGTTCCTAAATTTTATATTAGACATTACATCTATCGAACTATGTAGGAAACACCCACATGCCTAGTTCATTTAGAGTCAGTTTGACCACCCCCTTCTTTTTCTTCTATTCTCCAATTTTGTTTGTTTGTTTTATTGTCTCCTATAAGCTAGGTGAAATGTTCATCATCTTGTTTATGTCATGTTGTTTGTACTAAAATTATGATTAACCACTGTTTGTGTTTCTTTGAGTTTGTTCTTGTTTTATTTTTCTTTGGAATTTTATTTATTTGTTTGCTTGTTTGCCTATTTGTTTGCTTTTTTTATGTTCCTTGATTCAATCTATGTGTGTTCGTTGGGTGATTCCTTACACATTATTATTGAATCCATCCATACTCATTTTCCAACATTGTCATCCTAGTTTTTATCATTGGTTCATTATTTTTGATTGACTATTGGATTGTGTGTTAGTCATTATGTATATTTTGGCTAAGTTCTCATGGTGTTTTTTATCACGATTCTTACCATCATGTGCTACAACAAAAATCAGCTCAAGAAATCTTACAAGCAATGAGGCTATAGTACTCCTTCGCACCTGAAACATTCTTGATCTATCTAAATAATTCTTACATATAAAATAATTAAATCACAAAAGAATTTTAACCCTTTCTAGTTAGGACATGCATCTCCATACTAGCAGGTTACCCAATGTACCAACTTACTCTTCCTTCATGAGTATAGATTTAGTACATAAGCCCCATTATCCAATTTTACATCATACTCTCATCATTCTACCAATAATTATAACCAATTTGGGAAAAATCATTATGTACCATCCCATTTGTGTTGCTAGTGATTCTAACCACCTATGGGGAAATACTTATGTTTTAATCTATCTAGAGGTTAATGATTATAACAACTTATGGGAAAATCATTACCTTTATTCTACCCAATTGGGACATATTTTCATTATGATAATGCTTATAACTACCTTTAGGGAAACCATTATCTCTATTCACCCAACTAGGGCATGTTTTTATCCTACCAAAAATTATAACCACCTATAGGCAAATGATTATTTTCCCTTTCATGATTATAACTACCTTTGGGAAAATCATTATCTTGTTACCCTAATCCTCTTTTTAGTGATTATAACTACCTTTGCAAAAATCATTACCTTTTTTTTCTCCCACCTATGGTGATGATTATAAACACCTATGGGAAAATCATCCTATTTGTCTACCCAATTGGGGTTGCTTCATATGCCATTAATTATAACCACATATGGGAAAATTAGTCTTTTCCACCCCATTTTATCTCTTGGTCCCATTGTTTCCTCCTTTCAAGGGATCAATATCTAACCCTTTTGTCAATCGCTCTCTTGATGGGGCATCTAAAGCTCATCCATTGTTGTTGAAGTAGTAGGCATATAAGAAATTTTAATTATTTGAGAAGATGTTACTATACCTATATATTGTAATTCCTTCCCAAATAGGGATAAACTATATACACCTAAGACTAGCCTCAACTAGCTTCCAACTATACTTTAGATTGATTGCTACCAACCATTGCAAATTAAGCCTATGAATCATTGAATGTCCTGAATTTACTTTTGAATCATTCATCAAAGCTCAAAATCATGTTGAGACATCACTAATTGGGGTATTATATAATATACAACAATAACATCTCATAGATTAATTCCTAATCACCTTGTGTCATAAAAAATGTCAATTTAGCCTATGAACCTATTAAGTGGGGCACTTGCACACTTAAACCAAATATTGAAAGAGATAAAAGTCTAATCAAAATTAATTAACATTTTAAATAAGATTGAATGCCTATTCAAATTATTTATTTGAAGTTAATGAATATCTAAATAAGGAAATTTAAAAATCAAAATATCAAAGCCTTTCATTATTGATTTGATGAGTTGTCCAAGCTCTTTGAAAATATCCTAAAATATCTAATTTGAGATCCATGACTAGTAATTGAAAATCATAATTATTTGAAAACTACTAACTCTACTAGAGTTAGTTTTAACTCACCTAGGTTTAGTTCAAATCCATTCCAAGATTAAACTCAACCTTAACCCACCTTAGGTGAGAGTTAATTCCTAAGGATATAAATATAAGGACATACCTCTTTATTTTTAAGCTTGGATATTTTAGAGTTATTATGCAAAATTTGCTCCATGAGACTCATGAAAGTAGTGTTACTATGCCCAAATATTAAGGCAAGCAACACCAAAGACAAGATTATAAGGAGATAAGGATCCAAGAAACCTCCATCATCAAAGGCTTCTTGATGCACAATCTGAGCAAGCCATTCAACAAATCCATTTTGAGATCCCAAGGAAGGTAAAAGAGTTATGCTATTTATTTTTTTGTTATGCTTTCCTTTAGTTATTGTTCCCTAATCTCTCCCTAGTATCTAGGCTAGAGGTCTTAGAATATTAGTGTGTTAATTTAATTTATTTTATGAGACAAACAAAATACTAACCTCCCCTCTATTTCAAATTCCTAGTTTACACTATGCATGCCTAGAGAGTTGTCTACAAGTCTACTTGAAACACAAACTTATCCTTAAACATTGAAGAGAAGGAATAATGTCACATTTTAGAACTTAAAGTTTAGATAAATGAATAGGTAGGTAAAAAATGTCATTTAAGACAAAAATAACCCTCAAACATAACCTAAGAGGATGACCAAAACAATTATTTTAAACATCTATAGTCATCTAAAGAGGATACTTCAAGAGAGTATCATATTGTAGTCATGGAGGTAGGTAGATTTCAATTAATTGTTCATATCTCCTAAGTAAGTGAAAGACATAAGGAACCCTAAAATAAATTTAAAGTAATGAGAAGATGTGGAATATAAATTAGAAACCCTAAAATAGGGTATGGACTTAATCAAGATTCTTAAGGTCACATAATCACCTACAACCATGGTATTTGGCACAAAACAGTAAACTTGTGATACAATATATATAGTGAATGTGTGAATTAAGGTTAGATATGGAGTGAATAAATGAATTTATGGAGGCATATAATGTCAAGGAGACCTAGAGAGGATCAAAGAATAGGGATGAATCAAAGTCTACTAGGAAGCATGCAATTACATTTAAAGACATGCTTATATTTAATACATGAAGAAAGCTTAAGAGAAAAATGTTGTAGAGGATATTTAGGGAATAAAAGATGATGAATATCATTGTATAATTTTAAAATGAGTGTCATATACCTTACCAAGGTGTTTATAACTCAAACTAAGTGTTAAAATATGACTTTCAGGTCAAATATCTCTCTCAACCTAACAAAAAGTAGTCTACCTAACTGAGGAGGTAATTTATTATGATAAAAATAGTAATAATTATTTGAATGGGATCCAAATATACTTGGAGGTGTTATAAGTCCTTTTTATATTAAAACTTTTGGCATTTTTTTACTAGTTAAGGCCCTATACTTTATGAATCATCTTTAAGATGATAAGGCACTCACAAGATGCCTAGAGGATCAATTTTACCCAATCAAGGAAAATTAACTAAAAAAACACATTAAATGACATATAAATATTTTAAAACCACTTTAACATCATGAATTACACCAATGAGATCCTTGTCATGACATTTTTTAGAATTACACCTATAAATATTCAAGGAAAACTATACTTTTGAAAGATTTTAGGCCTAAAATAAGGTATTGAAGACCATAAATAGATTTAAAAAATTTAATAGGTAATTTTAGATGTATTTAACCTATTATATCAAAAAAAACATACAATATACCCTATAACTATTGGAATAATGCATATTTAAGCTTACCTAGGGTTAATAGGGTAAGTTATTTATTACCGAGGGTAAAATTTATTTACCTCAGTTAATTTATTTTATTTTTGAGAATTTCTCAACAATATATTTGTTCATAGTATGAGAAAACAAATAGTTTGTTTTCTCTATTTTGTAATCATTACAAATAGTTTGTTAACATGAAACAAACTATTTGTATTATAAATACTTTGCATTATATGAGAAATTAATGAGAGATTATTAAGAGGATATAGATAAATTTGTGGATTATCACCTATTTTCTAGGTGTGACAAATTTATTTATTCTCTGGAAATATTTGCAGGTTATTTGTTGTGGGTTCTTTCTCCTGGATTGATCCTGTGGATCCTGTGTATCTCCTGCTCATTCCTTCATGGTATCAGAGCTTGGAGTTCCAGTTGAAGATTCTCTTCCCTGAATTTTTTAATATTTTAACACATTCAAAAATATTATTTTATTGATGTGTTACAGATATTTTTAATTCTCTCAAATTCTGGTTCTTATTTACTAGTTTTTTTAAAAAAATTCTGTACTTTATGATCATTAAATGACCGTACAGATTTCCAAAATCATATTTTTTTTCATGGAGGTGTAGGAAATCAAGTAAATAATCCATTTCAATTTGAATTTTCGCATTTGGATCAGGACGTATAGCTCTTTCATTCAAAAACTTGCAGACTGGTCCCTGTTGGCAGACTGCAGTACCTGTCCATTTTTCTGATGTGGCAGATCGTACAGTTGACTTTTTTCAAATCTGAGACCTGTTAATGAAATATGACTCTTATATATTTATATACATATAAATTTTGATGAATTTGGATCAGGCCGTACAACGTTTTGGAAGCCAACAACAGGAAATTAAAAACTATTTTTTGGCCTGCTGTATAGCCGTACAGATTTCTCATTTTGTAATGCCTTATTCTATATAAAATCAAAATCTGAGAATTTCATGTGATATAAGACTTCCAAATATTTCATTTCATGCTGACAAGGATGGATTTGGAGGAGGCCGTACAGTCCTTTTTGGCAGATCAAGTGGAGCCATTCTGCATTGCTGAAAGGTGTTTTTTCCTTGGCTATTTTTCTCAAATATTTCCCTGACCACCACACCTTGCTGGAAAAAGAGTTTATTTTTGATAAAGCAAAAAATATTCAGCTGATATCTCACATGTGAGGGTCATTTTTGGCCTTTTTTTAATTAATTATTTTATTTTTTAGTGGTTTAAATGCAAGTCTCTAGCTTTGAAAGTTCAAATTTGACTGTGCTAAAATGGCTAGAGATATTTTGTTAAAATTTGTAGGGAGGAGATCTTGGGGTCAAATCCCCCTACATTTTTTTTGCATAAAGCCATTTTTTAATTTTGTATAATTCAAGGCTAAAAATTATTATTTTTCGTCGGGAGACATTAAATTGTAACAGGAGGGGTGTTTTTTGAGGAAAAACAAATGTCTAGATTGTTCTTGTCAACTTCATCATCTTCCTCGGGAATGGAATCTCGATTGTTTGAACCTCTAAATTCTAAAAATTACCATGTTTAGAAGCCAAAAATGCAACAACTCCTTCAATCAAAGGGCTTATGGAGAATTTTTTTTGAAATGACACCTGCAGCATTCACCACTGAAAAAGACAAATATGCATATGGATGTAAGCAGGATGAGGCTCTTGGATTGATTTGCCTCAACGTCTCAGATAATCTTCAATTTCACATTGCAAATGCTACTATGCCAAAAGAGGTATGGGAAAAATTTAAAAACCTATTTGGCAAAGTTAATGAGTTTAAAATTTTGCAATTAGATGCAGAATTGAGTACTCTCTCTCCATCAGATTTCCCTTCAATAGATGAATTCTTAGCAAAATTCAAATTTATAAGGTCACAATTGAAAGCTAGTGACAAGGATAAAAGTGATCAGGAGTGCATTTTCATTATTTTTTCAAAGTTGAAAGGACCATATAGTGTTTTTTCCTCTGCTTTTTATACTATGATGGATACATTAGGTGATGAATTCAAATGGCCTTCCTTTGAAGTTTTTTGTGAAAGATTGACTAGGGAGCAAACAAAATTAATGGCCTTAGATGCTCTAACTGGTCCTAGTCATGCTCTAGTTGCTAATTCTTCTAAAGGAAAACCTTCACCTATGTCTAAAAAGTAAGCACCTTCAAATAACCCTCTAGAGTCCACCACCCAATCACCTCATCATTCTAAATCTACTAAGACCAAAAAGTCCTATAAGCAAAAGAAGAAAACATTTGGTCCATGTAATTTTTGTATTGGTCCTAATCATGATGAAAGTAGATGTTTTAAGAAGATGGAAGCATTAGAGGCAGCGGTTAGACAACACAAAATTTCCATTCCGTCTCCATCTCCTTCTACTTCTACAGGAAAAGGGAAAGCACTTTCAGCCAGGGCTATATCTTCATGTCAGGAACAATGGATTTTTGACTCAGGTGCTTCTCACCATCTCACACATTCTAAGGATCTATTGTCTTTCCTTACAAATTGCAGTACATCACATATTGTTATGGGTAACTCCTCACAGATTGAAGTTTTGGGATCAGGTATTGTTGATAAATAGGATGGATGTTTTAACAATGTATTACTTATACCCCAAATCTCTTCTAATCTTCTCTCTGTATATCAAATATGTAATTCTGGTACTGGTGAAATTGTGGAGTTTACTTCACATGATGTTGTAGTAAGAGAATGTAATGATCCTAGTGAGATAGTTGCTACAGGTACATCAGACCATACTGCAAGACTCTACTTTTGATAAGTTTGAGTCTTTTGTGTCTTCTGGTTCTTCACTTATAGCACATGGTAATAATCTCAACAAATTGTGGCATGAGAGATTGGGACATTTGAGTTATGGATATATGTAACAAATGAGTACAAAACATCTTGTAAAAGGCCTTCCTAAGGTCTCATGTATTGATGGGGTATGTCCTAGTTGTCTAGTTGGTAAACAGCACCAGGATCCATTTCCAATTGGTAAGGCCACACGTGCAAATGCACCCTTAGAGTTGGTTCATAGTGATTTGATGACTTTTCCAACTCGTTCTTTTTCAGGGGCTAAATATGCACTCATATTCATTGATGATTTCACTCGTAAAACTTGGGTATATTTTCTCAAGTTGAAAAGTGAAGTTTTTGAGACTTTTAAGGCTTTCAAAGCCTTTGTTGAAAAACAATCATCTCTTCCTCTTAAGAAGATACGCACTGACAATGGGGAGGAATATGACAGTAATGCTTTCTATGATTTTTGTAATGAGCATGGGATACAACATCAATTTACTGTCCCACACACTCCTCAACAAAATGGTGTAGCAGAGAGGAAGAATCGAACATTGAAAGAGATGGCTAATTATATGATTCACTCTAAAAATTTGGGTCCACAATATTGGGATGAAGCTGTAAATTGTGCAAACTACATTCAAAACTGTATGCCTCACAAAGTTGTGCAAAATATGACACCAGAAGAAGCTTGGTCTGGGATCAAGCCTGATATTTCAGATTTTCGCATCTTTTGGAGTCAAGCATGGGCATTCGTTCCTGATGACAAATGTAAATCATTAGAGAAGAAAAGCCAACCACTCATTTTTGTTGGCTATTGTGAAGATGTAAAAGCCTACCGTCTTTTTGATCCTATCACACATGATGTGTTTTTTCAACAGGATGTTCAGGGTGATGAGCTACCCACTCCACAGGAGTGTACATCTAGTTCTTCTTCTCCCCTTCCTTCTACTGAGGATAGTGAGGATTTGATTTCTATTGTTGATGATGATGATGTTGCACTTATTCAGCCACCACAGCCATCTTCTTCACCACCTTTGCCTAAGTGGGCAAAGAGCACTCTACAGGCAGCTGGTTCTTTTGTTGGTAATCCATTTGATTCTTGTTGCACTCGCTCACAAACATCTGGTGTTTCTCTTTTGGGACAAGCTTGTACAGATGATCCAGTGTTGTTTTTTGAGGCTATTGGTATACTCGAGTGGGATGTTGCTATGTATGATGAGTATTCTTCATTGATGAAGAATGATACTTGGGATCTTGTCCCTCTTCCTAAGGGAAGAAAACTTGTAAAATGTAAATGGGTCTATAGGACCAAATATGCTACAGATGGATCAGTAGATAAGTACAAAGCTAGATTAGTAGCTAAGGGTTTTCACAGGTTGAAGGGGTTGATTACTCTGAGACCTTTGCCCTTGTAGCTAAGATGGATTCTATTCGGCTTGTACTCTCTCTTGTTGCTTCACATTCTTGGTCTATTTTTTAGATGGATGTGAAGAGTGATTTCTTGCATGGTGATCTCCATGAGGAGATCTATATGGATCAGCCTCCAAGATTTGTGCAGGACTCATCATTGGTTTGTAGACTCCATCGTTCTCTTTATGGCCTAAAACAAGCTCCTCAAGCTTGGTACGAGAAGATGGATAGTTTTCTTTTGAGTTCTGGTTTTATTCGTTGTGAGTCAGATCACAATGTATACATCTTAAAGCAAGGTGAGGAGCTTGTCATTTTGGTTTTGTATGTTGATGATCTCATCCTCACTAACAATTTAGATTCCTTGATACATGACATCAGGGACAAGTTGGCAGATAGGTTTGATATGACAGATCTGGGACTTCTACATTATTTTCTTGGTCTTCAAGTTTTTTAGTCTTATGAGGGCATTTCTATTGGATAGCAGAAGTATGCGACAAATCTTCTTCATCGATTTGGCATGGCTGATTGTAAGCCTACACCCACTCCATATCAGTCAGGTATTGTGTTGTCTGCCACTTGTATGACTCCTCTTGTTGATTCCACTTTGTATCGGCAACTTGTAGGTAGTCTTTTATACCTGACTCATACCCATCCTGACATTACATTTATTGTGAACCTTGTCTCTCGATTCTCACATGAGCCTCATGAGAGTCATTGTCAAGCAGCCAAGTGTATTTTGTGCTACATTCAGGGCACCACTCACTTTGGTATACATTACACACCACAGAGTTCTACACAACTTATTGGATACACTGACTCTGATTGGGTTGGTGATGTTGACACTCACAAGTCCACTTGTGGATTTGCTTTCACACTTGGTTTAGGTCCAGTTGCTTGGGCATGCAAAAAGCAGACTGCTATTGCATTGTCCTCTACTGAGGCTGAGTATCGAGGTGCTATCAAAGCTAGTCAGGAGATACTTTGGCTTTGATAGTTGCTTGGAGAGTTTGGCTTCACACAGCATGGTCCTACTACTCTTTGGTGTGATAACCAAAGTGCGATTGCTATTTCATGCAATCCTATTGAGCATTAGTAGACAAAACACATTGAGATTCACATGCACTTCATTCGACATCTTATTCAGGATGGAGTTCTTTCTTTGGAGTTTGTGCCTACAACTGAGTAGATTGCAGACATCTTCACTAAACCTTTGGCTTCTCCTCATTATCTTCAGTTGCGAGCGATGCTTGGGGTGAAGGAAGTTGTCCTTGGGGGGGATTTCCCATGAAGTCCTTCCTTCCTTTATTCTTCATATATTTTGATTGGTTTGTACATGGGTACCTTATCAGGCCTAGTAGCCAGGACCCATCCTTGTTTGTCATTCTACCTATGTTTCGCTTAAGGGAGGGTGTTGGAATAATGCATATTTAAGCTTACCTAGGGTTAATAGGGTAAGTTATTTATTACCGAGGGTAAAATTTATTTACCTCAGTTAATTTATTTTATTGTTGAAAATTTCTCAACAATATATTTGTTCGTAGTATGAGAAAACAAATAGTTTGTTTTCTCTATTTTGTAATCATTACAAATAGTTTGTTAACATGAAACAAACTATTTGTATTATAAATACTTTGCATTATATGAGAAATTAACGAGAGATTATTAAGAGGATATAGATAAATTTGTGGATTATCACCTATTTTCTAGGTGTGACAAATTTATTTATTCTCTAGAAATATTTGCAGGTTATTTGTTGTGGGTTCTTTCTCCTGGATTGATCCTGTGGATCCTGTGTATCTCCTGCTCATTCCTTCAATAACTACTCAAACAAACCTAATTTTTTAGGGTAGTCCAAAACAGGCTTAAGGATTGACTAGATTTTTTGCCATTTCTTGGTTTGCTTACTTGCACAAGGTTAAAAAACTCTAAATTTGACAAAGAGGATTTTTATAAAATGGGGAAAGTGAATAAAATAATTAATATATTTTTCACATGTGTGGGAGGCCATTTGAGCAAAAACTCAATTTCTAGGCAAGGAGGGCTAATTAGGCATTATTAGATAGAGAAAATGGGATAAAAAGGACACTTACACTCAGAGTTAGATCATGGAATTCGGCATGGATATTTAAGGGTATAATGGGTCCATAAAATTATCTTTAATTCTGAAATATCCTCCATACTTTATTCCACACAAGGAGGTTTACTATGCTAAAGGCTACAAGTAATATGAAGAAAAGTAAGACAATAGAGCAAAATCACATTTTTGGAGGGTTCGATGGATTAAATAATATTTTTAAAGGTATTATTTCATGTTGATAGGCCATAAATGGAGGAAAATTACCTTATTCAAATAAAAATCAAGTTTTCTCACTTTCTATGCCTCATTACAAAGGAAAGAGTTCAAGTGATGAAACCAACAAAATAATACATAAAATCTCTTCAAAAGGATTTATTTATGTTGATCCTTGTCTCCCATGCCTACTAAAGAAATAAGAATTTAGAGGTTTTTTGGAAGAAGGATTATAATTTCAGAATGAGTCATCAACATCTTCAAAGAGATCTTTTCCTCTCCTATGCCTAATCAAGGATATAAAGTCAAACAATTTTGAAAAGTCTTATAACAACCCTTTCAAGATGGAGAGACTTCATAAATGAATGAGGATAAGTTATCAATAGATTTGAATACTTTATCAATACTTGAAGACCCACTTTCATGGAACAAGACCTATTTTCAAGGTGGACAATTCTTCATCTAATAACATTTAAAATAAAAATTTCTCTACCTCTACATCATGTTTCAAAGGAAGGAGAGAATAAAAAAATACCTTGTAGAAATGGAAGGATGACCAATTGGATGACTCATTTTCCTAGTTTTTGGTTACCTGGTCTCTTTCTCTCATTTCTCACTTTATCTATAACTGTGCCTAGTTTTAGCACTTCTAGGAATCCTTAACCTGAGTTACGTCAAGGCCCTACATAGAAAAAAACTTGTAATGGTCTCTTTAAAGTAAATAAGATAGAATTTTGGCCTCCTCAACGCTTGTGACTAGTGTATGCTAATGGTTACTTGTTGAATAAAAATGATACTACATTCTTCCTTTAGTTTTTTCCTCTCCTATTTACCTATTTTCAAGTGATTTTTCAGCCTTTCAAATTACATAGTGTGTTTGGATATCTTAGTATGTATGACAAGTGTAATCCTTCCTTAGTGTTTTTGAGAGACCTATTAATCAGCTACCTTAGATCATGCATTAAGCTAAGCCTCTATTTGAAATATTCATGTTTGGATAGCCTTTATTTGATAAGTGTAATTAGGTTCATGTTTTAATTCAACCTTCTTAGTGGAGGTTAGGTAAGTGAAGGCGATATTTTAGTGTATCACCTCAGTTAGATAGGTTTTCTTTCAGTTTATCTTCCTTCCTTTTCCTTGAAAGCTAGTAGTGTAGAGTATATATCCCAACTGATATATCAATGGGATCTATCCCTTATAATCTAGATATTAAATCCACATATTAGGCCACCCATATCCTAGGATTGTCTCCATGTTTCTCAAAACTATGAAGACCTAAAATAACCTTCACAAGGGTGAAAGTTTGAGAGATAATTTTTTTTAGCATACTCAGTAGGACCAAGGTCCAAATTAATGGAAGGATTATTGGTGTTGTTCATATATAGGTCATACTTTATATGCATTAAAAACATTAGTGATGTCTTCAAATTCTATCATCTAGTTATAACAACTTAGACACAGATTCAAGTAAGTTGTGTTTTGATTTCACTATCTTCATAAAGTGTTATGGCTATGTCTGAGGATAATTCCTATGCTAAAATTATTTATTATCCCTATAATGAGTCATATCAAAAATTTAATTATTAATACTATCCTTTTCATGATACTTATTAGACACATCAAAAGTCTTATCAATCCTATGATTAGTCTTATCAGCAGTATCATGGTTCATATCAGTTCTATAGTGATCCTTACTAGCATTCGTATGATTCCAATTATATACCTCAATAGAAATACCATGACTTGAAATAGTAATATTCACCTCCTCCTACTCATATCTAATTAAAAATTATATTTCATCTACCATATACTTGTTGGAATTCAAGCCAAATATGCCAAAGTCTAAAGGGGTGATAAGAATATGGGATAAAGAGTTAGATGTGATACCTTCTCACCTCCTAGATAAGATGAGGAGGTTAGTATGAATGTTATTGGATAAGTGGGATATAGTTGGATATGAAACTTAGTATGTTATAATGGATGAGTCATATGAAATGATAACTTTTATCCAATGGTGGGTAGAAATATTATTAAGGTGGGAAAATCAAGAGATCCAATCTAGACAACCTCAATCATCTCACCTACTCTTGTTCAACATTCTTAAATTCCAAATTTCCATTAGGCAATACCTACCCTTCATAAAAAACCTAGATATCTTCATCTTAGAGGCCTTTTTAGGCTATGATTACGAATTATACCATGCCAACTCTTATGCAAAAATATGAAACAATGTAAGTTCTTATCATCCCTCCTTAATAGCCTCCAAAAACTCCAATCCAATTTCCAAGAGAACCTACTAGTTTCAAATTCCTACCTTGGAACCAAGTAGTTAAGTCCTAGGAAAAATAGGAGTAAAAATTCCTAGATAAGAAATTTGAAGTCAAATAAGAATACCTTGTGTATATAGTTATTCCCTCATGTAAATAAATTCAAGAAAACATCCAAAATAAATAAGGAGTGATGTTGAAGAGACTAATGCTCAATCTACATCTAAAATTGATAGAGTAAATCATAAATATGAGGAAGAAAATCAAGTATCTATAGCCAAAATAAATTTAATATCTCTCCAAACATTCCTAGAAGAGTCTTCTATCCCTAAATTTTCAATTTGTATAAGTAATACATTATTTCCCAAGTAAAGTCATTGGCATATTCATTTCCCTCCCACCATATCCCTTCATGAAGAAGAGCCTGCTATATGAAAGATAAAGGAAAAAATTGTAGCTACAAGTGAATTTCATGGAGAATGTGAAGAAGACATTTTAAATGTTCGTGAGGAGTAAATTTTCATTGGTACTCCTATTGGTGAGTAGAGTAAATTTAACATTTTATGAAGATGAAGATGTTGCAATAGAAGGTATAAGAGATGTTGAATTGTTTCAAGAGCTCCTATTTGGTGTGATTGATGACCATGACAAAGAGATCATATTTGATCAAGAGGAGATGTTATTATATGATCTTGATGAATTTAAAGATATTTTTGTAGTATAATTTTATTTAGATGACCCTTATGGTATTAAAAATGTGCAAGAGGAGGATTTTGTTGAAGAAGTACTACTTGATTTGGTGGCAGCTCTAGTAGAGGTTCTTGATCTAGTTGTAATTATTTATCAAGATGATGATGATTAAGAGGAGTCAATTGAAGAATTATAGATATTGATGAGATTGACGAGGTAGAATTATAGTTGTATCATTTATAAAAGATCTTGAGCTTCTTGAAAATCTCGTGGATCCTAACGAGGAAGGTAAGAATGTGGTTTATGTTGTTTCTTTTCAAGATGCTAATCAAGAGGATGGTGAAGACATGTGGAAGTAGTATGAAAACATTTTTAAGGAGTTTGATTTACTATATAGTAGGTTGATAACATTGAATAAATGGTTCTCTCTCCAAGACATCAAGGAGACCTCAACAAATTTTCCACTCCTAAAGAAATAATTAAATATTGACATCACCATTTTGAACTTCCTCAAGACATTGAGTCTCTAAACATGTTTAGTGAGAACTATGAGGAAACAAAAGAAAAGTTGGTTGAGATTTTTGAGAGGCTACAACAAATTTCAAGTGATGTTAAGAAACAATATAGAGAAAGTGTTAAAATACAAGATGAATATGTATTTATTGGTGACTGGTTTGATGTTAATGATACACTTGGAAGTCTATCAAGAGCATTGAAAATAATAAAGAAACTGAATTCAACAAAGAAAAGTTTCAAGAAGTAGCTTGTTTCACACCCTTACACATTACATGAAGAATATGATCTCAAAAGATTCCCTTTTGATCTAGGAGGATCAATCTTGACATGTTAATTTGTACATAGTAGTTTGCTTAAGTTTGTTTGTGTTTCAAATAAGTGATTATCTAGCACCTATGTCTTGTTTGTTAGTTTCCCTTGTTTTTCATGTCTTCCTTTTTCTTGTTTAGGTGTGACATCAGTCATCTTATCTTGTTTAAGCGTCTTAAAACCAAGGTCAGGGTTTGATCATGCATGTTTCAGAATGTAAAAGATACTCCATAAGCTAAAAAAGGCTTGCAAAGTTACTGATTCATAAGCATAATAAGCATGCTTCCTAGCTGAGTTGCCAAATTATTGTCATGGCTAACCTTATTCATTGCTTTTTCATGCTTATGTGATCTTAAAATGATCTTTTTAAGGTCTTGTTAGCTTAAGGTAATATCTTGGCTAAGCTTCCCAATGCCTTTAGATTCAACCTAGTGGGTCTTGTATAAAACCCTATAAGATATTTAAAGTAATGAGAAGAGGTGGAATAGAACTTGGAGGCCCTAACATAGGGTATGTACTCAAATAGGATTTTTAAGGTCACATAGTCACCTACAACCATGGTTTTTGACACAAAATAGTAAGATTGTGATGTAATATATAATTATTGTGTGAATTAATGTTAGATATTAGGTTAATAAATGAATGTATGGAGATATATAAGGTCAAGGAGACCTAGAGAGGAGCATAGAAGAGGGATCAAGTAAAATATACTAGGAAGCATGCAATTATAATTACAATTAGGCCTATATACAATATATGAAGAAAGATTAAGAGAAAGATGTTTTATAGTATCTTGAAGGTATAAAGTATGATAAAAATAATTGAATAAGGTCAACATGAGTGTTACCAACCATACCAAGGTGTTTAGAGCTCAAACCAAGTGTCAAAACATCACTTTTAGGGCAAATCTCTCTCTCAACTTAATAGAATGTAGTTTGCCTAGCTGAGGAGCTACTTTATTATGATCAAAACAATATGAATGATTTTAATGGGATCCCAAGATATTTGGAGGTGTTAGGGGGCCTTATTAAATTACAACTTGTGGCATTTATTTGCTAGTTAAGGGCCTATACTTTATGATTCATTGTTAATATGATAAGGAACTCACAGACTACATAGAGGATCAATTTTGACCAGTCAAGGGAAATTGAATTAAAAAAACACATGAAATGAACAAGAAAACTTTTGAAACCACATAAAAATCATGGATCACTCCAATGAGATCCTTTCCATGACATTTTTTATACCTGCACCTATATAGTTTCAAGGAAGATTGTACTTGTATGAGATTTTGGGCCTAAAATGAGGTATTGAAAACTATGGATAGATGTAAACCATTAAAATAGGTGATATTTTATTTATTCAACCTATTAAATCCCAAAAAATTGTAAAATTAACCCTAGAAGTGCTCAAATGAACCTAATTTTTTTGGGCAATCCAAAATAGACTTAAGGAAAAGCTATTTTTCTGGCCATTTCTTGGTTTGAATATAGTTTTATAAGCTAAAATTTGACATGAAAGATGGTAAAATAATGGGAAAATTTAATCAAACACTTCTTGGAGGTTTCACTTGTGTGGGAGACCATTTGAGAAAAAACTCAGTTTCTAGGTAAAGAGCCCTAATTATGCCTAATTAGAGAGAGAGAATGGGATAAAAAGGACACTTATACTCAAAATTGGAACATGAAATTTGTATTATAGATATAATGGGATAATATGTCCTCAAAAATGTCTTTATTTATATAATATCCTCCATACTTTATTTCACATAAGTAGGTTTACCTATTTTGAGGGTTATAAGGAATATGAAGAAAAATACTCTAATGGAGAAAAATCACATTTTTGGAAGGTTTGATGGCTTAAAAAATATTTTTACAAGTATAATTTCATGTTGATAGGCCATCCATGAAATAAAATTACCTTATTCAAAGCAAAATCAAGTTTTATCAATTTTTATGCCTCATTATAAAGGGAGTTCAAGTGATGAAACCACCAAAATAATGCATAGAAGCTCTTCAAAAGGATTTATTGATGTTGATAATTTTATCCCGTGCATACTCAAGCAATAAAAAGTAATATGTTTGTTGGAAAGAGTCATCAACATCTTGAAAGAAATCTTTTCTCTCCTATGCCTAGTCAAGGAGACAAAGTCAAAAGAGCTTGAAAAGTATTCTAAAATTCCTATCAAGGTCGAGAGACTTCATAAATGAATGAATATAAGTGTTTAATAGAGTTTTTTAAAGACTTGATCAATATTTGAAGACCTAATTTCATGGAACAAGACCTATTTTTAAGGATAATTTTTCATCAAGAATATAGGGAATGTAAACTAAGTTATATGTATTTCAAGTGGTCAAACTTGACCAATCAATGCTCAAGAATTTTCCAAGGAATTAAAAAAAAACCCTTTCTCTACCTCTAATCCATGTTTCAAACGAAAAAAGATAATAAAAAAAAATGCTACATAGGAGTGGAAGGATGACCAAGTGGATGACTCATTTTCCTAGTTTTGGGCTTCCTTGTCTCTCTCTCCCCTTTCTCACTTTCTCTATAAGTGTGCATAGTTTTGGCATTTGTGAGAATCCTTAACTTGAGTTATGTCAATGACATACTTATAAAAACATGTGTACTAGGATCTTTGAATTGAATAAGATATAATTTTAGCATCCTCAAAGATTGTGACTAGTGTATGCTAATGGTTAGTGGATGAATGAAAGTGATATGCACACTTAATTTCATTTTTTACTCTCCATTTACCTATTTTAAAGTTATTTTTCATTCTTATAGGTTACATAGTGTGTTTGGATAGCTTAGTATGTATGGAAAGTGTAATCCTTCCTTAGTGTCTTTGAGAGACCTATTGATCATCTACCTTAGATCATGCAATAAGCTAAGCCTCTATGTGAAATATTGATGTTTGGAGAAACTTAATATGAGAAGTGAAATTAGGTTTATGTTTTAATTCAGACTTCTTAGTGAAATTTAGGCAAATGAAGGAGAAATTTTGTTGTATCACCTTAGTTAGCTAGGTTTTCTTTTAGTTTATCCTCCTTCATTTTTCCTTACAAGATGGTAGTGTAGAGTAGAGAGCTTAACTGATACATCAAGGGGAGATATCCTTGAGAATATAGAGATTCAATCCACATATTTGGCCACCCACATCCTAGGATTGTCTCCATGTTATTCCAAACTATGAAGTCCTAAAGCAACCTTCACAAGGGTACAAGTTTGAGAGATAACAATTTCTATATATGATTTTATTTATGCATCATGGCCATGACACTTGTATCTTGGTTATTACACTTAAGCTCAGGATTTGAGGCCATAAGGGACCTCATGCATCTACCATTCCTCCTTGGCTTCTTTGATGGACATAATTCCCCATACCCCCACATAATTTACATAGATCATACTCAAATTATGTAGTTCATACACATGATTACATTGTTATATCTATATTGACAACCTTGTGAATGATAGATCTAGCATACATCATATATTACCAACTTATACTTAGATTATATTACATTTTGATGTCATGTATATACATTATATTGATTTATCACTTATATATCATAGATTTTATCTTGACACACATCATATAGAGATTTTATTTTGAGGACAATTATTGCATAGGTATAACAAATCACCTCAAAAGAGGGGATTAATAGAGGTTTATCATAGATATCAAACCATCCAAGTGCACTCCAACACAAATTTTAGCACACATACATAGATTATAGAGCTTATAATTAAGAAAACACAATGAAAAATAGTTAGACACTAACCAATTTTAGTTTGCACAAAAAAAAAACATAGAAAGACACTCACCCAACATAGAGGACATTAGTGTAGTGTGATACTTTCCAATATACCATACTACTATCTAGTATCACCAAAAATAGGAAAATCTAGATTTGACAAATGAACACAATAGTTATAGTCCATATTTATATAGTTTTAGTCACAAGTTATCATATGTGATTAGTTTATGTTTAAATTTTCATAGAATCATACTAGCGTTACTTAGATTTAGGAAATCATGTATGACATGATCAATTGAATTTCAATTTTAGATATACATACACATATATTGGTATAACTTAGTCCATAATTTGTATGCAAAAATATCATAATTAGGGGCATGTGCATGACACATTATTTACACATGATTAGTTTTATACCAGTTCATTTCATATGAAATGATAATTCCATGTCATTATTCATGTTCTATAATTTAAACACCTTTTTTATCGAGTTTCACATTATATTTTTGCCTTATTATATTTATAACTATTGTCATTTTCATGTAGTCCTTGAGCTACATTCTCAAGTGCCCAAGAGGCACCTTAACCATTTCCCATTTTAGAGTGTTCAAGTGGCCCTAGAGCCATCCTGAATAGTTTTAGTTACATCATATAGTTTCAATCACATATTTATCTACTAAACATGGGTAAGTAATGATGGAGTCATATCCTACTTGGGTTCTTGAGCCACCTACATATGAGGGTTGGATAAGCCATAAGTCCAATCCAAGTTATTCATAGTGTACAATCCATCAATTATCAATGGGTGATGATGGAGTCAAAACCAAATTGAGTTATTAAGCCACCCACACATGGGGATTAAGAAAGCCATTAGATTAGTCTAAGCTACTCATAATTTGATCACTAGTTACAAACACATATAATGTCACCACTTTTTTACATTAGTTCACCTACCTAGTGTGGTATATTCATTCCTTACGTCTCTCTTATCTATTTACTTAATGTTATCTTTGATTTTGATATTCCTTAAGTAAGGACTGATTCATCCATGTTTCAATTCTAGGATACACAAAGAAGAAATATTTGCATAATCAAACCTAGATTCACTGACTTCACTTTTTAGATAATTCCAAGTACACTTATTTTTCCTTTATCATGGTCATGTATCTTTATTACATTTATAGAATAAATAGGAGAAAATGTATTCATATAAAATGTCACTTGAGTGCAATGAGTGTTACTAGAGACTACCCTATCCCTATCTTAGCCCTAAATCTATCTTATGACCCCTTTTAACCATTATATAGCTTTTTTGTGTATATTATACATCCCTAGACATCTCAAAATTAGTCATAGACTTTACCTAAGGAATTCAAGCCCCTAGTGCCCTAGGTTCTGCCACCTGGACACTAACACACTTCTTTAGACACTAGTGCACTGTGTTAGTGACCAAGAGACCATGCTAGTGTACCTTTCCTAATTTAAATCCCAATGGATATGTTTTCAATTCATATTACACCTAGGGTTAGCCTAGACCTATTTCACACTCTACATAATCCCCAACTCAATATAAATACATGATATCCCTTTACCCACTAGATGTAAATCAGATGAAAATAACCACAAACAAACTTTGAATAGGTGGTGTCTAATCAAGGTCATTGATTTATATTTTTCCCAACTTATGCATATAGTGATATACAACAATATTAAGATTATATTACATAGATTTCTAGTCTCAAACCTGACTTAAAGCACTGAAGTTGAAACTCATACTAGCATTCACTTGAACTTACACCAACACTTTGATTAAAAGAACTACATTAGGCTTGATCCCCTCTTGAGGTACTCATATGTAGGCAAATCTTAACACATCAAGGTGTTGAGGACATCCATCCTACCCAACTAAAATAACACTTTTTGTACTTGTGCTCTTAAAATACCCTAACAACATGGATTTCTAGGTTTTTTTCATAAGTCAATAAAAAATAGTGAATCTAAGCTCATCCACGTAGACACATATAGATCAAACTTAGTTAGAGGTACACCTAAAATATCACATAATTTTCACACAAGGGACACTAGCATGGTAAGAAGGACACTAGTATAGTATTATACTATCCAAGGTACCGTGATACTATTTATTAGGGTTTCTGATACCTAGATCTTATCTATGACACTTATATAAGATTTTACATCAATTTTTATCCCCCAAATCATCTATCTCAGTTAGTTTCTAGATAAGTACATATTTTTGTCATTCATTTCTATTTTTAGAAATATTAGATTAGATCAATTCTTGCACAAACTAGTGGATGTAATTATTACATATTTATTCCATAATTTACTATACTCACACCATTTAACAACCTAGGATTTAACATACGCTATGTTCTTAAAAGTAAAATTACTTACATAGGCTACTTGATATGCTATACATTTGACATAGTTTTTATAACACATTTGGTGCATGGGATACTATGAAATATTTATGTTGGTTGGTTTTACTTTCCCTTAGGCACATGGGTGTTTTGCATTGATATTATATTCCCTATTTGAGTATTTAAATATGTTATTTTTTTGGCATCCCTGTGCCTCTGTATGCTTTAATTTAAATTTACATATGTCATTATTTATTATATGGACATTTAAATATGCCATTTTGCTATTATGTACATTTGACTAAGTCATGTTCCTTTTATTGTGTAGCATTTGAACTTGCCCTTTGTTTGTGGTCTCCTTGGACCATTGCCTTTTGACTTGTTTTTGGGTGCTCTTGTGTGTGTGATTTATTTGATTGTTGATCTTATAATATATATATATATATATATATATATATATATATATATATATATATATGTATATGTATATGTTTCCATGATATTTATCATGCATATTAGGCCTACATGTGATCACTAGATTAAAGTGGCTAGAAAATATAGATGATATTTAATGACTATATAACACCTTAGTATTGTGTACTTAGAAAACTCAGACGTTGGTTGTTATTATTAATTCTTTACCTTTCCCACTTCCACAAGTCTTGCATTTTCTCTATCTATGTGACCCTTGGTCTATATATATCAATATGGCTAGTCTTATGTTGATGACCTAGGTCTTTTATCTTGCCTATGATGGTTAAAATGTACTTGTCTTCCATCTCTAAAAGTTCTAAACCTATACCTACTTTCCTTCTCCCTAGACATTAACATCTAGGATAGACAGTAACATTGATACTATTGTCCTGTTACATCCCAATTTCCCACTAAGAAAATTTACTTGATTATCTGTAGATATTTATAGTTGTTAATTTTATTTTATTATTATTAACCAAGCTATGAGTTATATGTTGTTATGGGATATTTTAATATTTCTTTTATTTCATGATCGCATTTCCTTGATTTTATATGTATTATATACTATTTACATTGTGATCACATTGATTTATTATTTCAACAGTATTTTATGATATATATGTCATAATGTTATTGACTAACTACCTTATTATCATGAGTTGGACACAAGAGAGATTCATCCCTCAGAACATGATGGAAGGAGAGCATCATCAAAGAGGGTGATATAGATGGAGGTGTTGGGGGATGAAAGAGGAATGGATAGAACCCATGCACACACCATGTTAAATATTACTCATTATATGTAAAGTTTGAATAGTTAATATTAGTGATTTATGTTATATTCATTTAGATAATTGTCTGTGTGTGAGTTTAATTTAATACTTGTATGTGGAATTAATTTTTTATAAGTAGATTTTGATTTATAAAATTATTGTGTGCCTATGTCATTATTATTAATGTTTTTCAAGAATGTAAATTTACATGAATAGTATCTAGTTACCATTGTATGTAGCCTAACTATCATGTCTTATTAATGCTTGAGAACATTGACAAGTTAACTTTTTGATATTTTAAGAATACCCAATTACTATTGAAAGGAATATAATTGACTTACATTAGTCATATTGATAATTATTTACCTATGTTAAGTTAGTATCAAATAAAGCAATTTTATTATAATTTGTAAGTGTATTATAATAATATATAAATAGAAAAAAAACATTAAAAAGGAAATAAAATAAATAAAATAATTAATAAATAAATTTCATTCTATTATAATTAAAAAAAGAGAAAATGCCAAAAAGGAAAAAATGGAAAGATTAAAAAAAGGGTCGAGCTTTAAATAAAAATAAAGGAAAAAGTCATGTAAAGAAAGAAATATCAAACTTTGGAAAAGAACAAGCTTTAAAGAATGTTGGGTGGCTTGTGAAAGGAAGGCAATGGAAAAAGAAGAAAGGGGGAAGATAGTAGCATAGAGGAGTGGAGGTGAAGTAGAGAAAGGAGAGAGAAGAGAAAAGAGGTGGAGAAAAATAACATAAAGAGGAGAACAAAAGGAACAGATCATAGAAAATAAGGAGAGCATAATCTGGTTTCATCTAGTCTACTAATAAAAAGGTTAGTGGTGTTTCTAACTTAGGAAAAAGTTTTTGTGTATATGTTTATATATAGTGATCTCTATTTATTTTTATATTTAGTCACCTGTATGTATTTGATTTCCATGAATCAAGATAATATACATTCAAATATCAATTATTTAATCCATACAAATAAGAAATATAATACAAATAGATCGATCTGTACATATGTATGTATATAGTGATATGCATATAAATATATATGTGGTATTATGTGTATAGACATTTGTATATACATATATATATTGTATTATATATATTCAATATGAAATGAGTCATGTTTCATCGCTACCATAAACGAAACCAATTTTTTGATCTATGTAGTAATTGATTAAAGATGGTCTTTTAATAATCCATCTAGATCACCATACTAGATATTTTTATAACTTCTTGATTATATCAACCACATGATTCTAAGAGGTTACATATAAAGGGATTTAAGCCATTCCCAATAGTGATGGACCATAATCATTTTAATAATGATGGACCATAATCTTGGTAGTTTGCTTATAATTCACTTAATTTAGCGAATTAGTGAACAAGGTTAGAGACATTTTTTATAATAGTCGAGGAAAATATGTAGAGAGTATAACTTCTTGACCAAGGTTAGTGAAATGGTTCTAAATAAATATTCAACTTAGATAGAAAAATGTGTATACAAACATTCAACGAAGTGATATATATATATATATATATATATATATATATAATTTATCATGATCTAAATTTTTAGATATAGATAACTATGTATCGATATTGCAATATGATTTTATAGACATGGTAAATTACACGTATCTTGTTTTAATGAATGATGCATTCTTGTTCTGTGAACTATGAATTGAATATTGGTAAGGTTGTATAAAGTTTCCAAATATTTAAAAAATAATAATTTTTCACTATATACTTTTTTAGATCATAAACTACCATATATATATATATATATTATCCTTCATATATATTCTAACAAAGTTATTCATACATATAATAACATTATAGTCAAGTGGAGTTATCATATATAAAATATATGATAACTATTGTGACTAGAAATGTGAATATAAGGTATGGCAAATACATAATACTACTTTATATATTTTGACTAGAGTTACCCGCATATCTAATCACTATCGAGTAGAATATATTAGTCCTTCACATATATAATAATACTCCTTCATATTTCATGTATAGATCATAAATGAGGGATGAAAAACTATGACATGCCATATATATAACTACCTATGTTCAATTTTATATATATTAAGGTGTATATTCTTATCATCCTCCATAAACTTTATTTAGCGAGGAATAGTTATATCCCTCATATTTATATAGGTATTTTACTTGGCTTGAAAGTACCTATAGTAGCATAACTAAGGGATGGGGATGTTTGAACATGTATTTTATCACTAATTTATGATAACATGATTTAATGAGAGTCCATGTAATAGATTCATCTAAATCCTCCATATATACAATGATATTGTATATAGATGTTTATTACGTTCACAGATATAATAGTCCACATATTATATACTTACATATGTATAGGGAATATGTCTATCTAAAGATTTAGGTATTCTTATAAGAATGTAATAAATATTGGTGTATTGGGTCATGTGCCTATATCTATAGTTATATTTATTTTCAAAAACTAATTTATAGTTTCATGAAGATCAAAATACTAATTATGCATATAACCTCCTAAAAATATAACAAATTGTTAAAACTTAAGTTTTTGTGTTTTTGAGAAATATGAATTTATTTAGCATGACTGGTTGTTTGTAATTGAGTAGTTGTATATTGGAACAAGGGACTATGATATTGTTTTTATTCATAAAACACATTATATTTGAATATACTTACATAAATTAGTGGTATGCAATCTAAACATAGAATATCAGTTGGTATAAACTATACATGTTTACTTATTATTTGTGTGATAATTAAAATTATGGAGATTCATTCATATGTTTGATGGACTAAATATATGAATTTTAATAATATTTATGCTTAAATGTTTTGTGCATGCTTTTAGGAAGTAATATATATGAATTTATTAGTTATATTCATGTTAACTAAATCTCATATTATTGTTATTAAGTAAATTAGTGAGATGAACTTCACTATATTAGTAGCATCAAAATGCTAGATGAAGGCAATCCGATCAAATGGTGTGTATGAATTTGACTAATCCTAGAGATCAATAACTATTGAAAAATTTGTCAAAAGTAATGTTAGTTATACATTTTCATTTCATGTGTATTATTTACATATTTATGTGATATCATGTTAGAACATATTTATTTATGATACACTACATGTTAGAAATCATACAACACATGGGTACTAGCTTGTCTCTTTGGATTCCCAAACATCACTATCTACTCATCCATGAATGTAGGGACATTACTTGATGGGGGATTGTGTGGGGGATCAATGGTCTCTAGTTGGTGTGAAAAAGTGCTTGGATGATGCTCTCCTTCCCCACAACAATACTTATTTTTAGATGACACTTGAGATTGCCATAGATACTGGAGTTCAAGGAACTCATGCTCTATGTAGCCTTGTATCTTATATATTGTATCTTGTATTTATTATTATTCAAAAATTATCCTTGATGAGATATAATTATTTTCTCATTATACACAGACACTAATGGTTGTATGCTGTATCAACCATGGATAGACATCTATAATTACTTTCTATATTTAGTTATGTCATGCTTCATATGATGCTAGTGATCAATAATTGGTAGTTGTCACATGTTTGTTTTACAGTTAATATACTTAGTGAGTTTTAGCTAGATCATTAATTAGATTCTCATGGTGAATTTTAATGTAAGAATATATTGATTAAATAAAAAATTATGTTATTCTAAGGGAATCCTAGTGGGAATGTTACATGTGGTATCAGAGATATGGATCAAAATTTAAGACTTATTGAGTCTACTAATGTTTTCATATCCTTCTATTTACTAGAAAGGATAATGGTGAAATCTAGAGTATCTGGAAAGTGTCCTTCAAATGTTAATGACAACCATCTATTTGATCCTCATTGATATGATGTTGAGAAAGCAATATATTTGGATTAAATTCTCATAGCCATGAATGAAACTAGGGACTGAATTTCAGCCCTAGAGGAGGTTGATGTCCATGAAGAGGAAGATCATTAAGATTTACCTAAAGATCAACTTGTTGAGCAAGAAAACCTTCAAGGTGTGTGAGCATAAGTAGCTACAAAATTGGATAGAGATATGAAAAAGGTGAATCCAATTAAGTTCAATGGAACTATTTTGGGTGATGGAGCTGAAGCATGGTTGATTAAGATGTAGAAGTATTTCTAGATTCAAAACTACTCTAAGGTCACTAAAGTTGTTTGGGGAGTTTACTAGTTGGTTGGTGAATCAAATATGTGGTGGGACAACAAGAAGTTATAAATTAATATAACTCAACCACCACTATTTAGAAGAAATTTATGACATCATTTAGATCATGATGGCTCCCACAACTATATTTTGACTATAATCTTACAAATTTATATAATCTGAAGCAAGGAGACTTATCAATGAATGAGTACTGGGAACAATTCACCAAAATTATGAAGTATTCACTTTAGTACCAAGTATATGAGAGGTTGATAATTAAGAATTTAATCATGGGATTGAAACCCCATATTGGTGGAGAGGTATTCATTTGTGGACCATCTACCATGGACCATGTCCTCAAGAAGAAAGTCAAATAGGAACAAAATTTGAAATATATTACTCAGGCTAGGGACAAGTTTAAGAAAGGTTTGGAAGTTATAAAATAAATTTCAAAAATAATAATTAGAATTAGAGGAATGGAGTATCTAGGAGTCAGTTCAATAATTAGAATGTTAGATTTAATAATGGTTTAGGCAACAAGAAATTGAGCAATGGTTTCAAAGGTAGTTTCAAGGGAAACCAATAGGCTAAGAAGAAAGAACCATTTGGAGGTTGATTTGTTTATGGAGGTGACCCTTATTCTCACGAGTGTACCAAAGATAAGTCAAATAATAATTGGTATTCAAGTGGTAGTTGATAATTGGCAAGCCAAATTCTAAGCTTCACCCATAGAGTTGTCAGGTATTTTATTTGAACATCCAATTTTCATTTTGATAGATATAGGAGATAAAAAATATTTTATATAACTTAAAATGATTAGTAAGTTATCTAAAAGATTTTTAGTAATGGAAAATACATGGTCGGTACAATATGGGAATGATTCAAAAGTCAAAGTTTTTAAGTGTTTTATTGAATCAAAGATTAGGTTTCTCAAATTCACAATAGTAATGGGTATTTATATAACACCACTAGGGTCATATGATGTGATACTAAGAGTCAACTAATTTTTGAATCATAAGGACAAGGTTAACTACTATTTGAAGAAGGTTGAATGTCTAGATGATTTTAAAAATTAGACATAAATTTAGGGTGAGAAGAAAGAGTTGAGGCTTAGGTAAATTTAAAAAATTCAACTCAAGAAGGACCAAGGAAAAGGGTGCCATGAATTTATTATCAAGATAAATAAAATTGAGGAACCTTAGGAACCATCCCTTGAAGATTATCCATTCCCTCAAATTTTTTATGATGTGTTTCAAGAGGAATTAATAGGATTACCTTCTAGACATGAATTTGATTTATCTATCAATATCATACCTAGATTAGAACATCAGTATAAGGCACCATACAAGATGAAAACTAATGATTTGGTTGAATTTAAGGCTCAAATCTAGGAATTATTATCAAATGGATTGATTAGAACAAGTGTGTCACAAGTCATAAAAGGTACATAATAGGTACAATAGAGTAGATTATGCCATAAGTCATAAAGGTACATAAAATCTAGAGCTACTATCAACAGTACTTTTAGGGATCATGTGGTTGAATTATCAATGAATTCTATGATAGGTTAGTAAAGCATTGTCTAAGAATGCGCAAAATCTTAGGTATAAAGGATCTAAATTAGAGAATGTTGGTCTTGAAATAAAATATACAGATGTATGTGATAAATTAAGAGAATTTATGGAACACGACATTAAAGCAATTACATAATGCCTCATATTCAGGACATCTATGAGTAACTAAGCTTATGATAGAGCTTATGCCCCTTTATTTTTGGAAGGGAGTCAATAAAGATGTAGTGAATTTTGTGTCACATTTTTTGGAATGTCAATGAGTAAAAGCTAAAGATGTGCATACAGTTAGGGTGTTATATTCATTTGACATACCAAAATGGAAATTTTAGGTGATTCGTATGGACTTTATCCAAGGGTTATCATTATCATAAAATATGCACAACATAATATTGGTTGTAGTTGATAAACTAACCAAGGTAGACCATTTTATACCAAGAAATTTGATAGATGATGCACCTAATCTTATAAAATGAAGTATATAGGTTGCATAGATTTCTAGAGAAGATAATTTTGGATTATGATTTGAACATGACTTCTAGATTTTGGGTGACTTTGAATTCAGCTTTAGGTATACAACTAAATTTTATCACTACGTACCACTCAAATACTGATGGTCAGACTAAGTGAGCGAATTAGGTATTAGAGGATCTTAGTTTATATTTCATGGACCATTAGTACAAGTGGGAATATTATATTCTGTTGGTTGACTTTGCTTACAATAACTCATATCGATCAACTTTGAAGATGGCACCATTTAAAACATTGTATGAAAGAAGGTGTAGGACACCAATTAGTTAGGAAAAGTTGGAAGATAGGGTAGTCTTTGGACATGAGATAATTTCATAAATGGAATATTAAAATAGAATAATCAGACATAGATTAGTCGAGGCCAATGATAGGAAGAAGAGTAATGCTAATATGAAGAAAATAGATAGACAATTTTCTATAGGTGATAAAGTGTTCTTGAAGGTTAAGATGCAAAAGAGATCGATTAAATTTGGGAATTCAATGAAAATTTCATCAAGATATGTGGGACCCTTCAAAGTTTTATAAGTGGTCAATCCTGTAGTGTATAGGATTGCATTGCCACCAGACCTAGCTCTATTTCATAATTTCTTCCATGTTTCTTATCTTAAAAAGTATATAAATGATCCTTCACATGTGTTGGATTGGATGATTTATAGGTTTTAGATCCTTGGGTGGTCATGGTAGAACCAATAATAGTAATTGACACTCATAAACTTCATTTGCATAATAAAGAGATGTCTTAGTGAAAGGTCTTATGGGATGAATACTCTAACGATAGTGCTACTTGGGAGGACTATGATGAGTTCTACAGGTGATTTCCACATTTATTTACTTGTTTTTTTATTTCATACTATGTTATTTTTCTATAAAATAATATTTTTAATTTAGAACTTATGTTTGAATATGTGTCATCAAGATGATGACTAGCTTTAGGGGCAAGGATATTACATCTTGATTTCTCACTAGGTAAATTTAGTTGATTATCTATGGATATTTATAGTTGGTAATTTAATTTTATTTTTATTAACTTAGTTATGAGTTATATGTTGTTGTAAGACAATTGAATATTACTTTAATTTCATGATCACATTGACATGAGTTTAGATGTATTGTAGATTCTATACATTTTGATCATGTTGATTTATTATTTTAGAAGTATTTTATGATATATATGTCATGATGTTATGGACTAACTACCTTCTTGTCATGAGTTGAATGCAAGAGAGATTCATCCCTCAGAACATGATGGGGGGAGATCACCATCAGAGAAGGTGACATATATGGAGGTGTTGGGGGACAATAGAGGAATGGATAGAACCCATGCACACACTATGTTAAAAACAACTCATTATATACATAGTTTGAATGGTTAGCATTAGTGATTTTTTGATGTTATCTTAATTTAGATAATTGTATATGTGTGTGTTATTTCAATTTAATACTTCTATGTGGAATTAATTTTGTACGATTGTGTTGTGGTTGTTATAAGTAGATTTAGATTTATAATGTTTTTCAAGAATGTGAATTTGTGTGAATAGTATCTAGTTACCACCATATGTATCCTAACCATCATGTCTTATTAACGTTTGAATACATTGATAGGTTATCTTTATGATATTTTGGGAATACCCAATTACTATTGAAAGGAATATAATTGACTTACATTAGTCATATTGATAATTATTCACCTATGTTAAGTTAGTAGCAAATAAATTGATTTTTTTATAATTAGAAAATGTATTAGAATTAAAATATATAAAAAAGAAAAAAAGTGTCAAAAAGGAAATTAAAAAAATAAATAATAATAATAATAATAATAATAATAATAATAATAATAAGTAAATGAGTTTAATTATATTATAATTAGAAAAAAAGAAAAAAAAAAACAAAAAAGGAAAAAAATGGTAAGCTTAAAAAATGGGCCAAGATTTAAATAAAAATAAAGGAAAATGTCATGTAAATAAAAAACATCAAACTTTGGAAAACAACAAGCTTTAAAAATGGTTGAGTGGCTTATGAAAGGAAGGCAATAGAAAAATAAGAAGAGGGGGAAGATGGTGACGTAGAGGAGAGGAGGCAAAGTAGATAAAAGATAGAGAACATCAAAGAGGTGGATAAAAATAACATGAAGAGGAGAACAAAAAGAGAAAATCATATAAAATAAGGAGAACACCTTCTAGTTTCATCTAGTCGACTGATAAAAAGGTTAGTGGTATTTATAACTCAGGAAAACATTTGTGTATGCATGTTTATATATAAATATCTATATTTATGTTTATATGTAGTGACCTATATGTATTTGATTTCTAATAATCATGAGAATCTACATTCAAATATCAATTTCATAATCCATACAAATAAGTAATATAATATAAATATATTAATCTATACATATGTATGTGTGTAACAATTTGTATATAAATATATATGTGGTATTATTTGTGGTACTATGTGTATATAGATTTATATATACATATATATGTTGTATTATATGTATTCAATACCAAATGAGTCATGTTTCAACGCTACCATAAATGAAACCAAACTTCTAATTTATAGAGTAATTGACCAAAGATGGTCTTTTAATAATTCAACTAGATCACCATAATAGATCCTTTTGTAACTTCTCAATTATATTAACCACATGATTCTAGGAGGTTATATTAAAGGGATTTAAACCATTCACAATAGTGATTGACCATAATCTTGGTAGTTTTCTTATAGTTCACTTAATTTAGTGAATTAGCAAACAAGGTTACAGAGATTCACAATAGTAGTCAATTAATATTAATTGAGGAAAATCCACAAAGAATATACCTTCCTAAACAAGGTTAGTGAAATGGTTCTAAACAAATAATTGGCTTATATAGAAAACTATGTATAAAAACATTCAATGAAGTGATCCATAGGTATATATATAGTGATATGTATAATGACTTATAAAAAAACAACAATATAGATAATATATAGCAATCTAAATTTTTAGATATAATGAACTATTCACAAATATTATGATTTGATTTTATAGATATGGAAAATTATGTATATCTTGTTTTAATGAATGGTGCATTCTTATTTCATGAACGATGAATTGAATATAGGTAATGTTGTAAAGAGTTTCTAGATGTTACAGTAATAATAATTTTTTACTATATACTAATTTAGATCTTAAACTGCCATATATATCCTTCATATATATTCCATCAAATTTATTCATATATATAATAACATTATAGTCTAGTAGATTTATCAGATATAAAATATATGATAACTATTATGACTATAAATGTGAGTATAATGTATGGAAAATGGATAATAATTCTTTATCTATTGTGATTGGAGTTATTCTCATATCTATTCATTATCAACTGGAATATATTAGTCCTTCACATATATAATAATACACCATGTTTCATGTATAGATCATAAACGAGGGATTGAAAACTATAAAATCCCCCCCCCCCCACACACACACAGACACACACACATATCTTCATATGTATATTATATATATATATATATATATATATATATTAAGGTGTAAATTACTATCATCATCCATACACCTTGTTTAGTGAGGAATAGGTATATCCCTCATATTTATATAGGTATTTTATTTGGCCTAAAAGGACCTATAGTAACATAAACAAGGGATGGGGTTATTTGAACATGTATTTTATTATTAATTTAGGCTAACATTATTTAACCAGAGTCCATGTATTATCTTCATCTAAATCCTCTCTCTATATAGTGATATTATATATAGATGTCTATTACGACCATAGGTATACTAGTCTACATATTGTATACTTACATATGTATAGGTAATATATCCATATGAAGATTTAGGTATTTTTATAAGAATGTAATAAATATTGGTGCATTGGGTCATGTGCCTATATCTATAGTTCTATTTATTTTTAAAAACTAAGTTATATGTTCCTAAATAAAAAAGCACTACTTATGCATACATCCTCCTAAACATATAACAAATTGTTAAAACATAAGTTTCTATGTTTGTGAGAAACATGAATTTCTTTAGCATGACTGGTTTTTTGTAATTGAGTAGTCATATACTTGAATAAGGAACTATGATATTGATTTTATTCATATAATGCATTATATTTGAATCTATATACAAAAATTAATGCTATGTAGTCTAAAAATATATTATACCCAATCGGTATAAACTATACATGTTTGATTATTATTTATTTGATAATTAAAATTGTGGAGATTCATTCATATGTTTGGAGGACTAAATGTATGCATTTTTATTATTCTTGTGCTTAGCCATTTTATGCCTTCTATTAGGAATATCTCTATATGAATTTTTTGGTTATATTCATTTTAACCAAATCTCATATTGTTGGTACTAAGTAAGTAGTAAGATAGACTTCATTAGCTTACTAGCATCACAATGTCAGATGAAGGTAATCTGATTAAGTGGTGTATATGAATTAAACTGATCCTAGAGATCAATAACTATTGAAAAATTTGCTAAAGTAATGTTAATTAGATATTATCATTTAATGTGTATGGTTTACATGTTAGAATATATTTCTTTATGGTAAATTGCATATTCTTAGAAACATACAACACACGGGCACTAGCTTGTCTCTCTAGATTATCACACCATCACTATCTAATCATTTGTGAATGGAGGTTCATTATTTGATGGAGGTTTATGTGGGTCAATCAATGTTCCATTGTTGGTGTGGAAAAGTGCTCGAATGATGCTCTCCCTCCCCAAAATAGTAATTATTTGGAGATGACACTTGATATTACCATAGATACTAGATTTTGGGGAACTCATTTTCTATAGAACCTTGTATCTTTTATTTCGTATTTTTATTTATTATCATTGAAACATTATCCCTAATGAGATGTGATTATTTAATTATTGTACATTTACAACAATGGCTATATGTTATACCATCTATGTCTAGACAATTGTAATAACTTTCTATATTAAGCTATGTTATGTTTGATACAATGCTAGTGATCAGTAAAAGGTAGTTGTTACATGCTTAAGATACTTTTATATTTTATTTGGATCACTCATTATATTCTCATAGTGAATTATAATTTAAGAATACATTCATTAAATAAAAAATAAGTTATTCTAAGTGGATCCCAGTGGGGATGTTACATGTCCTATCATGACACAAGTGTGTAGTGCCCTAAAGTCATCTAATTTATAAATGAAACACATATTAATGATTCTTTTAAGTGATTTATTGAAAATTATTTCTCTAAATGGATCAATATAAATATAATATCAATCCTCATTCATTCCTCACCTAGAAAAATACCTAAGAGACCAGGTCAACTTATCATAAGAACTCTATCAAGATTTTAATTGAATAAATGTTCTTATGGATTGTATTTAGCCAATCTAATGTAGTAGTTGGTTTGATTTTGTTATGGTTAAGGTGATTACATCACTCAATATTTCAAATTTTCTAGGTTGGACTTGATTTTATCATCTAGCCTCACCATTTTGATAGTATGAGTTGACTTGGTTCACTCATACTCACCCGGTTATAAGTATGACTGGGTTTTTCTTTGAGCTAATCTCCACTATCAGGTGGAAACTCACATTTTATCCAAGGTTGGGGGAATGTGCCTTCCAATATATTTTTCTCTCTATATCCTTAGTTATATGTACTTTTTAGATTTATATATTTATCCTAATGTTAGTTTTAGATCCTTACAATGATATATATTTTCAAATAAACTTGCAAATAGGCAAAATAGTTACATTGATACAAAAATGTTCACCTAAAACTTACACTTTCAATTTTAATAATTTAAAATGTTTTCAATTTCAGATTATATGCATTGATTATGCAGTATAACATTCTCTTGGTTGTAGGTTAGTCATCAAAAAATCACTCAAGTTGGACTCAAAAATATACAAGGTCTGTTATACACCCCTAGGTAAACATTTATTCTCCTTTAAACTAGTAATTTCATTACTATATTAAAGGGTTAAAAATGTAGATGGTATTTATGGATTATATATCACCTCAGTTTTATACACTTGGAAAACTCAGACCTTGGTTATTATTCACAATTTTCCTTTTTTCATGCTTTCAAAAGTCTCCCATCTGCTCTATCTTGTGTCCTTTGGACTATTTCTTAGTTTTACCAGTCTTATTTTGATGAACCAAACTTGCTATTTTTCAAATAATTGGTTATATTCCACCTCTATAACTTTTAAATATGTACCTACTTTCCTTTTCCCTATACAATAGCATCCCAAATAGACACATGCATCAACACGTCTCCTACTCTGACATAAGTGTCTAGTGCCCTAAAGTCATCTAATTTTAAATGAAACATATCATAATTGTTGGCCTAAGTGATTTAATGTGAGTTATTTATCCAAAGGGATTGATATAAATACAAGATAAACCCTCATTCATTCCTCACTTGGGAAAACCTAAAAAATACCAAAGGAAACTTATCAAAGCATTCATTCAAGCACCTAATAAAGTGAAGCTTCCTATTTTTCTCTTATTTCCATGTTAATCATAGTGATTTTTATTTATGTAATTTTCACCCATAGGAAGGTTTTTTAATCCTTACTAAATAGATGATAACATGGAATCATTTTTAGGTTGTGGGTAGCCTAATTGGTGGAGTCTCTAGATTAGGCTAGCTTCCTTGATGCTTCACTCAAAACTACACCTAACCTAATGAAATTACAAAGAAAAGGGATATAAAAGGAATAAAAATAATAATAAAACATGGAGGTGATGCACCAAATATAGGTCCCTCTACTTGCCAATGTTTGTACCATGAAACTCAAGATTACAATATGATTTCCATAACTCTATGACAACTCATCCCACATAAGTGTTTATATATGAATGTTGAGGCTAATAAAATATCCAAGGTGATTAATCAATATAAATAAAATAAGGAACTAATGATATTTCAACACTTTAATTTATCAAAACATATGATGCACTTCTTATGACCTATAGAAAGATAATTAACTCACATAGAGGCATGAATGGAAAGGACAAATGAAAGGAAGTAATACAACTATAAATTTCATAAATAATTCATATAAAATTAAGTGAATGCAATAAGAAAGTGTAACTCAAAATTAATTTTATTTCAAAGGAAATAAAAACTATTAAATTTGGTAGGGATTCACCATATGCATAAAGAGGTTACATAAAATGCCTTTCAAGGCCTCATTTATAGAAGAATAAAAGGGATAGAGAGATAAGATAAAGAGGTAACTCATCAACTATCATTCATCATAAAATTAGTTACAAAATAGATATAAAATGACACTAAGTCTCCATGGAATGCCTTTTCATCTTATTCCTTAACCTTCTAGGCCATGTGTTAGTGAATTTGTTCATAAGGAGTGGTGTGGAGGAATCTCTTGGTAGATCGATTATTTCTCAAATTTACCTATTTATCCATGGATTTACACATCTAATTATTTGAGGGAATCTACAGTTTGTCTAATTGACACTTGGCATAGTTAAATAACCTTGTATTTTAACCTGCACCTCTTGAAATACTTCCCCTTCATATGAGATTTGAACTTGGGCTTTATGGCTTCCTCTTATACTCTCTCTTGATATCAATGTTCAAGTTTGAAATTAAGATCTGATTTTTATGACTTAAATATCTCCACCATGGCTTGATACTTCATAGAGGTACTTTATTAGTTCATAAAGGCCTTGTATGATCATTAAAGATAAAGTTGGAGTTGAGTCTTCACAATTGATAATAAATTTGTAGGAGGCCTTTATGTGTAGAAGCTTCAAGTGATCCTGAGGGTCAAGAATGGAATTTTATTATTATATTTCATGACCTTTCAAATATTTTAAAGGTGACATTATAGGATCATCAAGGTGTTCTAAAATTTGTTTGATCTTTGAGGTCTTGGAACCAATCGACTTTATTTTGCAATTGATTAGATATTGAAGGCTTCAAAATCTTCAATAAGGTTCCATACCCTATGATTATAGGACTTCAACAATGGATTCTTAGCAATACTTTTACCTTTCACTTGGTGGACTACTAGCTCACTATCTCCAAAAACTTGTTATTTCTTCACTCCATTATTTCTTTGCCATTTAAGCCCATGTATAAGAGCCTCATACTTAGTTGAATTACAAGTACAACTAAAATAGAATATGATTGTAGAATATTAATTCTCATTTGAAGGAAACACTAGTATTACACCTGCCCCTACTCCATTCTTATTAAACTATTAAAAAATAACTTACATAGACCATCACTATATTCACTTGGATTAGAGAGAGCTAGTATGGATGTATATTCTTAGTGAAAAAATAAAAACCTAGACCAAGTTATTCAACACATTTATATGGATCATACTCATGGTTTTTGCTTGCCACTCATCAAGGAAAATGTTTTTATATGTCTTCACTAGGTATAACTGGTCCTTGATCATTAGGATGATCCTCTTCATAAATGATGGTGTAATTAACATTTGAAATATTTGTCTTATATGGCTCAAGATGAAATTTAGATATAGGTTCAAATATGATTGTAAATTTTTTACCATATGTAGTTCTAAAATCCATATATGACAAATTAGATGACAAATATCCACCAATGTTGGCAGTGAAGTCTCTTGACAATCATAGAGTAAAGTAGGGTGGTAAATACACTAAAAAAACATCTTGAACAATATAAAATTTAGGAAAATCATGAATAAGTAAGACTCAAACTTTTAATCATGCCCATGGTCTTGGTAGTTGAACCATCCAATTATAAGACACCTTTGGTATTAGGATCATACTTTAGGCCTAACTTATCAACTATTTTTTTTATGCATCACTGAGCTACTTACCACATTATATATCATGTAGTTGTGTACTAAGAAATCTCCAATGATCATATAAACATAAAAGTGAGGTGGTTTACCATCTTTTATTGGCTTCCCAATAGTAGGTGTAGGTGTGTTTTTGAAACCTGGACTCTCTTCATGTTGATGTTTTTGAAAGGTTGAGTTTTGATAACTCCTCTTGAAGTATCTCACTTTCAATAAGGAGAACCAATGTATCCAACATAGGAATACTCATATTAAACCTCTTAATTTGGTCCACAATGTTGATACAAGGGATGATAACCCTTGGATATCCTCTAAGAGTTATCATACTATTTTGAGCTTGCATAGTTTGAGGTATAAAATCACCCTTTACATTCTGATTTTTCTGATTTTCTTCCTTGAGACATAAAATTCATAATCACTTCATGCTTACCTATCTCTCAATAATCATTAATTACTCTCTTTTTGGACCTTACATTGGCTACTATGTAAGTATCACCAACCTTACTTGTGCCTCCCAACTAATTGACTATACACCAATATTCCTCTTGCCAATTTACTAATGTTTCATTAGATTGAAATTGCTCTCCATTATTACTTTCAAGATGAGTAACTTCAATTTGTGTAATATAAGGAATGTTTCCATTTATTCCATAAAATCTTGATTAAATACCTTATTATTATTAGAATGCTAATTATGAGTTTGATCCCATTGAGAATACCAATCGTGCTTTTGTACAAAGTTGTTTTTAGTAAGTACTAGAACTCTAGAATTAGAGGCAAAATTTGGATTATAACTATTATATGGCCTGACATTGGTAATGTACACTTTCCCGAGGGAATTGGCTAAAAAATGAGTTCTATTTGGTTTATTAGAATGATAGGACTAATATGGATCTTGATAAGGTCTATGAGATTTATTTTTCAACTCCCTTTCAAAAACCATCATCTTATTGCAATAGTTTTAAATAATGCTCTATATTTATCATTTGATTTGTTTGATGTATTAGGATCAACCAAATCATGATTAGTTAATGTAGGAATAGGATAAATATTTTGGGTAGGGGATACATATAAAAAAACAATGGCATGGGAGGTCTTGGTGTTATCTTTACAACTTGTATGAGGTTATTCTTAGCCTTTATTTCATCATCAAATTCCTCTAGTAAGGTCTCTCCTCCCATATATTATATAATAATTTTTTCACTATTCAATGCCTCTAGATAGTAAAGTAAGGCATAGTTTTGAGTAAGTATCACAAGAATTGGGATCCTATCCCATTTTTTTTGAAACTTAGAATTGAAATTTTGCATAAGCTCTTGTGGATTTCTCTTGATGGTAGTTAATTTTTCATCTAGAGATAAGTGATTACTCTTGTATTCAAACCTCTTACTCAACTTCTCTCCCAATTGGTCCCATGAATTGATAGAAATATAATCCAAGGTCATATACCAATCCAAAAATTTACCATTGAATGATATTGACAACAAATTAGTGTCCACATTTTCTTGAGTGGTATTGTGAATACTAAATAAATTAGACATATCTCTAACATGCTCAATGGGAGTAATGGTGTGTTCTCCACTAAAGTATGGGACACTTTTGAGATTTTCCATAGGGATATCATCATTTATTAAAAGGTTTATATGGGATCCACCATTAAAAGTGACAAAGGGCAGTTTTCTATTTGGGATAACTCTAGGAGAACTTGGGGTGTGATGGAAATAGAGCTTCCTTCTAGGAGACTTGGTATAAGGGGTAGAATAAAGAAATCTCTTTCTATTGACTACAAATGAAGGTAATTCAACAAAATAAAAATTAATACATTTGGACCTTGACCTTTTAATCACCTTTGGAATGAAAATTGTCTTGTTAGTAATAAAACATGGAGGTAATGCACTAAATATAGTTCACTCTACTTGTCAATGTTTGCACTATGAAACACAAGATTAAAATTTAATTTTCACAACTTTAAGATAGATCCTCCCACACAAGTGTTTCTATATGAAGGTTATGGTTAATAAAATATACAAGGTGATTAATCAAGAGGCTTAAAAAAATACATTAATGATCTTTCAAAACTTGAACTCAACAAACCATTTAATGCAATTCATATGATGTATGGAAAGACAACTAACTCACATAGAATCATGAATGGAAATGAAAAATTCAAGGAATTAATACAACTATCACTAACATTCATAAATAATTAAAATAAAATTCACTAAATGTAATACTAAGAAAGTGTAACTCAACTTGATTTTTATTTCAAAGGTAATAACAAGTATTAAATCTAGTAGGGTTTCGCTATACACATTTAGAGGTTACATCAAATGCCTTTAAAGGCCTCACTTATAGAAGAATAAAAGGTGGAGAGAGAGATAGGAAAAAGAGACAAATAATAAACTATACTTCATCATAAAATAAATTTAAAAACAAAAATAAAATGACACTAAGTCTCCTTGAAATGTGTTGTCATCTTATTCCTTAATATTCTAGGCCATGTGTTAGTGAAGCTATTCATGAGAAATGGCATGGAATAATCTCTTGGAAGATTGATTATTTCTTAAATTTAACTACTTCTCAATATAGTTACACATATGATTATTTGAGGTTAGTTATAATTTGTCTAATTGACACCTGGCATAGTTGAGAACCTTCTACAACAAACTCCACCTCTTGCAATACATCTCCTTCATGTGAGTTTTGAACTTAGAATTAATATCTTCCTCTTATACTCTCTCTTGCTATCAATGTTTAAATTTAGAAGTAAGATATTATTTTTGTGTCTTATATATGCCCACCATATATTTATACTTAATAAAGGTATTGTTGTAGTTCATAAAGGCCTTGTTTTAGCATTGAAGATCAACTTGAATTTGAGTCTTTGTACCTCTTTGACAAGAAAGTTGCAAGAGGCCTTTATGTCTTGAATATTCAAGTGACCCTAAGGGTCAAGAATGGAATTTTTTGATTTTTTATAAATACCTTTAAAATATTATATATGTGAAATTATAATATCATCAAGGTGTTATAAAAATTCTTTTTTCTCTTAGGTCTTGGAACTAGTCCACTTTTTACCTTCTTGATGTAAGAGTACTCATAATCCTTTATTGAACCTTGACAATTATTTTCACTATTAAAGATTATTATATGAATTTTTTAGGACCAAAATATTTATTTTGTCTCAAGGATCCTTTTAAAGAGTTTAGGAGGATCTATTGAATTTAAAAACCTACAAACAAGCTCAAAAAATAGTTTCTCAGGTCATTTCCCATACATTCTTAGCTTCAAATGTGCCACTATCATAATCTATCCAATGCATAGGAGAGTAATATAAAAAATTAAAGTATTTTTGGAACCATTTAAATCCATTTTAGTCATTGGGTCTCTTTATATGGTTTTTGTAGGGTTTTAAGGTCTTAGTTTGTTAAGTATTATTGATAAAGAACAATCCTTATCTGCTATAAAAATTAAAAAAAAAATTGAAATTTAATGGGAATAATAACACCTAAAATATCCATTTTAAACTATTAAACTCCTCATTCAAGTTCATACATAGTAAATATGACCTTCTCAGACCAACTAGGTCTGTTGATGGACTCAAGAGAGTGTTTTAAGTAAATGAGAGCACAAAAATGTTTGTATTTTATTTAAAATGCCTCTATGAGGTCTAAAAAACATCCCATGATGTCATCCAACCCTTTTTATGTACATTTGGTTCTTAAAAAGATATAAATCCTATTATATCCCATTATGAGGGTTTGAGAGCAATTTTGTAGGTATGACCCTAATGGCATGTTTGTGATGTTTTCATCACTTAATAAGACATACAATCAATGTGAACACATTATTAAAGATAATTTAAATTAAAAAAAAAAAACATTATATTCCAAAACCAATGAAAAAATTCATAACATCCATGCCTTTGAAGGCATACTTTTAGGTCCTCCTCATGTTTAACATTCTATGAGAGCTCAAGAGTGGGCCATATTTTAAATGTTTCTTATTATTGAAACCTGTACAGACCTTATAAACACTCTCTTATTCCTCTTATACCTTATTCCACCCTAAAAATTCATTCTTAAATCAAACTTTGCACCTTTTCTCATGTTTTGTATAGGTAGGCATGTAGGTGTTTGAGTAAAGTTTGGGAGTAATTAGGCTTCCTAGCTCTTTTAATATGTTTTAATATTTTATAACCTTTGATCACTTTATACCACAAAAAAATATACCTAATTATGATATAATTACTCCTTAAATTTCTCTAATCAACTTATGATACCTTGCATATTCACATGAACACACCACAATCTGGTATTTATCTTTGTACAGTCCACTTGCAAGGTGCCTAAAGAGGATTGTAGGTAAATTTTTGGTATCATGAGCTAATAAATGGGCCTAAGAATTATATAATAAACTTATTTATTTTATATAAGAAATCATTCACCTAACCATACCCTCATGATATCTTTCATGTCTTTAAAATAGTGTGGAAGATACAATCCTAGACTTGCAACTATGGAGTGTATAATATGAGAGTAAGCCTATTTGATATCTGAAGCCTTTGCAAATGTATGAAGCCTCTATATGTCATTATAGAGAACTAAGAGAATTTTTAAATTTATTGGATATTTATAATGGTATTCTTATGGGTTACTCTATTTTATAAATATTAAATCATCACTTGACTGCATGTTTAGTGTTCACACACACTCCATCTCCTTGTAATCTAAAAAATTGAATTCAAAGCTAATGTATGGTTTACATTAAGGATGAGAGAAAAATTGTTTTTTTTTTAAATTTTAGTAAAATTGGGTCAATCCCTACATTTAATTTTTTAAATAAGGTTTCCATATGTCTTATGGGGTCTCATATTATTCTATACATCGTACTTATCCTTGTTCTAGCCTTGGTGTAAGCTCATCTCCCTTATAATTGCCTAGTTAACCAAAGTCAAAGTTGGTAAACCCTAATAAAACATGAAAAAATATCAATTTGTGTTATAAATGTCCTAATATGGTATTTTATATGTTTTAAGGTGTTCACGAGTCATAAAATTGTCATTTACCATGTTTTGTGTGTAAAAAGTGTCATTTTGGCATATTTCTAGCTCATTAAATGACATGTACAAAATTTAAAGGGAGAAAATTTGTCACAAATATTGATACTAACATTTATTAGGTCATAATATGTTATTATAAGTTATAATTCAGTCCAAGAAGTAGCTATATGTAGAAAATGGGGAGTTTTCCTTGATTTTAGACCTTTATTGGCACTTGTAGGGACTTGAGAAGTCCTCCTTTATTAAAAAACATGGGATAGTGTCAATTAAGATCCATAAGGTCATTTAAATGCTTTGTGTGTAGATATTTCATCACAAATTTCAATTTTTCTTATATTTTTTCCTTCTTGTCCTTTTAAGCCAAGAAAGGTCAATTTCGAATGCTTGTTGTGGGCTGTATACTTATAGTTGAGAGGAATGCTCTTAGGGGGTTGAAATTAATATAAGTATAATTAATTTTAATGTAAATATTTATTATTTTAGTATATTATGCTTTATTAACCATCAATTATACCCCAGACAACTTTTTATGCACTTCCATTCATGAGGGGTCTATGTTTTGAGCTAGTTTCTAAATTTTCTACTTGGTTTTGACAAGTTAGTTATTTTTAGATGTTTTCTACATGTATTATAAGAAATTTGAATATGTTATCCATTATTACTTTGGATTTGGAGATCTCAAATTCTTAATAAAACCTCATCTAGGCTTGTTGTGCTTTCAAACTAGTCCTTTCATGTTAGGGTGTGGAGCTAAAAGCTTCACCAAGGAGCATACTTTAGCAGATTCAGGTCTACACAGACACCAGCATCGGTTAGGAGTGACTAACGTTGGCAAGGTATAGTTGTAGAGATGCCAACATTGGCAGAGGATCGGCTAATGACAGTTACAGTCAAGTAGCAGGAATCGACGTCGGTTACCTGTGTGCCCAGAAAGCTATTTTCATGGACAGAAGTGAGTGTTTGCATGATGAGTTTGAGTTGTAGTCTCAAGCTCGAGTCTCTATTATTGGCAATACTATTTTTAGATCCCTTGTTCAAGTGGCTTAACTGATTGTTGGAAGTACATGCTCAAGTCTCCTAATTCTATATGTAGAATTAGATCTTCCTAGCTTAGTGGTAGTTGTAGTTGTAGTTTTGGTAGTGAATTATTGTAATTCATTGTATGAGAACAGTATAGAATTGAATCAATCTAGCCTTGTTGGAGTTGATTGTTCTTGAGAGAGAGAGCTCTTGAGGAATAGAGATCTAGTGAGAGATCTATACATCTAGGAGAGGTGTGGAAGAAAGAAGTTTCTTCAATTGTATTCCTTTTGTAAAGAGTTTGTTAATACAAGTTTTCAGGGTGTTTTCTTGTATCTCTTGTTCTTGTTATTATCTCATTCTAATTACTTGTCAATCTGATTTAATTCCATGTTTATTGCTTTCACAATTGTAATCTATTGTTGGTTGATCCCCAACAAGTGGTATCAGAGCCTTGGTTGCAGGTTCAGAGCTTGATATCCATCAAGTGGTATCAAAGTTTAGGTTCACTAACAGGTGGTTCAGATCTATGTAGTGTGTATTGATTATAGGTTCTCACAGGAGTTTCTATAGGGATTTCTGTTTGAGTGGGAGAAGCAATGGCAGATGAAAGTAAATTGAGAATGGAAAAGTTCAATGGCAAAAATTACCAACATTGGAGAATGCAGATAGAGGATTATCTGTATCAAAAAGATCTCTACTTACCATTAGGTGGGGTTACAAAGAAGCCCAAAGACATGGAGGATGAAGAATAGGAATTTCTTGACAGAAAAGCTCTGGGGTCTATAAGACTGAGTCTAGCATCCACTGTGATATCTAATTTATCACAGGAAAAGTCTACGGTAGAGTTGATGACTACATTAGCAAATTTGTATGAAAAATCCTCAGCTTCTAATAAGGTATATCTTATGAAGCAGTTATTTAATTTGCATATGAATGAAGGTGGATCTGTTTCTACTCATCTGAATGATTTCAATGGAATTGTGAATCAATTAAGTTCAGTGAATATAGTGTTTGATGATGAAATAAAGGCTCTTTTAATATTATGTTCTTTGCCTGAAAGCTGGCATGGCTTAGTAATGGCAGTAAGTGATACTGCATCTGCATCAAATATTTTGAAAGTAGAGGATGTTGTTAGTGTTATCTTGAATGAGGAAATACACAAGAAAAGCACAGAAGAGGCATTTGGGAATGCTTTAAGTTTTGAGAGTAGGGGAAGGCAGAAAGAGAAGAGCAAGAAAGGCAGATCAAGATCCAAATCTAAGGGGAAAGGCAGATCTAAATCCAGAAATGGCAGAAGGCCATAATGCTAGAATTGTGGAAAGATGGGGCACATAAGCAGAGATTGTTGGTCAAAGCCTAAGGAGGACAATCAACACGAAGGAAGGGAAGAAGCCAAGGTTGCAGGTATTGCACAAGATGCTTTAATTTTCTCTCTGCATAATAATATAGAATCTTGGGTATTAGATTCTGGTGCATCTTTTCATGCTACCCCTAACAGGGAATATTTTAGTGACTATATCCATGGAGATTTTGGAATAGTGTATCTAGGGGATGATGAGCCCTGTAAAATAATTGGCAAAGGTAAAGTGCAGCTGAAGATGCAGAATAGCAACACATGGGTGTTGAGAGATGTGATGCATGTTCCTAGCTTGAAGAGAAATTTGATTTCTGTAGGAAAGTTAGGGGATGAGGGTTGTACAGTAACTCTCACAGTAGAATCTTGGAAGGTGACCAAGGGTGCACTTGTTATGGCCAGAGGTAAGAGAGAAGGTACTCTCTATTTGTGTAATTGTGTTACTAACAAATCTCCTTCTATATTATCTACTTTAGATGTGGATGCTAAATTGTGGCACTCAAGGCTTGGCCACATGAGTGAGAAGGGGATGTCAATTCTTAAGTCCAAAGGTATGCTTTCAAATTTAAAAGGCATAGATCTAGAGTTTTGTGAGCACTGTGTATTTGGAAAATAGAAAAGGGTTAGTTTTCTCAAGACTGGGTCTACTAAGAAGAGGCACAAGTTGGAGCTTGCTCACACAGATGTGTGGGGACCGGCTCAGGTTGCTTCCATTGGAGGATCACAGTACTATGTATCTTTCATAGATGATGTTACAAGGAAGGTATGGATCTATTGTATTAGAAGAAAATCTGATGTATTTGAGACTTTTAAAGTTTGGAAAGCTATGGTTGAGAATGAAACAGGTAAAAGATTAAAGTGCCTGAGATCAGACAATGGTGGTGAGTTCTGCAGTCATAAGTTTAGAGATTATTGTTACATGCATGGAATCCATAGGCAAAGGATGGTTCCAAGGACACCTCAGCAAAATGGTATTGCTGAAAGGATGAACAGGATAATAATGGAGCGTGTAAGATGTATAAGATTGAATGTCGGTTTGCCCTTACAGTTTTGGGCACAAGCTGTTGACACTGTAGTGTACCTGATTAACAAAGGACCCTCTACAGCTCTAGATGGTGGTATTTCAGAAGAGGCATAGACAGGTAAAAAGGTTGATCTCTCATATCTCAAAGTTTTTGGTTATGAAGCCTTTGTGCACATAGATAAAGAAAATAGAAAGAAGCTTGATGCTAAGTCTATGAGGTGCACGTTTATTGGCTATGGCTCAGATGATTTTGGTTACAGATTATGGAATCTAGAAACTAACAAGGTAATCAGGAGCTGTGATGTTGTTTTCAATGAAAGAGTGATGTATTGTGATCAGCTAAAGAAGCTGAATCAATCTGAGTAGAGCAATGGTGAATTGGACGAGGTGAAAGTCCAAGATGAGCTCGCGAGAAAAAGAAATAATCACTTGTAGGAAAACACAGAGACCAACGTTGGCAGGTTAGGAACTAACATCAACAGTATAGAAATCGGCGTCAGTCGTACAGAGACTGACATTGGCAGAACAGGCATTGAGGTCGGTCAGGCAGAACTGACGTCGGCCAGTAACAGGTCTGGAGGTGACCGAGGTTGGTCACTGTCAGAGAATTTGGGTGGACAACGTGTTGTGAATGAGTCTCAGACACCCATCAGGAGGTCAGAAAGGGTGAGTAAGCCTCCAATTAGATATTCTCCTTCTTTATTTTATTTATTGCTAACTGATGGTGGAGAACCAGAGAGTTTTGAAGAAGCAATACAGGTGGAGTCCAAGAGTCAGTGGGAGCATGGCATGGTTGAGGAGTTGGAGTCCTTAAGAGAGAACCAAACATGGGATTTGGTTGAATTACCAGCAGGTAAGAGAAACTAAAGAACAGATGGACCTATAGGTTGAAAGAAGGTGAGAATGGATAGATGAGATATAAGGCCAGATTGGTAGTAAAAGGATTTGCACAAAAGCCAGGTATTGACTTTGGTGAGATTTTTTCTCCTATTGTTAAGATGACTTCTATAAGGGTTGTATTGTCTTTGGTTGCTTTTGAGGATTTGCATCTTAAGCAGCTAGATGTTAAGACAACATTTCTTCATGGAGACTTGGATGAGGAAATATATATGGAACAACCAAAAGGATTTGAGGTCAAGGGCAAGGAGAAGTTTGTTTGTAGATTGAAGAAAGGCTTGTATGGCCTCAAGCAAGCTCCTAGGCAATGGTACTTAAAATTTGACAGGTTTATGACTGAGTATGGCTACAGTAGGTGTCAATCTAATCATTGCGTGTATTTCAAGAGATTTGATAATGGTAGATATATTATTCTATTATTGTATGTAGATGATATGCTGGTTGCAGGATCTCACATGCAGGATATCTCTGAGCTTAAGGTGAAATTAGCTCAAAGTTTGCTATGAAGGATTTGGGAGCAGCAAAGAAAATCCTTGGCATGAGCATTAAGAGAGACAGGAAAAATCACAGGTTGATATTGTCTCAAGAAGATTATGTGGACAAGGTGTTGAAACAGTTCAATATGCAGGATGCTAAACCGGTAAGCACACCTTTGGCTGGACATTTTAAGTTAAGTAAAGAACAATGTCCTAATTCATATGATGAGGTAGAGTACATGAGTAAGGTTCCATATTCTTCCGCAATAGGGAGTTTGATGTATGCAATGGTGTGTACTAGACCAGATATTGCCCAAGCAGTGGGAGTGGTAAGTAAGTATATGGCCAATCTAGGTAAGGAACATTGGAAAGCAGTTCAGTGGATCCTTAGATATCTGAGAAGAACCAACAGTAGGCACTTGTGCTATGGAGGTTCAGATACTTCTCTACATGGCTATGTAGATTCAGATATGGTAGGTGATTTGGATGGTAGGAGGAGCACTGCAGGTTATGTTTTCACTGTAGGTGGAACGACGGTTAGCTGGATATCTAAGTTGTAGAAGGTTGTTGCCTTGTCAACTACAGAAGTAGAATATATTGCAGCCACAGAAGCTAGCAAGGAGATGATATGGATGACACGGTTCATGGATGAGCTTGGTAGGGAGCATGAGAGTTGCATATTGTATAGTGACAGTCAGAGTGCAATCCATTTGGCTAAAAATTTAGCCTTTCATTCAAGAACAAAGCATATATAGCTAAGGTACCATTTCATACGACAGGTATTGGAAGATGGTGAGTTGAAGCTGGAGAAGATCCATACAGATAGGAATCCTACTGATATGTTAACCAAGCCAGTTACAAAGGAGAAGTTGAATCTTCATTCAACTTCTATTGGTCTTCATGATTGAGTTGAAGATGGAGGAGCTAGAAGATGTTGCTGTACCGGTATTGGTGCAGCTATTTATCTCCAAGTGGGAGATTGTTAGGGTGTGGAGCTAAAAGCTTCACCAAGGAACATACATTAGCAGATTCAGGTCTACACAGACACCAGTGTCGGTCAGGAGCGACCAACGTCGGCAAGGTATAGTTGCAGAGATGCTGACATTGGCAGAGGATCGGCCGATGACGGTTACAGTCAAGCAGCAGGAACCGACGTCGGTTACCTGCGTGTCCAAAAAGCTATTTCCGTGGATAGAAGCGAATGTTTGCATGATGAGTTTGAGTTGTAGTCTCAAGCTCACGTCTCTATTATTGGCAATACTATTTTTAGAGCCCTTGTTCAAGTGGCTTAACTGCTTGTTGGAAGTACATGCTCAAGTCTCCTAATTCTATATGTAGAATTAGATCTTCCTAGCTTAGTGGTAGTTGTAGTTGTAGTTTTGGTAGTGAATTATTGTAATTCATTGTATGAGAAGAACAGTATAGAATTGAATCCATCCAGGCTTGTTGGAGTTGATTGTTCTTGAGAGAGAGAGCTCTTGAGGAATAGAGATCTAGTGAGAGATCCATACATCTAGGAGAGGTGTGGAAGAAAGAAGTTTCTTCAATTGTATTCCTTTTGTAAAGAGTTTGTTAATACAAGTTTTCAGGGTGTTTTCTTGTATCTCTTGTTCTTGCTATTATCTCATTCTAATTACTTGTCAATCTGATTTAATTCCACATTTATTGCTTTCACAATTATAATCTATTGTTGGTTGATCCCCAACATTTCACACTTACAGTTATCTCAGTTACCATGAAGGGGATTTTCTACATTAAGATGAAAGCATGAATGTTGATTTATATGTTTGAACTAGGAAGATACATTTTAAGGTGATGGGAAAATTATTTAACTCACAAAATGAAAAATCAATGTTCAAATGTTTATGTTTCTCCTCACTATTAGCCTTTACAGTTGTATGCACACCTACAAGTGATCTGAACAGATGGTACAAGGGTCTCAAGGAGATTTTTGAAATATTAAAAAAGAAAAATTTTCCTTGAATTTTTACTTTATCATGGTTTAAGGACCCTTATTATCTCACTTGGTGTTGTAAAAGCATCCCAATAAGCATTTTTGAGTTTGAGACCCTATTTCCCTAAAATGGTGAAATAGAGATCTTGAGTATTTTTTTGCTTTTATGCAATGAGGCTATGATGGATTTTGAAGGATATTCATATGATTAAATTATATCCCTTGGTATATAAAATTAGTGTACCATTTTTGAAAGGAATATGATAAATGGATAAGGGTATTTAAGATGCCCAAAGTTGCTCTCAAACACATTGAAAACCTACTATGACATCTACAGACTTATGAAAATATGAATGGTTTTGACATCTTTAGTGAGCAACCATGCATTTTATTAAAACTAGAATGATTTAAAGGGTGAAATTAAATTCATGTACTAAAGTATCACCATCAAAGAGGATAATTCATGTTTTGACTCCCAAGCTTGTTTCCAGTCTGTATATAGGCTACAAACACTTACCTACAATAAAGGTCTTAGACATGAGTGTCCCAGTCAAACAACTAAGCATAAAGATGGTGTTGGTCAAAGTATTTCCAAGGGAAAACCAAACATTAGGAGTGTCTTGTGATTTATTACATGAAAAATAGGATCCTTAAACATCATAGATAAACCAAATGGAGATGATAACAACCTACAATAGGATACTATGAAGAGGTGTCTCAGTCAGGGGAAAAATACACTATCTTGGTTTCTAATGAAACATATTCATAAAAATTCATGAAACACATGAGGTACAAATTAAAATGAGGTCTTAAAACATCATCTATAGTCTTAAAAACATGCATTTTCATCTACAACCATCACTTCAAGTGTGAAACTCAGTCAAATGCTAAGACCCTGCATAGTCCTACACCTTGGAAGTCTAACTAAGGTTTTGATGAAGCTAGAGATCAAAAACCTAGAGCTAGGTTCTAATTTTTTTCCAAGTGATAATTATTAATTTAAAAAGTCCCTCCAATAGTTTTTTTCAACAAATAGGGTAGTATTCCTCTGTTCTATCTCAAAGGTGGGGCACTTTCCTTATGTACTAGACCTTTCAATTAGTGAAAATGAGTAAAATAATGAAATAGAGGGATTAGAAACCCTTAAATTTGATTGATGAAGCTTTGGGATACCTAAAAAAACATTAGAAGAGGGTCTAAGGACAAATAAGGTGTTCTATGGAACAAGGGTTGCAGTCATGACACACTAAGCTTGATGCAGCCTATAGGCATATTGGGGTATGAATTCTAGTTTCAGCCTTTGGAAAGCATCCCAATGATTTGAATTATGTTTATAGAGGTGAAAATAATGTGTTTGAATAGTAAGATAGAGGGGAAATTGTTAGAAAGCCATGTTGATCCCAAGTTACAGGGTAGACCTACTAAGTAATGTTAGGTGTAATGCCAAAGTAGGAGGTATTTTCATTTATATCTCTTTATCAGATATTATGATGATTAGGAAATGTTTTTTTAAGTATATAATAGGTGTCTATACTCTCAATTTTTAGGAGAATCCATCAAGAATCCATATTTTGGGCTTGAGACACAAAATACCATGCAAAAGGCATAGAAGGAGCTCGAGTGGTCATTCTAAAATGCTTTGAATTTTCACCAACCTTTGCATGGGAAGCCAAGGTGTTAAAATATGTTAGGAAGGGTAATTAATATGCCTTAAATGGCTTTTTGATAGAATTATATTATCTATTCTTTATGAACAAATGTCAAGAGTCTAGACCACTCTAAAACCCTTATAAACCCTCCAAAAGGACCCAATTGGAGAGATGAAGTAGATGGAGTATATAGATAGGGTGGAAAGGCCATGAAACTTTTGAAATTATAGAAAAATCTCTTAGGCTACCTCTAATTCTATTTTTAATAGGTACCTATATGGATGGGGTCAAAACAAGGATTTCTTTGACATTTTTGTGTGTTTTATAGGTGTGAAAAGGTTTCAAAAGGTTAATTAACTTTTGGGAGGTATATTTAGAATTTTTATAATTATCCATGGCCATTTTATTAAGTATCTATACTCCCAATTCTATCTACTACCTCTCTCATTTTAGTCAGTCTAGTGGGTAGATAGTGATCACTTAGTGAAAAAGGGTGAAACTCCATTTGGGAAGACTTTTAAGGATTATTTGATGAACCTTATTACTTGGAAACTATTTAAAAGTTTCATTACCACTTATTCATGGATCATATTGTATAATGTTAAAGTTTTTGGGTGCCAAGTATGAGAGGTGCATGGGAAAGAGCTTTTTTGTAACTATTTGAGATGATTGTGAATGGTCAGAAGAATAAGAATGATCAAGGAATAATAAAATGTATGTGATGGATTTTTTTAACCCCTACCATTCAAATCCATCATCATACCTTACCCTATGTAGTGATGAGGTATTTTTGTGAAGAAAAATGATGAAGATAGTTTCTTATGCAAGCACAAGGGACTCTACACCACATGTGGAAGAGTTGAACAAGTTTGAGGGATATTTTTCCTTGATTACCTTTATAAATTATCTCACACATGATTATATGACTATTTTAAATCCTTATAATTGCTTTACAAGTGTCTCTATGACTCTTGATCTTCTCTTTCTCTCTCTCCTCTCACAATTTCTATAAAATTTAACCTTTTTGGCTATTGTATGGATCTCTCCACTTGGGTATGGTCAATCCCTAATTTTTTTCCTTGATATAATAAAGATATTTTTTTAGCTCATTCAGTATTTCACTAAGTTCATACAATGTTTTTTGGTCTTTTTCATGTGTATTTTAGTTTACCTTCACATGTTACTCTTCCTATTACCTGTTGTGTTTTGGAATATCTTTTTTGTAGGTTAGCAAGAAGTGTCTAATTGGATTGTAGGTTTAGTGAGTAGTCTATTCAATAGTGTTTCTTATAATTATTATTGTATAATTACTCATAACCTAAGATTTCTTTAAGACCCCATGATTGAAACATTGATGTGAAAGGGAAGATTATCATTGGATGAAGTGTATGTGCAGACTTCTTCTTGGTTCTAAGTGCATGTTAGATAGTTTGAGTAGACAACTTATTTTGTGTATCACCTCCATTCAAATATATTTAATTATAGATATTATTATCCCTTTTCATCACCCCAAGTGTTAGTATTAGGATTTATCAAAGTGGTACATCAAGGGGAACTAACCCCAAATCTGGAGATCCACCTAAAAGTTAGGTCACCCACAGCCCTGAGGTGGTTCCATTGTGCCAATTGAACAAGGAGAGAATTTTAATCTCCTTAAGGGGTGAAAGTTCAAGCAATAAAAATAATATTAAAATGTCTTCACAAGCCCATATACACTTCACTACAAGTTTTTTTGGTCTAAATGTTGACCTATGGGTCTATAGAACTATAGGTTAACAAAACCTTTCTTGGCTTAGTATGGAAAGAATGGCTTAAGTATCTCAATATAATAATCATATAGATAAGGATATAAAATAATGATTAAGGGTTATTTAATCTTATTTTTAACTTAATTTTTAATGCAAGTAATCACATGTACATAAAAAACATGCTCTTTTCATCTCACAGTCTACTAGGATCTTCTTCTAAGTATATAAACTAAAAAGACCTCATATTTGGATTGAAAATACTATATAAAATTATGTCTACATCACCCTCATAATATAGGAGAATCATATTTATGCTATAAAGGCTAATTGACGTGAATAATAGTCCAAAACATACCAATATCATGATTGTCACATGAAAACAATGGAAAAAGTCCATTTCCTTCTAAATGCACACACATGCATACATGGTATATATTATTGTATCTAATTCTATGTCTATTCAGTCACATCTTAGTATCATATTTTTATTTTCATCTACTTTCATCAAGATCAAAAGTGAAGATTTGAAGAGAAAACCAAGTTTGTGGGAAAAGAAAAGGCATTTTGACTACATAAACTGTTAATGATTCTTCATAAAGCTAAGGATATTGATCAAGAAAATAATGCAACAAAAATATAAGGGAATTATGGTCCCATCCTTTTACCAATATCTTTAGATAAAACTCTCTCTCTCCTTCATGAACTATCTTCAAATTAATGACCTTCCTAAGCTTTCCAAGTAGATTTGTGAACCCGATGGAGAAATGGGATATGTTTTTTCCTTGTTTAGATCTATAAATATTCCATTTACATGGATTTGGGTCTAAGGGATCTGGGAGGATCCTTGGGGATTCTTGTGAGTTTATACTCAAAATAAAAATTTGCAAATAGGCTTCCACAGCCCTATTTTCTTCAAGAAATTACCTATTTGCCTTCCTAAACTACTGGAGATGATGAACCAGGTGATCATGGAGTATTTCCTACCCTTTATTGAGGTAAAAAAATGTGCCAAGGCATTTCTCACTCTTTTTTCCATACAAATTTCTCATTATACCTCACTTTAATGTTAGGAAAGATGAGTGGGTAGTTACAAAAGTTAGTTAAAGGTTTGAAAAGTAGTCTTAATAGAGGTTGAGTAAGGTCTATGGACAAATAATAGTATCATGGCCTCCCACAAGTGTTAAATGACATAAAAACCCTCCATTCAATGAAATAGACCCTGCTATTTGACCTTCTCTCAGAGAATCATATTACAACATTGAAATAAATAATATAGGACAAGGTAAAAGAACCTTAAAATTTCAAAAAGTACCTTAGCCTCCCCAAAATGCTTAAAAAGTAATGTTATCAACTTACTAGTTTTGATCCTTAGTCAACTTACTCAACTTAGAACATATTTCTCCTTGATGTGTCACCATTATTCTTTTTTTATCATTGTTTAAGGTCGACCTTGACTTCACACTCAAACCTTAACTTTATCAAACTTGCCTTAATCTATGTTAAACACTTAAAATATACTATATTGAATGACCTTGATGATAAGACTAGATGACTTGATCTTATTTTCTATTAGACCATCCTATAAGACTTTAGAAGCTACCAAGAAAGACACAATGCCTATCATATTGAGACCAACCATAACCAAGGAAAGACCCTCATAATTGCTATCGATAAAGTTAAGATCATGATGACCAAAGTTTTAAATGATACTCATCAATGGTGGCCAATTTTGTCTAATAAGGAAAACACATACATAGGTATGAAGTATTGGAGGAGTAATGTAAGATATTGATTTTCCAAGTTATAATCTTGGTCATTATTTTACTTGATTTTTACATATTATGTGATTCACACATAAGCCAACATGTAGGGGAGAAATACATCAATTTAAGGTTATTCTCAGAGTATTAACTATGTAGGAATGGCTTAATGATAGAGGGGTCTTTTGGTTAGCTCGAAACCATGTGACCGCTAACCCATTTTCCCTAGGGTCATTATGAAGATAAAGAACTAGGGTTTTTTAATTTAATGAGAATTGATAGTCCACGACCCAAATCTAAATGCATGAGAGTGAAGGTGAAGACAAACCCAAAAGTATCTAGGTATCACATCCTTTTCTAATTGGTCTTCCATATAGGACACTTGTGTAAATTTTAAATAATAACATCAACATAACCATTCAAGGTTGATGCTAGTGTATAAGGTTCTAGAGGAACTCAATATAAAATTTGGTGACTATTCCAAAATATTATTCTAGTCTATTTCTTACCTATTCCATATCTAGAACTGCATTAGCATTAAAACTGACTAATTACATTATTTCTTTATCATTTCCATATATATCATTATTGTAATTACTATTTTTAGCTTATCTCATTTTATTGAATTCAACATATTTTATATTTGAGTTTAGCATCTAATTGTACTACTATAGAGATAATTTATCACCCTTGTACCTTAGTCTATCTCTATCCCCTTTAACCCCATATAACCACAATCTATATTTTTAGGGTTAAACATATACCTACATTTAACTTTTATGGTTTTGGATTATTTCTTAATTTCTATACATAAAAATATTTTCTTTTAATTTCATTTTCATTTTCATTTTCATTTTATTTCTTTTCTTTTTTTTAGAACTATATTCTGAAATTTGTAAAAGTCATTGGAGATATCATTTTGGGATAAGTGGCCTTTAGTTTTAATTGATCCATGGTGTGAAGGTTAATTCTTGAATACTCAAGCCAATAGTCATCACTATATATATACTTTAGTTTCCATAGATCTTACAATATATAAAAAATGTCCAGATTTTTAATTTTAAACCATAGGAAACATCTTGAGCATTAAGTTTTGTAGTGCATCAATAAATGGTTAGCCTTGGGAATTTACTCACAATGTACCTAAGAGATGGGATTGTGTGGTTACAAGATAGTGGAGTCCTCCGTAGTTAGCTCCCTTTGGGATTTTTTCACTAATTATAATTTGTATAAATATATTTGAGAGCCTAAAAAAACACCTTGCCTAGCTACACCTTTCTCCCTTTATTTTTACCAATTTTTATTATTGGCCAATTTTTAGACCAAAACAGGGCTATTTTCAAAATTCAAAGAGAATCAAAAACCTATTTTGGTTCATCAAAATAATATATATGTTTTATAAAATTTATAATTATTATTTTTATTAAATTTGGCATAGAAGACAAACAATGTACCTATTTTTAAATTAATTTATAGGTTTCATTTATTTACTAGCTTTTACCAAAATGTATTTTTATTTTAATAAATATATCATGAGTTTAATTAAATGGTTGGTTATCTATTTTTCACCTCATATAATGCCTCTATTGGATATTCATAGTGTACATTTTTTAATTCAAGACATGATTGTTCTAATTTCATGATGTGAGCCAAAAATATTCAATATCTTTTGTATTCCTCAATAAATTTTAAATCATAAATGTATATGAAAATTAAGGTTGCAATAAATCATAATACATATTCTATGTATATGGAATCCCAGGTGACCTACCCTATAATGTAAAATCAAGGTAACCAACATATCCTTACTCAACCTATTATAACTCCCACACATCCTTTTGATGGTGTTTGTATGCATATGCAATTAGAATTATAAAAGGCTTGTGCTTACAAGGACATTCAAGATTAAATAATAATGGAGAGATTACATAGAAGAGTTGGAAAAGTAAAATCAATACTTTGGTTTAAGGATCACATCGCTTAAAAATAAGGACACATATACAAATAATGTAGAGCATGTTAATGTTAATCATATATTTACGAATCCATCAAAATTTTTGTGCCTAAAAAGCCTTCATATCAATATTTTGAAGCCAAAAAAATATATTTTTCAACATTTAATATGAAAAGTTTACATAAAACTAATAAGAGTTCAATTGAGATTCTAAGATAAAGGATTTGAAATAAGTTGATCACATTATCTTCTATGCATCCTATAAGGAGATATAAATACTAATGTGCATATCACACAATACATAGACATCATACATATAATTTTCGGTATTTGAATACCAAAATAAAAAATAAAATTGATAGTGGTGATCCTATATTAGATGTATTTATTATACCACCACACTCTATAAGTAATGGTACACTTTATAAGGAAAAGTGATAAAAATAAGAAGGTAAAATTAGAACAAGAAAGGATTCAAAAAGAAAAATTAGAGAAAGAAAGGTTAAAAATGGAAAAAGATGAAAAATAAAGGATACAGAAATGAAATTTACAAAGGGAAAATTTAGATAAACAAAGGAAACAAATGGAAAAGAAGAAGTTACTCAAAGAGAAATTAATAAAAGAGAAGTTTCAAAAGCAAACTCAAGATAAGGAAGAAGGCATCCTTAAGAGAGGGTTTCCCACAAAGGAGGTTCAAAATGAATATGTTCCTAAAAAGACTAATGGTGAAAATGTGGTTTATAAGGATTCAAAAACTATATCTAGTTAATGAATCAAGGAATATGATAAGGACAATATTAAAAAATCTATGATTACATATCCAAGTTAAGAATTCAAATGAGAAACATTTCTCTTCTTAATATTCAAGTAGTGATACTTGATTCTTCTCTAATTAAAAATTAGATTCAAGATCCTAATAATGATGAACATACTCAAGAGAAATATAATTCCAATATTTGGTCTAGTTGATTTAACAAATGTAAATGCAAAATATGATAGGAATGGCATATCAAAATTAGTAAGATGATTAAAATTATGATTATGGTTATCCCAAGGATTATTTTAATGAAGATAAAATAAATTAGATTAGTAATTTAATAAATAATGATACAGTAAGGATTCAATAAATGATGGACATGAGTGGTGGTATACCTCAACTTACAGAAAGTGTCCATTTTATTATTTGGTATAGGACCTACGTGGGGACATTCCATTGATGGGATCATCAGTTAATAAGAGAAAATTCCATTGTACTTAGCTCCCTGATGATTACTTAATTTTATTATCTAGTTTATTATTTATCTTAGCACACATATGTTCTTACACATACATTTATTATATCATTTTTTCAAAATTTGTGTCTTTACCTTTGATTATTTATCTGATCTAAACATCTATGATAATTTTATTGAAATAATTACAATACACATCTCTTACAACATGGTACTTTCTCATTATACACATATGTTGGATACCATTTGAGCTTACATAATTACACACTCTTAATTATATATAATTCATGATAATATAATTTTTATTACCCATTAGGGGCATGTGTATTATTATATCCACATACGATAATGAGATAAATTATTATGATACACATATTTAGCAGGGGCATATTGCTTACTTTCACTTTGTCCACATTTATATGATATCACATCTAGTGCACAATATGCCTTGACACATGTTGAATATTTTTTGGATACCCCATTTATTCTATTTTAAATGACACTTCCCTTTTCATATATTTTAAAAATATACAAATAGTCCAATATTTCAATTTTTTTTCAAAATATTATAAAAAATTAAAAATTAGGACATGAGCATGACATGTGTTACTATATTACTTATTTATGTATGCTATTTATCACATACTTTAGTAGATAACATATTATTTTTCAAACACACATAAACTTCACAAGGTATATAAATTTTATGCAGCACATACATATTGTAAATGGTTTGTTAGATGCTAGTTTCCATTCTACCTAGTGGCCATGCCTATGCTAGGGGTATCTTGTTATACAAGTTATGTTATCATAGATCATATATTTATAAGACTTCACCACCATGTTGATATGAAAATCTTACAAGTGTAGTTATAATTACTCATATCTTACTTTTTATTATATGGATATGTTATTTTGATATGATATGACATTAATATATATGGATTGTGTAGAATACATTTCACCTATTTTATGCTCCTTCGATGTTGTTTACTTTATTGCATGATAGGATAGAAATTGATTTATTATTTTTTATGAATCTTGGCCATATCTATTATATATTTTTTGGTATGTGTGAAATTTTAACATGTCTAATTACTTGTGGCCCTTGGCCTTATATATGTGAAATTTTATTGTGCGACATATGAACATGCCCATTATTTGTGGCTCTTGGCATTATGTGTGTAAAATTTTATTGTGAGACACATGAACATGTACATTTATTGTGGCCCTTATCCCTATGTATGAGATATTTTATTATGAAATATTTATACATGTCCATTGTTTGTGGACCTTGGCCCTATGTGTGTGATGTTTTTTGTATGCATGATGTTTAAACATGTACATTCTATTTGAACCTTGGCCTTATGTGTAACATTGTGTGTTGTGCTTCTTTTTATTTTTTAACTTGATTAGTTGTGTCATGATATATATCATGTAGTTTTTCTTCATATTTTAATTTAGAGATTGTTAATTTATTGGATGCCTCATTGCTATATCTATTTAGACATGACACTTGTATGAATTTAATTTAATATGTTTTTGTTAATGGTAAAATAATTTTAAAAAAAGGGACCCTACCTATTAAAAATAACTTTCAGACATTATATTAAAACTAGAAGAGAACAATTCTACATATACAATAACCAAAAGATAACACATAAGGAACTAAAGCATTAAAATAACAAAAACATAGTAAAAACCTGACACAAACATAACACTAATATCACAGGTATTTCTACCCATACAACAAATAAATCTAGTTATTATCCATATTATTAATTATTTTATCCATACTATGAATATTCTAAGAGTCCTCTTTCTCTGTAGTTGTTCCCTTCATTTTATTATCCATTATACCTTTCTCCAGATCTTTATTTTTCCTCTTAGCCAATAGTTTTAACCCTTCCACATTCTAAATACAATTTTTCATAAATACCATTTTAAAATTAATAACCATTCTAAGATTATCATTTAGTTTTTAATTATCTCTCTTAATCCTTGAAACTTTATCATTCAACCTTTTCATCTATGAATTGTTTTCCATCAAATCAACTTTTGTATAGTAAATGCCCTCATTTTTTTTTGATAGTATTCACCATGTCCTTATGCCTAGCATGGTATCTCATGAATGAATGCATAAAATATTTATGAAAATCAAGATCATATCTCATTTTCTCTAGTTTATATTTATTCTTAAGGGAAGCCACAATAGTGCCAAAGTCCATAGTCATCTTCTCCTTTATATAATAAGTTCCTTGCCACTTGATGTTCATATCAGTCTCTAAACCCGTTTACTTAATCATTTTCAACCCTTATAAAACCTCATGAAATATTTTATCATCATTAGATATAAAATAATTATCCTTATTCTCATTATAAGGATTCCCCTTGTCATTCTCTAGGTCACTCAAGCTTTCCAAACTGTCTATCAAATTATCCTCCCAAAAATTATCAGTTCCTTATCTAAATCTAAGTCTACAGGGTTCTTACTTTGCTCAACCTATAAATCCTTCCTTCACTTTTATTTAGTGATATTCTTCAAAATTATTTTGAAGCCCCTTTCTTCTTTAAAAGGGATATTATTGGGACATGGGTGATTAAGACAAGGGTTATTACATTTAAAGAACTTGTAAATCAAGAAGATTACAACTTGATGTAAAGGAAACTATTTTTTACCCTTGTTCAAATCCATAACAAAACTTTACAATAAATGAAAATTTTAGAAGGGAAGATTGATAGGAATATGACATCTTAAATAATTCATTATAGGGAAATGATAATAAGGAACAACTATAAACCTATATTTAAGAGTCAATACCTCATAATATGCTTTACTAATTCATCATAGGGCTATGGAAAATCCTCCCTTAAAAATCCCCCTTGGCACTCTTTTAATTTCTAATCCTAGTTTAGAAATTTAGACTTATCTTTTCTATAGTCCTTTATAGTTTTGACATATTTAGTGTCCTCAAACTTAAGACTTGTTACTTAGAAAATTAACCTCTTAGAAATATCAATAGTCACATTATTTATTTACACCATATGATTATTCTAACTTTCAAAAAAATTCTTGGACATGTGTTGATCATATACCTTAATTATATAAATGAAATTAGTAATACCACCCATTTGAATAATCTCCCAAACTTCCACATTTTATCTATTTTTTTTGGCTACAATTGGTTACACATTTCAAATTTCCTCCCATTTTATTAAACATAAGGTTTACATGATTACAAGAAAGAAATATATGAATAATATCCTTATAAAATACCTATCCACTCCTCATATAGCTCTATAAAAATCATCCAACACATCCTTCCATAAAACTGATTATAATCGTTATAAAACATACTTTTACCACTAAGGCATAAAAATTGAGCAATACCCATCATGTAAACATAGCTCTTCATATTGATTATTTTAGAACCATATTTTCTCTAAGACTTCCTAGGATACAATGAAAAATATTTTCCATGTAAATCCCTCATAATATTAATAAAAAAAATATCTTATCTATATCCATAATGATCTTGACCTCATTGGGAAAGACATCTTATTTGGACCCTTTCTTAAAAGAATTAGTCACACCCCTATTGGAAAAAGAATATGCTAAATGGTTACCTTATCTATAGACATGCTGAAATATAATAAAATGAAATGAGGCTCCTAGACTTAGAATTTATTCAATAATATGTTTAAAACTAAAAGTATCTTTATTTACTTTTTAAGTTAATTTATTACATTCAAATAGTCTCCCTAGATAAAACATTTATTAAGACCAATATCCTTGTCCATTTGTGTCTCCCATAACAAAGTAATAGCTTACATAAATTAATTTTTTGTAATAACCCATACTGCCTTAATAATCACCTAACACAATGATTCTCATCCCTCAGAACTCCACCACTACCAAAAAAATTTGGATTACCTTTAGAAGAACCATCAATGTTTAATCTGAGCCACCCAAGAAAAGAAACTAGCAATTTGACATGTTTTCTAATTTATATTCTTGGATCCAATGGGGGATTAATTTAAATTTTAAGATTCCAATTATTAGTTATAAGTTATTTTTGAGGGGATTTTTTTAATTCTTACTCTAATTAATAATTTTCCAATTTTTCATGATAAGATTAAAAATATTGATGGATACTTTTTTAGAATACCTCTTTGAATACCTAAAAATCCTATTGTTGTGTTCTTTTCAAATCCCCCAATGAAGGTGAGGGAAAAATAATTTCCATAGTTTATTTAGCTCCTAATTTAAGTATGGATATTTCCAGGTCATACATGAGTTCATTAATCAAGAATTATGAGCCCAATATATCTTAAATTCACACAGAATATCTCCCCACACCTTGAAGTCAAATGACCACTCCATCATAATATATTGCACATATTCATCATCCGATTTAGAAAGAAAACAATGATTTACCAACATCAAATCTTACTTAGGTTATACATACTGATAATCCTAATTTGAATATAACCAAAAAAAAATTAATTTTGGGGATAATGTTTTTATCCTATACTCTTATCCATGTAATAAATTCATTATCAAGAGGACTTAAAGAAGAGTAACCTGACTTGGCATTATATTTGTTGTCCTTTGAATCTATCTAAACTAGTTCATATTCCTTTATCAGGTTAGTGATATGGATTCCTTTTAGAGTAATATTTATACCATAAATAATGTTCCTTACTCCATCATTTTCAATGATTTTTTTTCCAATGTCTTCTACTATTTTACAGATGTATGTAATCTTCCACTTTGACACCAAAGACTTTGAATTTGAAAACCAATAAGATGCTATGATTCCAAATCATTTAAAGGATGATATAATAACTAATATTCATCAAAAAATATATTTATAATACCATTCCTAATCTTCCACTTGTAACCATTGATAACAATATACCTATTCATATCAAAGAAATTATAAATGGAATAACCTCTTATATAATAATATTTAGTAAGGAGCACAACAAAATTTATATTATTTAAATACTTAGCCCCAAATATATTAAAACAAAGTTTTTAATCCCTAATAAACCCCATAAATATATTGGTAACCATTTATTGATTCATACATTTCAAAATTCATAATCCAATCTCTCCATTCTATTTGAGAAGACATACCTTATCCCATGCAACCAAAGGAATTCTTTTTTTGTCCTCAACCCCTAACCACAAGAATATATTTTGAATCATTTCTAACTTATCTTGAACAAATATTGGCATTCTTAAAAAGGGAAATTATATATATGAATGCTTTGATGAACACTTTTATTCAACAAGATCTTACCTACTTGAAAACTAACCACCCCTTTCCAATTGGAAAATATATTTTTAAATATATCTATAAGAGGATTACAAAGAGGAAGAGGTAGAGGAAAAAAAATAAAGGAATACCCAAATAATTTGAAATCCAAGGATATAAGAAATTTTATGATATCAAACAATGGGAATATTGACAAAGAGAAATGAATTTTATCAAAATTAACTAATTATTTATATACCTCTTCGCAAAGGGAAAAATATTTTTCAACTCCTTAGCTTCTTTGATCAAGGAAAAAATAATAGAAATAGTATCATCATAATTTTTTTGATGAGGATTAGGTTCCACTCCATTAGTTGACTTAAGACCTTTTAAATTACCATGTGTAATAGTAGCTAGGCAATTTTTGCTTAATAAATCTATCATAATAATAAACAAAAAAGGGGGTAGAGGATGACCATGTCTAATACCCCTTTTGCTACTAACAAAAATAGTTGGACTCCTTTTATAATAATGGAAAATGTAGAAGTAGATATGTAGCTTTGTATCAAAACATGAACATGAGAGTGAAATCTAAATTTATTCATCACAACATCCAATAATCTCCAATCAACTCTATCATAAAACTTAATCATGTCCAATTTGAAGATCATACATGGTTTATTACTATTTTCTATGGAATGAATGATTTCATGCACCACAATGATCTCATCTTGAATTTTCCTATTAGGAACAAATACCCCTAATTAATGGAAATGATATTTTCCATTAATGGGTAAATTCTAACATACATGTTTAAATAATAATTAGTGTAATATGATGACATAATATATGCATGTTTACATGATGTTACATGACTATATATTTATCAAATGACACAATCAAATCTTGTTTTGAGATGAGGGAATTGCAAGATAAATCACTCATATAAAAAGGGTTCCATTATAGTGGGCTTATCTTAGAGATTCAAGCCTTCATAAGAAGAAAAATCAGAACATATAAAAGTGTAAATATTTAAAATATTTAAAGTAATTCAAAAATTATATTTCATAATTGGGTATGAGTTTCAAAGATTCAAAGTTGTGAAATTCAAAATTTCAAAGATTTAAATTAATTTAAAAATTAAGCATATAAAATAAATTAAAACATACAAATTTTATTATAGGGGAATATGACATGCATATGGACTCAATTTATATATACTTGAGTATAGAATCATACACAATCGTTTATGCATAATAGTTACAAAATAAAAATTATAGGTTTCACATACATATATAATTGGGAATATTAATGCGTGTAGATATATATATATATATATATATATATATATATATATATATATATATATATATATATATATATATATATATATATATATATAAAATTTATCATTAATTTATGGGGCATGATATTTTTTCAAGCACACATAAAATTTTCAAAATTTAAAAGGCATAATATTGGTTCATACACATATAAAATACATCATAGCTTATAAATTCAAAGGAAAGTGTTTGTTTTAGTTCAAATCTATTGGTACTAATGTGATGATGGGGGAATGAATATTATTCATCCTTTTTTCATCATAAAATTAGAATCTAGTTTCATCTACTATGATGTGATTCATTTTATTATAGGTAATGTATGCTCGAGTCTAGTGACACTCAATGGCCTTGGAATTACTTCTATAAAACCCATTGTGTGGCTTCATATTCTATTAAAAGTGATGTATGTTTGAGTCTAGTAACACTTAAAAAATTCACATCACTTATATATAACTCATTATAGTTATAATTTTTTCTAAATAATTCATTGGGAAGTTTATACCATTCATGAGAGTTTCAAAATTAATTTTTACATCTCAAGGGCTTGACAAGTTATTTAAAATATGGAATTGATCACATTCAATTCACCAATGGTTCAATATGAGGAACCATATTTACAAGAGTTTCAACAAAAGGTCACATTTATCTAATGCTTTACCATATTTTACAGGTTATATATCAATGTAGTTTCATTTTCATACACGTGTACTCATTCCTTTCTCTCATTTCAATTTTCAAAATTCAAATTTTTATATTTTACAATTTTTTAATATGAATAATGATTAATTAATGTGTTATTACAATATTTTATAAAATTGAGTACCCTACAAAATTGGAATTTCCTATCAAATAAAAAGTGTATTGTACACACCCAAGTATTATTTTCTCCTTTACTCTAGAAATTTCATTACTAAAATAGGGGGGAATGTAGATATCTAAATATAGTCAAATGTACATGACAATATTTATTTTTGAAATATCTTATTTTTGACATATCTTAAACCACATGACTTTTTCTAAAATATATGATTCTTACTTGTAATTTTTATAATCTATTTATCTATATATAGGCTCAACCCCTAAGTTCATCATCAATACTACATATAATTTCCAAGTCAATGCACAAACATATTTATATCACTCATATTGCTTCCCATTTTAGGACAAATATCCCTAATTCTCTAAGATATGTCTGATCTAAGAAGACATTTCCACTAATATGAAATTTTCCACCTAGATAAGCCTCATACCCACACCAATTAATGGATACTTTCCAAATTTAAAATATTCATTGGATATTCCCATACATTTATTATGGGTGGATAAAGCAAATTATCAAAAAAATTAACTATAAATAGAAATAAAAGGTCATTCATTATTCCTAGATTGGTGTTTCACTATGTTTTTGTATTATTTTATTTTAATTTTAGAAAATAAGTAAAACTTAAAGAAATGGAAAGGTATAGATGAATCTAGATGTAGTTGCACACTCCATGATCCAAATGATGTGAAGAAATCCTCTTTGGCTTGGGAGGAATGAAATAAAATAAGAATGAGACTAGAAATGGGATTGATTAGTTAGATTGGAGGGTGGATTTCCTAGTAAGTGCTAGATCTAAGAAATACAAGACTTCAATGAAGGTTTTCAATCCATTCGTTTAACAAGTGAAGTTCTAAAAAATGTTGATAAGAGATGCTCGCATAAAATAATTAAAAATACTTAATCAAAATGAAATAAATTCTTTTCAAGATAAGTGATTTTTAATGAAATTAAATTAACTTTTTCAAAAGAAATGGTAAAGTGATAAAACCTGATTCAGAAAATTGCTTGACTCTGTTGTGACATGGGTCAAAAAAGAAGATTTTAGGTTACGTCTAATGGGTGATTTTAACTTGTTATTTTAGGGAAAAATAATTATATATATATATATATATATATATATATATATATTTATGCCAATTATTTTATAACTAATACTAGTTAAGGGGTAACTAATGCCAATCAAGGATAACTAATGCTAGTCAAGGATAATCAATGTCAGTCATTATGTTTTGTCATAGTTCTGGTATTGGATAAAAATGGACTTTGGCTAGTTACAGAGGGATTTTATGGGCTGTTTGGGGGTTGGTTGATGGTTGTGAAGATATGATGGAGTCTCAGAGATATCAAACATAGGGATTTGACACTTCAAATCACTGGGATTGATTAGTGGGTATTTAGTGGAAAAGGGGAGTGTTTAGAGTTGTAGAAATCCAACACAAAAGAGAGTGTGGGGAGAGACTGAAAGGGAGTGAAATCAATAAACTAACAAAAATAAATATTAAAATAATAAAAATTACATGATACTTATTTTTTATGGAGTTTATAGCCTAGAGATGTCCTAAAGTTGAGTGTGAGTTGATTGGAATCTTGAAACAAAATGGGCAGAGTAACGATGCTTAAATCCTTAGTATTGAGGTGATGAAGCAATTCCTAATCTCTAGACTAGTTCTCTATTTTTTTGAAAATCTAAAATTTACATAAGAATTTTGGTTCCTTTTCAAATGATTTAACCTCCTAAGTAAGGGTATTAGGGTAGTTTTAATTAATCGATGTCGATCCTAGTCAATTGGCTTCGATCGAGGGATGACCAACATTGGTTGAGGTATAAATGGTCTAACTTACCAAAAATAGTGTTTTATAATTAATTTTGGTAGTTAATACCTTTTAAAGTGGTCTAATCTTGTTTAAGATATCATGGTCATGTGGGAAGAAATAGTCTAGGAGGTTAGGACTTAAATGGTATGAAATGGTCTTTAAGGCTAGGTGTCTCTAAGTTATCCATGGGTTTGGTTAGGGTGAGGTGTAAATAGGATTAATTATCTTAATTAATTAATTAATCAATTAAACTAAAAGTGTGGAAAGGAGTAAATTGGTTTTTTAAATGGGTTTAAGAAATATTCTAACCCAAGGGGCTAGGGGGTCGAAAAGAAGTGTTTTATGAAAACTAGAATCATTGGTGTGGTTTTTTAATGTCTACACTTTCCCCCTTTTTGTTACATAGGTTACATCAACAAGCTAAAAAACAAAAATGAATGATGCAATGGAAGGTTGGATGCCTAAATTATGGTCGGAGGTGTTCCCCCTTAAACCAAGAAGTGATGAGGTGAAAATGAAGTTGGGTTATGGCTGATAAGTGGGTAAGTGGGTGACAAAGTGGTTTGGTTTGTTAGGTATGGAAGTTCAAATAAGTGCACAAAATAAAAAAAAAGTGCAATGTCATAAATTGTGCTTAGATGAGGCTACCATGGATGAATGAAATGGGATATAATGTTTTACTAAGAAGAATAAGTGATAAGTGAACTAGGCCATAAAATTAGGTGTAGATGATATGGGTTGCACATATAAATGCAAGTCTCTTAATTAAGGTATCTATGCACTTATGGAGCCAAAAGTAGGGTGTGATCCTAAGAATGATAAAATGGGTGGTAGTTATTAAGATCACACATGGGTATGCTTTGATGAACCTAAAGGATTGTGCACCAAATAGTGCATGTATCTAAGTGTATAAATCATGGAAAGGTTATTGAAAAAGGGATGAAAATAGGTGGTAGGAGTTTCCAATTTCAATTAATGTGGTTGCAGGCAGTAGGGGAGAATAAGGTAATCTCTAAGTGTTAGGTGGATAAGTTAAATACAAAGTGTTCTAGTGTAATGTGTAAAAGGATCCCTTGGGGTGGAAAGGGGGTCAAGGCTAGGGGTATAAATCTTAATTTACCCATTCGATACTAATTGTGATAATGTATGATCAATCGACATCAGTTGTCCTAACCTAAGGGGTGACTGATATTGGTCATTAACCAAACCTTAGAAAAGGGGGTTGATGACCAAAAAGGTTAAAAACATTTTGGCACTTTGTAGTTATTTGTTACCACCTTATAAAAGAGTGATTAGTACCTGAGAAGAGTTTTTGATAACTGTAGAGTGAAATAGGTGAGCTAGCAGAGGGTGAGTGGGTGAGCTAAAAATTTTGTCCAGTGAGATTATAAGTGGTGTGGACAGGGTGATTGATGGGGTATAATGTGGGGACCATACAATGAGGTGGAGGATAAGTGATATATGGGTAAAAGGTGCCACCAAAGAGGTAGACATGGGATGAGGTAGGTCAAATTATATTTTATGTGCTCTTGTGTTGTGTTTTATTTATGTTATTTTGTGAAAGTATTTAGGTAGGTTAAGGTGTGGGGATAGGGGGTTAATTAAATGTTTTATTGAAATTATCTTGTAGATAAGGTAGAGGGGAGTATAATTATAGGGTTTTTGAGTAAATTTAGTTAGTTTGTAGGTAAAAAAGTAGGGTTTTAGGTAAATTAGGTCTTGAGGGTCTACTTGAAAACATAGTGATTGATGTCGATCAAGGGTTGATTGACATCGATCAATAGGGAGCTGATGTCAGTTAAGATTGGACCAACATTAGGAAATTAAGAAGTTGGTATCAATTGAGATTTGATTGAATTTGGTCCAACAATGAACCAATATCAATTGAAGATCAATTAACATCAATTTTGGGGTGAAGGGTAAGGGGTAAAAAATGTATCAAGGTTGAAAATGTGTTTCAATGTTATGGAGTGACTAGGTGAAGATATTTATGAAGGTGGATGGGTGTAATAAGTGTGTGTTGGGGGCTTGTGAGTAGCTTGGTTATTTAGATAGTTATGTTAAGAATTGGTTAGAGTAGCTAAGAAATTTTGGTAAGCAAATAGGGTTATGTAGGTGAAATGTGTGAGTAATAGCAAACTAGGGTAGATTAGGGGAAATGTGTGTGTGGTTTGTAAAGTTTATGTTAAGCTAAGTCATATATCTAACCTTATAGGAAAAGTCATTATTAAAGATGAAGTATCATGTACCACTACTACTCGAGGATCTATGTAGAGATATTATTGAGGTTGATTGGGCCACATGACTATGATGGGTCTAGGTGGAATGAGATATGATTAGTTCATGCCCCAAGATACAGCTATATTAGTATCCATCATTGAGAGATGGGATCCATCTACCAATACTTTTTGGTTATTGATAGGAGAGCTTACCATTCATTTGGAGAATGTCCATAGGATATTGATGTTACCTATATAGGGTCAATTAGTGGAGCCAATTCATAATGAGGAGTGGATTCATGGATGGACTTATTGTATAATGAACATGCAGTAGAGGTTTGATACCATGGTGGGGATTATACTTTAAGGACCTTTATTGTTTGGATAATAAGAGGAGGTGACTAATGAATATGTTGATTATAGTATTCACCTATTATGCATTGCTCGATTCTAGTGGTGGGAGGTATCCCTAGGTTCTGACAGGCATACTAGTGGAGATGTATGAGGACTAGATAGTATATGCATGGGCACCATCATTATTGGTATATGTTTATTGGGAGATTTGTGGCTACCAAGTTCATATATGGTATGGGAAGAGTGTATTATTATTACTCCACTATTGGGCATATGAGCATATCACTATTTTATGACCAGTTGGATTAACATGGATGACATAACACTAGGCCCATTTTAGAGTTTGCTTTATGAGGTGGAGATTAGATATAGAGATACAATGGGTAGGTGGGGAGGTTTGATATTTAGGATGGTTTAGGTAGTGGTTAGATGCTCTGGTAGATGGTGAGGTTATTTGGGGACTATACATGTGTTTCCCATCATTGAGGAGGATGTGTATAGAGACATTTTCCCTTTAGAGTATCATATGGATATATGGGAGGAGGGAGCATGAGATAGAGTTGATATTTTTTAAACATGTGAGGTGGTAGTATGGCTTGTACAAGGTAACTTGAGAGTATTACCATGATATCAATTAGAGGATGTAGAGGCACCACTACCCCTACCATAACCTTCAAAGTATTAGATACTATATGAGGATCTATCAACTCTTATAGTAGTGGATGATGTCAAGGTGACTCCTAATTATATTACTTATAGGTAGAGATGGCACCTTGTAGTGGTTGGTGGATATGGAGGATATGGTCTTGATGTGGTAGGAGATGATGGATAGGGTGAGGAGGCACACATAGAAGAGGATACACCTAATTTTTAGATATTTATGTTAGAGAGGGAAACTATAAGAGTAAAAATAGATACGTTATAGGCATCGATTACCTTCATGACATAGGAGAGAGATACAACATAGGGATAGCTAGTGGTGAGGACCCAAGAGAGGGATAGTCTCTAGGCATAGTTGATATTGGTGATAGTTGAGTGAGATGATTTGAGGTAGGTAAGAAGGTTATAATAGAATGGATTATTTATAGGACCACCTAAGACCATCTTAGTGATAATATATATTATGACAATAGAGGATATTATATACTATGAGGGACATGTTATTACAAGGCTACTAGATGTGCCATGGTATATAGAGAATCTCAAAAAGTGGGTTACCACTGGGATCCCTAGCATTACTACACCTAGTGGTGTCACATCATCTACAAGGGCATAGAAAAGTCAAATAGATGGATAGAGTCTAGGGGAAAGTAGTGATCTTGAACCATAGACTATTGGATTTTTTTACTATTATGATTTTGATTTTAGCCTATGAGCCAAGGTAGTGAAATGTATGTATCATTTTGAGAGAGACATGGACACACACACACACACACACACACACACACACACACACACACACACACAGATATATATATATATATATATATATATATATATATATATATATATATATAATTTGTTAAATATTATGATGTTATTGATGATGATGAATGTTGTTATGGTGTTTATTTATGATTCTTTATGTTATGCTTACTTTTATGATGCTATGATGACATGTTTGGGTTATGGTTGGAATTTTTCCTATTAATAGGTGTATGCTTTGATTTAATTTATCATTTATTTGATATTTATGAGTTAATGAATCCATGTGATCCCATACTTAGATGGAAATGTGATTTGATACATAGTTGTTGATTCATATTTTAGGAAAAATGATTAAATGTTGCTTGGTGTATACACAATAAAACTCATTTATGATTTTTATGTGATAGATTAATTTGACTTATGCTTAAAGATAAGCAAGATTGATTATCTCCTACTATATATATGTGATGTTATAAACTAATATGATGTTGGTTTGATAATGTATGATGATGTTTATGTGATGAATAATTTGTTTGACTTAGGATTTGTTTATGAGATGATGGATATGATTTAATTATGTTGATTATAATTAATATGATGAATATAATGTTTTCATGATATTATAATCACATAAATAAAAAATTTGGATGGATAATAAAATATAATGTGATAACATATAATAAAATGTATAATGCTCTAAGATGTATTTAACATGATGATTCCATTTATAGATTAAATGAGAGATGATTTAAAATGTTTAAGACTACCTTAACATATAGATTAATTTGGGTAAAATGATTTACATAAGAAGAGGAAGGAAATGAAAGAATAATGATTAATCAATCATAAGACACATGCCTTAATGAATGTATCAACAAGTAGGCATGATGAAGAAGGAGATGTGGTGATCTATCATTGGGAAGGACCAAAGTAGTAACATGGACTAGCTTATGAACATAAGCCCTTCTTATGCTTATCATTAGTGCTCATTCATTTGTTAATAAGTATCTTGATTATTTAGTATCAAGTAAGCTCAAAATACCTTGATTTTAGAGGGTATAAAAGGAGACGGATGATGGTGTCACCTTCTTGTGGGGATGGTTTTCCATTTTTATAAGTGACTTAGGAGCCATTATAAATAAGTCCATGTCATATTTTGGTGTAGACTGATCAACGTGGTAAGTCTATTATTGCTTTTGTAAAAGCTAATTGAAGGTTTCATACACTTTTTTTTTTGAATTTTGACTATGGGTATTTTTAATGCTTTTATGGTTGATAGGTGGGGGGAAGTTGATCAATGTGGGAAGCTTCCATGTGATTTCTTGTTTGACAAATGTTTGAATTTTCCATCCTTCAAGGGAGTGGTCTATGTTTTGGATTTGTTTGATTTGGAAATCTATCCTTTAAGGGAGTAGTCTATTTTATTTTAAGCAATTATGAGTTGTTTTTGCAACTGTCCTTCAAGGGAGTAGTCTACAATTTTAGATATGACCCATAATATATTATGTTTTTGTTGTTTTATTTTTGTTTTAGACATGGAATTTCTTATATAGGCCTAAGGTTTACCTTTATGAGTGAAAAACCAAAACACGAGAAGGCTAAGTAATGAGTGAGAGGATATGCAAGAGATAACAACCATAGGGATCCATACTATAAGGGATGAAAAGTATCCTTGAGAATCATGCCATGGGTAGAGACATGATACCCATGTTTAGGATTTAGGATAAAAATGTGATGGATAATCACATAATTCTTTGCTTTAATCAGTTATCTTTAAAGTAAGAAAATGAAGGTGATAATTTTTTAAAATAAGGGACAATGTTAAGATAGAAAAATAATAGACATAAATGTGAAGCATTGAGGGGCTCAAGCTCTTGTTTCCCCTTAAGAGATGATAATCAATAAGCTCTCGACCTATACTTATGTATGATTATAAATGGTCCAAGACAATTGAAATAAAACTTGCCCCACTTGCTTCTTTCCATGTTAGTAACTATTGTCACTTGAACTTGCACCCAATGAGGAGATGGGACATGCTTATTCTCATTCAAGTGAGACAATGGAACAACCCTAGGGTTGTGGGTATCCCTACTAGGGGGTGGATCTCTATATTAGGGGCTAGCTCCCCTTGATGCATCACTAAAGAACATATCCTACTACTAAATTTGGGGATGAAAAGGGATAGAGGTAACTTGAAAGTAAACATATTATATGGGGGTGATACACCAAATTATTTTCTCTACTCATACCTTTGACATTCACTTGGAACCAAGAATAAGTTACATATACACTTCACTCAATATCAACTCTCTCTCTCTCACACACACATCATTGCTTTAACATGGGGTCCAGAATATATCATAAGTTAGGAATAATTAGGCAATAAGAATTATAAGAAACTATACTGAATTAGCTATTCACTATACCTACAACCTCAATTGACACTTGTTGACTTGCAAGAAAGAGATCAGAACACACTATGTACTAATAGGAGTAACATGTGAAGGTAAATATACATCACTTTTGCAAAAGAATAAACACTATAATTTACACTTAGTGAATTATTTGAATGAGGTATAATTAATTTTATTTATTTATTCAAGGAAAAAATTTGGTATGGCTTCGCCATACCCTGCAGAGAGATTCCAAACAATGGACAAAAAGGCTAAATTTATAGAACTTGGAAGAAGAGAGAGAGAAGAGAAGTTGAAGAGGCACAAGGACATGTGTCACCAATGTGAATATTAGTTATTCATGCATGAGAGAGAAGGATGGGGTGAACCATATATTTTTAGGAGTTACAAATGTCATTTTCAATCATCCAAGACCTACACATGGTCAAGAAACTCCTTTTTTTTCCATACAAAACTGCCCCTCATAATTGGCCTTCCAAAACTACCCAAAATATACACCTGATCAAATTAGATGATGAATTTGAGTAGGAGGGGTTACTAATAATCCCTCACATGCATTTGGGATGCCCCTCACCCTTCTTATTATCTTGGCCATGCATGATCACACTTTGCAGTTTCAAAATAGCCCTTTTCCCTTCACCTCTCACACTTGGCACCTTAAAGCTATTAAAAACTATAATATGATCCATAAAAGATGAGAAATTACATGTTTAAATAGTTCTCATACCATTAGTTACAACAAATTAGCCTTAAAAGGCTCTCTAAATGAAGATTTGTCATTTTTTCTAAGTCCTCGCTAATTGGCTCACTAGACTAGCTAAAAAGGAGTTGGTAGGCACATTTAAAATATTTTAAACTTGATATAATAACCATATGGACTTATAAAAATTCTTAATATTCCCTAAAAAAGTGATTTGATCTCCTGGAAGTTCACCATGCTTGCATAACACAAAAAATGGTAAAAATAAGACATTCTTTCCTTTTTTCCATATAGTTAAGTACAATCCAAGTCCATTTATATTATCCTCATGTAGTTTTAAACAACTTATATTTATCACTTAGGATCAAATTCATTCATCTAGATGCACTTTTAGGCTCATTTTCACCTCTAGGTCTCAAAATAGGGTTTTCAAGGGTTTTAGAGTGACCAACCCTCTTAGCTTTGTTCATAAAAATGGCACATTGGAATTCATTAAAAATTAGAATTGTGGATTCTAAATGACCTTATCCAACTATACTAAATTCCTCCAGGTTCCATGCATCATTTCATGAAAGTTATGAGCAATTGAAGTTGACCATTCAAGCCATTTTGGGCATTTTGTGAGGGTTTGGGAGCTTCTAAGCCAAGAATTGGTCTTATGATGAATTTATTTGAAAAAAATGGATAAAAAAATGTATATGCACTGTAAAAAAATTTCCATCATTTTATTATCTCTTCAATATTCAAAAATGAAAACTTACCCTTGCTTGGCTCTAGGCCTATACCTTGTCAATAGGTCTGCTTGTCATTTGAGACTCCACCTGCCACTCCAATGGATTCCTTTGACTCTTGATGTATCCAACACATTTAGTATACCCATAAAAAAATCTTCCAATAAATTTTAAGGCATTTAAAAGGCAAAAAATGTATATAACCCCCAATTTGGCTTTTAGGCCTAAGGATTCTCTTCACACATGACTACAACCCTCCATAGTTGGAGCACCTTGTTTGGTTTCAGACCTTATATAAAGGTTTTTTAGATTTTTTTAGGTCTAATAAAGCTTATAACATCATAATTTGTTCTTATCTGTCCTTTTGGTTCATCATTTCACCACTTTCACCAAAATCTTCATCTTCATGCAAGCTAAAATAGCCCCTACTTTGAGACAAAATAGAGAGGGTTTTAAATATTTTTTCATCAAATATAATTATGTTATAGTGTTATATATCTCATAATTTTACTATGTACCAAATTTTATCTCTTAAATCCTCCACTTGGTCCTCAAAATCTCCATTTTTCCAAGGCAGACTTTTAAAAAAAACATAGTTTGAGGGTAGGTAGGGTATATGGTGTATTTTGGAGAGAAATGTGATTGACTTGAGATTTATTATGAAATGGAAAGATAATTAATGATTATAAAAAATAATTAAAACTAATTTAACATAGATCATTCAATTCCCTATTTGAAACAAATTCTTACCAAGCCTACTATAGATGAGTGTTCCCAGGCCCATAAGGATAGGGGAGGGATGTTTTCAGGTTAAAACATCAAAACACACCTTTTTATTATTATTTTAGATTATTATATCTATTTTTAATATTTTTAATGGATAATTTTTTTTGGAATAACCTAAGTTCATCAAATTGAAGTGTAAAATTAACTTTGCCATTCATACCCTATAGACATCACTATTTGAGATCAGTGTTTTTTGGCAATTTTGAGGCCTTCAAAAACCATCTTCCACTCCTAATTTTGACCTCAAAATTTAAATGAGTGTTATTGGTAGATATGGATACAAGATACAATAAAAAAATATCATTTAAAACTCTCTAGTCATGACATATGTTATTCTAAATAATCCCTAGGACATCTATTTTTCACTTTCAGGGACTGTGAGCCCAAAAATGTCAACTCGCTCTTTTGAAGGATAATCCTTGCCTTGTTAGCCTCTTAAGTATTAATAACATGAATATAATGAAATTTTGGATATGATATCATCTCAAACATGAACTCCACCATGTTTTTCACCATTCATGCTCTGTACAAACCTCCTAGAGCTCAAGTGCAAGGTGATTGTAACTGACAAGGTAGTGAATAAGAAAGAAGTGGACAATTGTCCATAGTTTAGGCCTTAGGGTCTCTTCCTTGATCATAAAATGACATTCCAATGTCTCTAATGAGTTTAAAACCTTACCAAGATTCTCTTCAAATCAATATGACTTCAACATGCTCCTGTAAGTGAAACTTTGACTATTGTATGCAAGGAAAACATGAAAGAGCAAGAAAAATATAAGGCAAGTCCTTCCAAATACCACAAAAACAATTTTAAACCCTTGAATATATTAAAAAAATAAAGAGAATATTAAAAAAAATAACCAAATCCCTTGTTCCAATGTGGAGAAATAATTTACAAAGCAACGGAGTTGACTGTCAATGTAAACTAGCCATTTTGTAAGCATGTATAAGCCTAAAAGAGGATTTCCAAAGTATTTTAAGTTTATAACACCAAAATAATCATTATAATGCATTTAAAAACATTTAGGATCACCTGAAATAAACCATTCCATCAATCCAAATCAAGAAAAGTTGAAATAGATTCAAAAAGTGACCCCCTCATGGTTGAATAGGCATAAAAATCTGCCTGGAGTGTTAACCATTTTTCATGAATGAGGAGCCACAAATATGAGATTTATTACTATGTATGTGAAGTTTACTTATATTTCTATCTACCTGTAGAATCATTTCCCTTAACTCCACCTATAACTTCCATAATGAGTGTTTGAACTTGCCCTTCCTTGGCTTGCCAATGGAGAAAGAAGAGAAATGAGTTGAAAATGATTTTTTTTGTGAAAAATATGAAAAAAAACATGGATATGACCTTTTATGAGGTTAAAAGTCACACCACCATTTTTTTGCTACAAAGGAGCTTGAGAAGTCTGTACAAGTGTTGGAAAAGGCCTATTTTTTAGCGAAAACTACCACTTGAATGATGAACCTAACTTATAACTGTCACCTAACATTATATTGACATGATCAAGATTTAAAATCACCTTTTTGTCAACTTTTATTTCATAAAAGTACATACAAGTTAATTAATAGGCTAGAAGGTGGCCAAAAGACCCATTTTTGCACATGAGATATAAAAAATGACTAGTTTATGAATTATAAACACATTAAAAACTGATAAGTTTCATATTAGTAAAAATTTGACATAAATGGACCTTTGACTAAGTTTGACCAAGGTTTGGCCATAGCTGACCATGGTTGACTAGGCTAGTTTAAAGGAGTTGAACTTAAACAAGGATTAGGACAAGGCCAAATAATATATATACAACAATATGAGATCCCATAAGATATGTATAAAACTTCATAAAAAGTTTAAAATGGTAGGGGTTGACCTCACTTAATTAAATGTCAAATTTGGTCAATAATTTGGCAACTCTTAAGGGTAACATGCTTGCCTATGTTAAGGACTAGTAGCCTTATCCTATCCATTAGGCAAGGGAGTCAGAATACACTTGGAAAACATCAAGAATAGACATTGAAGAGACCAAAAATATAGTAATCCTACCTCAAACAACAAAAATAAATAGCAACACATAACAAAGACTCAACAACAAATAAGATAAGGACACATTTATGCTACTAAGCACTTAGGGAAAATAAAACACAACACAACTAAAAGAAAACTAATATGTACATCTAACCTGATACTTTGTACCCCTCCTGGATCAAAGGGGAAACTTTTTGGGTCTCCTTCATGGAAATAAACCTCATGGTGATAACCAAGAAGTTTGTAGGAGTGAAAACTTGGTGACTCACCCTTATTATTTTCCATCTTGATTCGAATGTATTCTAATGAATCATGTTCAAACATGTCTTCCACCTCCATGTATTCATATTGCTCTTTTATATATGTTTCATACTGGTCTTTCATATAGGTGTAGTCCATCAGTGGATCAATGGCTACAATCTCATCATTATAGGGCTCATCTGTCTCATGGCCCTCTTGGTATGCATAATGGACCAACTCATTCTTTTCTCTCTTTGAGAAGATTTTCAAACTGATCTCTAGCTTCATCATGACTCTCTTGAGGAAGGGTGGTTGGTATGGTGATTGAGTTGAGACAAAATTCTTCTAGTTAATCCCAAAAATCATCACTTTCTTGTTTTAAATCTCCCTCTTTAATGCCTCTATCACACCAACCTGATTCTTCTCCTTCTTGTTAAAAAACAAGAGTCTCTAGCTACTCAACATCATGCTCTTGAACTTCATCCAACTCATGTCCCATGGCTTGGTCACTATCTTCATCAAATAAAAAGGAAAATCGGTCAAACAAAGGGGAAGAGAGCTCACCATTCTTGCATTCTCCATCATCCAACATTATGGATTGCTCACTATTTTCATCATGACCAGAAGGAAGTTCATCAAGAAGAGATAATGAAACCTCATCATGTCTATAAAGCTTTATACCTGCTACCTTTGTTCCACTTAGATTATCTTCTTCACCCTTTAATTCTACAATTTTGTCTTCCACCTCACACAAGACATTTTATCCTTTCTCCAAGGAGAGGGTGAGAGGGCAAGAAACATCTTTGACTAGGTTGAAAGATAATGGGACATTTTCGTGCTCTTCTTTCCATCTTGCAATCACCATATCAAAGCTTGGAAAACTTCTATCACTTGAACATATTTCAGATTTAGGAGTAGGATAATGACATAGCAAAATATCATTTATATCTATAAGAGTCTCATCAATCTCTTCATTCTTCTCCTCTTTAGATTGTGTTTGCATTTGAATGACATCCTTCCAATGTGTGAAACCAATAGGCATAGCTTTTTTATATCCTTTCTTCTTCAAACTTTTGGGCTAATTATTGATGAGAACTCATCCAACTTGGAATCTTGACATCATGTGTCTCCTCTTGATGATAGGTAGCAACTTCATTCACTTTTTCAAGGTCTTGAGCTGGTTCATGATAGACATTTCTCCAACATGGAATATTGACATTAGATTGAAGGGATTGAGGAGGTTGAGGGAGACTAGGTAGAGTTTGTACATGCATAGGAGGAGTTGTTTGAATATGGATGTGTTGGTTTTCAAATGAAATGGGATGGATTTATTCAAAGGAGGGCTCACAATATAGGAGATTGGAGTAGTTAGTTTCCATATAAGGCTGATCCAATATCTTTTGGTGTTGGATTTCTAAGTGAAAAGGATTAATAGTAGGGATAGTTTATTTTGACATAGGAGAAGATGCATTAGATGGGCTAGAAGGTTGGCTCATTTTATTTTTATGACAAAGTGATATTTTATAGAAAGGATTTGTTGTATAATGGGAGGGTTTATTTTTTATGGGAAAAGGTTTTCTTGGGATGAAAGAAGGTATACAAGGTTGATTGCCTTGAGTGAGTTGACTTCTCCATCTTACTAGTTTCTCCTTCATGGATTGCATGGCTTAAGCTTGCCTAAACAATAATTCCTCTTTGTAAATTATCTCTTTCTTATATTTATTTTTCTCATTCAATCTATCTATCTCCAAAATTTGCTTCCCAAACTCCAACATTATCTCCCTAACACTCTTTGATTGACTAGGAGGACAATTAGGAGAGCTACTTGAGGTGATTCCATGAACAATATGAGCTTGATCAAAACTATATTAAGGGACACAAGGTTCATAATTATCAAGAATAGGGTTATACATACCAAAATATGATTTATTTATACACTATGGCTGCTTTATCAGCTGATTCAACTTGGAATCACCATTGGTGTTGATTGAAATGCTCTAAAATGCTGATTGGTTGAAGAACACATCAAAAATTCTTCAAATCCTTTGACAAATTATCCCATTAGGCATGCCAAAAAAATTTATCACTTGAAATTTCACCCAATGAGGAGATGGGATAAGCATTTCCTCATTTAAGTGAGACAATCGAACCACCCTAGCGTTGTGGGTATCCCTATTGGGGGGTGGATCTCTAGATTAGGGGCTAGCTCCCCTTGATGCACCACTAAAGCACATATCCTACTACTAATTTTGGGGATGAAAAGTGATAGAGGTAACATGAAATTAAACCTATTATATGGGGGTGATAAAACAAATGATTTTATCTAATCATACCTTTGATATGCACTTAGAACCAAGAAGAAGTTATATATACACTTCACTCAATATCGACTCTCTCTCTCACATCAATGCTTCAACATGAGGTCTAGAAGATAACATAGGTTAGGAATAATTAATTGATAGGAATTATAAGACACCCTATTGAATGATATATTCACTATACCTATAACCTCACTTGACACTTCTTGTTGACTTTCAAGAAAGAGATCAACACACACTAGGTACTAATACGAATAACATGTGAAGGTAAATAGACATCACTCTTACATAAGACTAAACACTATCATATACACTTAGTAAATTATTTCAATTAGGTAAAATTAATTTTATTTATTTATTCAAGGAAAAATTATAGTATGGATTTGCCATACCCAGCAAAGAGATTCTAAACAATGGAAAAAGGCTCAATTTATAGAACTTGAAAGAAGAGAGAGAGAGAAAAGAGAAGTTGTAGAGGCACAAGGACATGTGTCACCAATGTGAATATTAGTTACACATGTATGAGAGAGAATTATGGATCAATACATATCTTTTTAATAGTTATAAATGTCATTTTAAATCATCTAAGACCTATAAATGGTCAAGAAACTCCTTTTCTATGCATAAAAAACTGCCCCTCATAATTGGCCTTCCAAAACTTCCCAAACTCTACACATGATTAAATTTGATGATTAATATGACTAGTATGAGTTACTAATAATCCCTCACATACATTTGGGAGGATCTTGACCCTTCTTATCATCTTGTCCATGCATGATCACACTTGGTCGTCTCAAAATAGTCCTTTTCCCTTCACCTCTCATACTTGGTACCTTAAATCTCTTCAAAAATTAAATATGATCCATGAAATAGGATAAATTAAGTGTTTAAGGAGTGATCATACCATCAGTTACAAAAAATTATACTTAAAATCCTCTCCAAATGAAGATTTGTCATTTTTTCTAAGTCCTCACTAGCTGGCTCACTAGACCAACTAAAAATAAGGAGTTGTTAGGCACACTTATAATATTGTAAACTTTATATAATTACCATAATGAATTATAAAAATTCATAATATTCCCTCCAAAAGTGATTTTATCTTTTGGAAGTTCACCATGCCTACATAACAAAAAAAATGGTAAAAATAAGCCATAATTTCCTCTTTTCAATATAGTTCCATACAATAAAAGGCCATGGATATGATCCTCATGGAGTTTTAAACAACTTATATTCAGCACTCAAGATTAAATTCATTCATTTGGATTCACTTTTAGGCTCATTTTCACCTCTAGGTCTTAAAATAGGGTTTTGGAGGGTTTTAGAGTGACCAACCCTCTTAACTTTTGTTCATAAAGATGGCACATTAGAATTACTTCCAAATGAAAATTATGGCTTCTCAAGGACCTTATAAAACTATCCTAAATTACTCTAGGTCCTGATGAGGCCAAGATATGCCCATTAATTGTATAATAAATGACCTCCTTCTACTCTCTATTTCTATTAAGTTTGACTGCACTTTGTGACTTTTATTTTAATCTGATATGAGTTAGGATGTAATTCTTCACATTTTTTTAATTTTAATTGTAAAATTTAAAATCTCTATAATTCCTAAAAAGTGTTTTGGAAAATTCATGTTTTGTAGTAAAATAGGTCATCATCAGGCTGAGGAACAAATATGAAGTGGATTGCATGTTTTTGGAAGCATTAGAATCAATACAGCTTAGTTCCAGAACTCCACCATGCTATTACAAGTTCTATCACATTTTCAGACTTAGTTACATAACTCTATATTTAGTTTTAGAATTATCTAAATTAGTTTTAGTACTCCTACAGATAAGCTCTAAAACTTTTGTGGTTAGATATGGAATGATTTCCTTGAGTTTCAAAACTCTTCTAAAGTTCTAGAACTGATAAAGATCTATTCCAAACAACCGATGATCTGTCAAATCAATGATCCCATTAATCAGGAGTAGACTTTCAATTTCCATACTTGTAGATCCAAGACACTTATCACACAGCTGGACATCCAACCATGTTTTAATTTAGCATCTATTCTAGGCACAATTCAGTTCTATCATATTCATAAAATCATTATGACCATCAATGTACCATAAGAAGAAGAATATATGTACAAACCTGAAGAACATAAGAATAATGGTAATAATTGAAGAATAGAGGGATAAGGATAGATTAGGACATTTTTGTAATACATAACATTTTATCAATAAAATAGCCATTTCTATTTTGAAAGAGAATTAAGTTGTTCAATCCTATTTCTAGGCGGAGCAAGGGCCCACTCCTCTAAGAACCAGGATCTTCATTTTTGGTTGGTATTTATTTTTTATTTTCAAAAGCAAATAGGTAGATCTATTACATTTATAAATGCTTTCAATACCTTAAGTTAAATTTTTTTGTAGATTTGTCCCTGCAGGTGTTCTAGATTAAATTCTCATTTCTTTGCAATCATTTTCCAGGCATTCTAAATAGTGTGTTTATTTTCAGCAAATTTAATTATGAAAAAAGTGTTTATTTCCAACAAATTTAATTCTAAAAAATGTGTTTTTTTGCAGCAAATTCATTTCTATAATGTGTGTTTATTTTTGGCATATTTTCATAGTTCAATTCTAATAAGGTTTAACCAAGAAGTCCTTAAGACATTAAAGATCCCCCAAAAAGTAAAAAAATATATAAAAATACCTACAATCAATTAATAAATTTCTAAGATTCTTCTTGTTTCATATAGCTTTAGACACATCCCTGGTTGAATATGACATCAACAGAGAGTTGATTAAATTAAGGGAATAATGACACCCATCATTTTTGGCACCATTGCCAGGGATTCACTAGTTGGAATTTTATAATTAGGTGTCAACAAGAGCAACAATCATACATTTAGTAATTGAAGAAATCTTCCCTAAGTTATCACAAAATTTATGAGTAGACCAAGAGACTCCAAGGGTAGATTTCTCCCAAAAATATCTGAACAAGAATCTCCATCATCCTCTAGTTTAAATAAGGAAGTTGACCAAGAATTGGAGGCACCATTATCTCCTACAAGACAAGAAGTAAAGTTTCCATCTTTGGAATTTTTTGATCAGTCACCAGAAGTAAGTAGAACTTTAGGGAGGATGATTATTTCTCAAGATCCATTGAGGGAAAGTTTTTATTCTCAATTGAGTAGTCAACCTCCTACTCTTGACTTTTCACCATCCCCAGAGCAGATCACACACCACATTGACTGAGAGAAGGGACTATAAAATACTAGAGAGATGGCACGAGAAGCTGAAGGAGAACCTGAGAGAACCTCTACCTATCCCATTCAGTTAGAGAATTATGAAACCACTATGAAGAACATTTCACGTACAAACTTTCCCACATTTAGAGGAATGTCATCTGAGGATCATGACCAATTTCTATTTGAGTTTAAAGTATTATGTCAAATTTATGAGTAAAAGACAAATAATCAAAAACTCAAGTTGTTTCCATCTACTCTGAAGGATGTAATAATGAGGTGGTTTATGGGATTAGCATCTAATTCTATTACCAATTAGGAAAAAATGGAAACCTTCTTCCTAGACAAATATCAAGATTATTGTAGAGGAAGAAATTGAAAGGAAGAATTTTTCAAAATCAAACAGGAAGAGGATGAAAATATGGAAGATTATTTTGACAAATTACTCTTTGTGAGTATAAGATGTGGATTTGTACTTCAATAATAATTAAGTAAAACCATTTTTCTCAAAGGTCTGAATGATGAATCTAGGGAAACCCTTGATTTAATTGGTGGTGGAAACATTGCTCAATTAAGAATGGATGAAATCATATAAATTTGTAGAAACTATTTAAGGACAAGGGGTGGACTTAGAAAGGAAAAAATGGTTAAAAATTTGAAACCAGATATGAATAAACTGATGGATGATTTATAAAAATTTAAAACAAACATATTAGTTCAATTAACCTCCACCATGGATGGATTACAAGCTAAAGTAAATGCCTAAATTAAACCATTAGCCATGTATTGTCCTAGATGTAAGAAAAAGTATGCAATAAGGGAATGCCATTTGGATAAAATAGAAGTATGTCTTGTCTATGAATCTAAAGAACATGATACTCATGCTTGTTCTCTTCTTCCACTCATAAAAAATCAGCTCAAACAAACTAGTACATCATCCACCATAGAAAAATTGAATTTTATTCAGAGACAACCCAACCAAGGGCAGTTTATGCCAAGACCAACTCCTAATCCTTGGATGATGCCATGGATAGCTCAAATAGTACCAAAAATTTGGGGACAGCCACCTTAGGCCCCTCAACCAACATGGCATTCTCAAGATTGGGCAAGTCAATCTTGGTATACTCAAGGACATTAGCAACCTTGGGATGATCAAAGAAATCCTTATGCTTGGCCACAACCTAGATGGGGCCCTAGTAATTATGTGTAAGGGAAAACATATCTAAATCAAAACCAACAAGCCATAAAGGGATCTCCAGCACAAAATCCATAGGTTGAGAATGTAGTCCAAACACAAATGCTAGCACAATTAGTAGCAAATGTAAGAAATAAACAAATAGCTCTTGTATACGAAATAAAACCAAAAAAATTAGTTGATCTAAATGCAATGGATTGTAAAAACATTCAAACCAAATTTGACAAAATAGTTAGTAGTCCACCAGTTATAATCATTGAGATGATAGAAGAAGCTACAACCCCTAGTCTGGTTGAACCTAAGAAGATGAAAAATAAGAAGATAAGGAACTAGAAAGAAACCCTACTGGGATTCCATTTCTAGAAAGATTTAAAGAAGCCATCAAAATTAAGGAATCTAAATTGGTGTAGGAACTAAGAAGATTTAATATTGAAATACCATTATTACAAGCAATTAAGGATATTTTAGAGTTGAACAAGTTAATAAAACTATAATGTTTTAAAAAACTTGGAAGAAAAAATCAGTACCCTAGGACTATTAAGGTAGAAGGGGAACTTGCTGATTTATTAGTAGGAAAACTCCTACTTCTCAAATATGGAGATCTTGGAAGCCCTGTTATTTCTATCTCTATAGGGAATAAAGATATACATAATGTTTTGATTGATTTGGAAGTAGATATCAATGTCATGACAGTGGACACTTTGAAAACATTACCATTAATAGGCATACAACCTACTAACACCATATTGTAGATGGTAGATCAATCTATAGCAAAACTAGGAGTTATTGAAGATGTGGTAGTAATGGTGGAGTCATGGGAATATCCAATTGACTTCCTTATATTATATCCAAAAGGTAAAACACTTGGTTATCCCATTATTTTGGGTAGACCATGGTTAGCTATAGTTGCTACCTTAATTGATTGTAGGTCAGGTGATATGACTATTTCAAATGGTAAGAATTCTAAGCAAATTTCATTATATCCCTCTGCACGACCTTTTATTGATAATCAAGAGAAATTATGGGTTGATAATCCTAATATTAATGAGCCAAATCTATCCTCTTTGGCTATGATAACATTATAGGATCATATATGGGAAATAAAAGATATGGTTAATCCTCCATTGAATGTACACCAATTGTCATTAGAGCCATCATGATTAGTTCTGAAATTTGCAAAATCTATTATGGAAACATCAAAGTTAGTTCTAGAACCACACCAACAATAATTCCCTACAAATGAAGCTAATTTTGCTCCAGAGGAATGAGATTTATCTTGGGGAGAGAAAGGATCTATAGCTTTAGCTTTATAGATATCAGGAGATGATGAAGAATTTATAGAAAATAACAGTAACAAGGAGTTTGACCTACAACAAGATAAGTATATTAACTCTTCCTACTATCCTTTGTCTAGCATTCTGTCTCAAGGAAATTTTGGAGATGTTGCTACATATCATATGTTTTCACCACATGCATTTCCACTAACCATCTTAATGGAACCCTTTCAACAAATCAGTTCATCATATACTAAAACCAAACATGTTGAGATTTAACCAGTTAAAATTTTGAATATTAATAGCTGGTTAAAAAATGATGAAGAAGCCAAACTATTTGATGTTCTGAAGTATCACATTAAATATTTTGCTTGGGACTATAGAGACATGAAGGGAATTCATCCAAGTATCTGCACCCATCACATTTATACTAAAAACATTAGACCAGTTAAGCAACCTTAGAGAAGGATTAATCCAGCCTTAAGGGATATAGTCAAATAAGAAATTGAAAAACTATTACAAGTAGGTTTTATCTACCCTATCTCAAATAGCCAGTGGGTGTCTCCTCTTGTAATTGTCCCTAAAAAGAATGGAAAATGGAGAATTTGTGTTGACTATAGGGAATTGAACGAAGCCACCCTGAGAGATTATTTTCCCTTACCATTCATAGATCAAGTCTTAGATAACCTTTTAGGTAAATAGTACTTTTCCTTCTTGGATGGCTCTAGTGGATACAATTAAATTAGTGTTTTTGCTAAGGATCAGGACAAAACTACATTTACTTATCCATGGGGTACCTTTGCTTATAGGGTATTGCCATTTGGACTATGTAATGCTCCAGCAACCTTTCAAAGAGCTATATTAGCAATTTTTGTAGACCTAACAAATGACTGTGTAGAGGTATACATGGATGACTTTACTGTGCATCGAGATACATTTGATGATGCCTTGAAAATTTTGGACCGATTATTAACAAGATGTGAACAACATCACTTCTCTCTTAGTCATGAGAAATGTTTGATGATGGTTGATGAAGGGATTGTATTAGGACACCATATTTCAAAAAGAGGAATTCAGGTTGATCAAAACAAAATCAAGATTATTTTAGACTTGCCTATTCCTCAAACCCCCATAGCTATCAAGTCATTTTTAGGGCATGATGGATACTATAGGTGCTTTATCAAGGATTTTAGTAAAATTTCTACCCCCATGTTAAGTTACTTACCAAGGACTATGAATTTCTTTGGGATGAAAAGTTTCAATATGCTTTTGATGAAATTACAGAGAAATTAGTAATTGCCCCAATATTGAGAGGACCTAATTGGGAGAACCTTTTCACATCCAAACTGATGCCTAAAATAACTCAATTGGTGTAGTTTTGGGATAGAAATATGAAGAATGAAAAATGTATGCTATTTACTATCTTAGTAAAAATCTTACTCCTATTGAAAGAAATTACACTACCACTAAAAAAGAATTTTTGGCTGTGATATATGTAATTAATAAATTTAGACATTACATTATAAGGTACAAAATATTTATACATACAAATCACTCAACAATTAAATATTTAATAAACAAACTAGTGGTTGGAGGTAAAATAATTAGATGGTTATTAATTCTACAAGAATTTGATATTACCATTGTGGACAATCTAGGTAAATCTAATGTGGTAGCCAATTTCTTGTCAAGACTGGCCACTACAAGGGAGCAGGATCTAGTCAAGGACAACTTCCTAGATGAATAATTGTTTGTTATTTCAGTTGATACACCATGGTTTGCTAACATGGAAAATTATCTTGCAATAGGGAAGTTTCCTCCTTTCACTAAAAAACAAACAAAGAAGTTAATCAAAACCATTGCACAGTTTAAATGGTTAAATGGAATGCTATTTAAATGTGGTCTTAATTTGGTTTTACATAGGTGTGTAAGAGAAGATGAAATCTTTGACATCCTCTAGGTATGTCATGATGAACCAAGTGGAGGACACTATTCAGTGAAAATAATAGCTCACAAGATACTTGGCATTGGTTACTATTGGCCATCTTTGTATAAAGATGTGAAGACATATATCAGGGGGTGTGATCCTTGTTAAAGGATGGGACAACGAACCTTTACCAATGAAATGCCTCTACAAGCTCAAGTAGTGATTGAACCATTTGAGAGATGGGGATTGGATATTTTTGGATCTATTAATCCTTCGTCATAGGGAAAGGAGCACATTCTTGTGTGTACTAATTATGTGACAAAGTGGGAAGAAGTGTAGGCTTTTATAAATGCCACTGAAGAAGTAGTTTCTGATTTCCTTTGGCACATAATTATGATAATGTTTGGAGCATCAAGAGGCTTAATTTTAGACTAGGGACCATAATTTATGTCCAATATGATCTAGGATTTCACAATGTATTATCAGATCAATCATAGGAAGTCATCTCCCTATCACCCACAAACAAATGGACAAGTTGAAGTAACAAATAGAGAATTAGAAAACATCCTCACTAAAATAGTTGAAGCAAAAAGAAGAGATTGGGTAAAGAGACTACCTGAAGCTATTTGGGCTTACAATACAACTTGGAAAACCACAATAGGGTTTTCACCATATGAGTTAGTCTATGGGAAAAATCCTTTGTTGCATATTGAGTTTAAACTATAGACATTGAGGACAACAACTAAGGTGGGAATTGAATTGGATGTAGCTCAAAAAGAGAGAATCCTTCAACTCAATGATTTGGATGAATTGAGAATGGAAGCACTTCACCAGATAGAGATAATCCAAGATCAAAGGAAGTAATGGCATGATTCACATATCAAGGAAAGGCAATTCAAAGTAGGAGACTATGCATTGCTATTTAATTCTAAGTACCAACAATTCAAAGGCAAATTGAGAACCAGATGGTTGGGACCTTATTAGATTGAGTAGATATTTGACAATAGTTCTATCCAGTTACCTCCCATTGATAGAAGTAGAAGAATACTCTTGGTCAATGATCATAGGTTAAAAATTTATAGGAAGCCTCCTACTAAGGATGAATTATTGAAGCAGATTGAAGAAAACAAATAATTTGATCATATGGAAGAACCCAATTCTTACAAAATGATCAAATAATCAAATGAATAGATCCATAATAAAGGGAAGAGGATGAAAACTAGTAAATGGCATTCTCTTCCCAAAAAAAAATCTCTCAAAGATCAATTGAAAACTAGTGATGGTGGTTGATCTTCTCAAATAAATGGCTAATTCAAAATAAAAACTTTTTTGGAATTCTAACTGTTTTCCTTTTTTTCACTTTTTAGGAATGATGAGTCATCATGATGGAGGGATTACATCATTAAGGATGGTAATTATGTTTTTAACTTGTTAAAGGTTAGATTGAAAGTTCACATGTGTGATTAGACTTGATTTAAAAATATTAGTATGATGAGTCATCTATTGTACATCATGATTAAATGTGAGAAATCATGAGAAGGATATTGATGATGGAATAAATTGATGGCATAGTTATAAAGAATCATTATTATTATTGAATTGACAAAGTAAAAACTAGCTATAGAAAAACTTCAAGAGAGATATAGTGAATTAAATTCGTCAGTTCTATAGCTAAGTATAGTAGTTTCGTAACCCATTTGCCTTTGATTCACATTTCCAATCCCATACATTTAATGGAAGGTTCAATGAACCTTATCTTGCCAATTTATAGAAAAGCATTAATGCCTTCACCTCTTATGAAAATATTTTTTTTGATAATATCTATGATTTAGTTTGAAAAGATGGGAATTTCTCCTGGTGGCATTGAAAATAAGGGAAGTAATATCCCCTTCAAATTTGATTTGGAGTCTAGAAAGGGCAAAAGCTTTATGCACAATAATTCCTCAGATTAATGAAACTCCTATGTGCATATGGATAGGAATGCGGACAAGGCCACCTCTACTTCTCACCCCCATATTTCCTTGGAAAAATAGAGAACCTCAAGATCTCACTCAATTTGAGGAATGGAAAAGAAAAGTAGAAGCAGGAGCAGGGTATAATATATCTAAATCAAAGCATTGGGATATTCAGTTCTAGCCATTTGATCTAAGCAATCAAATGGAATGTAGAATATATAATCCTAAATTTGAAGAGTAAGGTTTGTAAAAGGACTTACAAACAAGTAAGTATGGGAGAAATAATGAGGCCAAGATATTCCCATTAAATGTACAATAAATGGCCTCATCTTACTCTCTCTTTCTATTAAGTTTGACTGCATTTTGTGACTTTTATTTTGATTTGATATGAGTTAGGATGTAATTGTCCATCTTTTGTTGATTGTGACTCTAAAATTTAAAAGCTCTATAATTCCTAACAAGTTTTTTGGAAAATTCAAGTTTTGCAATAAAATAGGTCATCATCAGGCTAAAGAACAAATATGAAGCGGATTGCATGTTTTTGGAAGCGTTGGAATCAATACATCTGAGTTCTAGAACCCCACCATGCTATTACAAGTTCTGTCACATTTTTGGACTTAGTTTTGGAACTCTATATTTAGTTCCAAAATTATCTAAATTAGTTCTGGTACTCCTACAGATAAGCTCTAGAACTTTCACAGTTAGATATGGAATGATTTCCTTTAGTTTTAGAACTCTTCTAAAGTTATAGAACTGATAAAGATCCATTCTAAATAGTCGATGATCTGTCAAATCAATTATCTCATTAATCAAGAGTAGACTTCCAATTTCCATACTTGTAGATGTAAGACACTTATCACATAGCTAGACATCCAACCACATTTTAATTCAGCGTCTATTTTGGGCATGATTCAGTTCCACTGTATCCGTAAAATAGTTATGGCCATCAATGCACCATAAGAAGAAGAATATATGTACAGACCTAAAGAATATAGGAATAATGGTAATAATTGAAGAATAAAGGGATAAGGATATATTAGTACATTTTTGTAATACAAAAAAATTTATCAATAAAATAGCCATTTTTGTTTTGAAAGAGAATTAAGTTGTTCAATCCTGTTTCTAGGCAGAGTAAGGGCCCACTCCTCCAAGAACCAGGATCTTCATTTTTGGTTGGTATTTAAATTTTATTTTCAAAATAAAATAGGTAGATTTGTTAAAATATAAATTATTTCAATACCTTAATTTAAAATTTGTTGTAGATTTATCCTTGCAGGTGTTCTAGATTAAATTCTCATTTCTTTGCAATCATTTTCCAAGCATTCTAAATAGTGTGTTTATTTTTAGCAAATTTAATTTTGCAAAGTGTGTTTATTTCTAGCAAATTTAATTATACAAAGGGTGTTTATTTCCAGCAAATTCATTTCTATAATGTGTGTTTATTTTCAGCAGATTTTTTTAGTTTGATTCTAATAAGGTTTTAACCAAGAAGTCCTTAAGACATTAAAGATCCCCCAAAAACCCAAAAAAAATATACAAATACCTACAATCAATTACTAAATCACTAAGATTCTTCTTGTTTCATATAGCTTTAGACACACCCCTAGTTGAATATGACATCAACACAGAGTTGATTAAATGAAGGGAATAACGACACCCATTATGTCCCATGCATCACTTCATGCAAGTTATGAGCAACTGAAGTTGACTATTTGAGCCATTTTGGGCATTTTGTGAGGGTTTGGGAGCTTCTAAGCCAAGAATTAGTCTTATGATGAATTTATTTGAAAAAAAATGGCTTAAAAACTTGTATATGCACCCCAAAAATTGTTTTCCATAATTTTATTAGCTTCTTAAGATCTAAAAATGAAAACTTACCCTTGTTTAGCACTAGGCCTAGACCTTGCCAATAAGCCTACTTGCCATTTGAGACTCCACCTGTCACTCCAATAGATTCATTTGACTCTTGATGGATTCAATATATCGTTTATACCCCTTAAAACATGTTTTAATAAAATTTAAGGCATTAAAAGGCCAAATATGTATTTGATGCCTAATTTGGCTTTTAAGCCTAAGGATTCTCTTCACACATGACTGCAACCTTCCTTGGTTAGCCCTATTTGGTTCCAGACATTATATTAAGTTTTTTTTAATCTTTTTTTAGGCCCCATACATCTGATAAAATAATAATTTTTTCTTTTATATCCTTTTTGTTCATCATTTCACCACTTTTCCTAAAATCTTCATCTCCATATAAGTTAAAATAGACCTTGCTCTGAGATAAAACATAGAGGGTTTGCACTATTTTGTCATAAAATATGATTGATAGAGAGTGTTATATATGTCTTAATCCTCCACTTGGTCCCCCAACTCTCCATTTTTCCAAGGTAGACTTTTGAAAAAACATAGTTTGAGGGTAGGCTGGGTATATGGTGTATTTTGGAGAGAAATGTGATTGAATTGAGATTTATTGTGAAATGGAAGGATAATTCATGCTTATAAAAAATAATTCCAACTAATTCAACTTATATCATTCAATTACCTAATTTAAACAAACTCTTACCAAGCCTACTACGGATGAGTGTTCCTAGGCTTATACAAATAGTGGAGGAATGTTTTGGGGTTAAAACATAAAAACACACATTTTTATTGTTATTTTATCTTAGGATAGATATTTGAAATATTTTAAATGGATAAAAATTTGTGGAATAACCTAGGTTTATCAAATTGAAGTGTAAAATCAACTTTACCATTCATACCTTGTACACATCACTGTTTGAGATCAGTGATTTTTTGGTAATTTTGAGGATGTCAAAAACCATATTTCACTCCTCCTTTTCCCCTCAAAATTGGAATGAGTTTTCTTGGTAGATAGGGATATAATATCCAATAAAAAATGGCATTCAAAACTCTCTGTTCATGACATATGTTATTCTAAATAAGTCCTAGGACCTCTATTTTTCACTTTTAGGGACTATGAGCCCAAAAATGTTAACTCACTCTTTTGAAGGAGAATCCTTTCCTTGTTAGCCTCTTAAGTCTTCATAACATGAATCTAATGACCTTTGGGATATGATAGTATCTCAAACATGAATTACACCATGTTTTTCACCATTCATGCTTCGTACAAACCTCCTAGAGCTGAAGTACAAGGTGACTTAATTGACAAGGTAGTGAACAAGAAAGAAGTGGACAATTGTGCATATTTTATTCCTTAGGGTCTCTTTATTGATCATAAATTTCAATTCCAATGTCTCTAAGGATTTTAAAAACCTACCAATATTCTCTTCAAATCAAGTTGACTTCAACATGCTCTTATAAGTGAAACTTTGACTATTGTATACAAGAAAAACATGAGAGAAAGAAAAATGCAAGGAAAAGTCTTATAAATACTAAAAAAATACTTTTAAACCCTTTAATATATAAAAAAAATTAGGAACATCATCAAAAAAATCACCAATTCCCTTATTCCAATGTGAACAAATCATTTTCAAAGGAACTGCACTGACTGCCAATATAAACCAGGCATTTTGCAAGCATGTACAAGCCTAAAAGAGGATTTAACAAGTATTTATAACAACAAAAGAAGAATTAAAATGTCATGAAAATGTTTAGGATAACTTATAACAAAGAATTACATCAATCCAAAGCAATACAAGTTGAAATAGATTCAAAAAGTGACCCCTCATGGTTGAATAGGCATAAAAAGCTACCTAGAGTGTTAACCATTCTTCATGAAGGAGGATCCACCAATATAAGAGTTATTTATATGGATGTGAAGTACACTTAGAGTGTTATCCACCTATAGAATTATTTCCTTAACTCCACCTATAACGTCCATAGTAAGTGTTTGAACTTACCCTTCCTTAGCTTACCAATGGAAAAAGAAGAGAAATGAAATGAAGATGAAACTTTTTGTGAAAAATATGAAAAAAAAAACATGGATATGACCTATGGGGAGGTGAAGAGTCACACCACCATGTTTTTTGCTACAAAGGAGCTTGAGAAGTTTGTACAAGTGTTGGAAAAGGATTATTTTTAGGGAAAACTACCACTTTAATGATGAACCTAACTTATAACTATCACCTACCATGATATTAACATGATCCACGTTGAAACTCACCTTTGTGTCAAATTTTATTGAATAAAAATATGTATAAGTCAATTAATAGGCTAGAAGGTGGCCAAAAGACCCCTTTTTGCACATGTGATTTAACAAATGACTAATTTATGACTCGTAAACACATTGAAATATGATAAATGTCATATTAAGACAAATTGGACACAAATGGACCTTTGATTAATTTTTACCAATGTTTGACCATAATTGACCATGGTTGACTAGGCTAATTCAAAGGAGATGAACTTAGACAAGGACTAGGACAAGGCCGAATAAGATATATAGAACAATATGAGACCCCATATAATATGTATATAACTTCTTAAAAAGCTTAAAATGGTAGGGGTTAACCTCATTTGACTAAAGGTCAAATTTTGTCAATAGTTACATGTTGATTTTATTTTGAGATGAGGTCCTCGATATTGAATTCTCACACTCTTAGGTGTTTTTATAAGCATTCTTGATTCACTCCTAATAGACACAAATATGGTTAAGCATGACTAAATGATGATCGTAAATTAGCTCAAGTTGGGATAGATGTTCTTGAGAATAGTCTCATTCTAAGATGATATCCTTTAGGGATATACGAAGGGAGGGAATTTGTACTTCAAGAGGCAAGACAATCTCTACACCATAAAAAATTGAGAAAGGGGTGACACCCATAGGGTTTCAAATGCTAGTTTGATATACCCATAAGGTGAATGAAATGTGAAATTGCCAATTCTTACTAGATTCATTGACCATTTTGGTTATAATTTTATTAAGGTGTTTTGTTAGAAGCTTTAGCTTGTCCATTAGCTTGTGGATGGTATAGATACGATAATCTTAAGTTAATGCCAAAGGTGTCATAAATATTGATTACTTTCTTAATTTTAAATTATTTACCTTTATCAATGATAATTTTGTGAGGAACACTGAAGTGGTAGATGATGTGATGATTAATGAAGTTGATAATTTTATCGGCTTTGGTCAAGATGAGGGGAGTAGCCTCTACCCATTTGGTGAAGTATTCTATTGTAGTGATGATAGATTGATGTCTCTAAAAATAATGATTGGTTGATATTACCAAGAGATCTAATCCCCACTAATAGAAGGGCCATAAATCCTTAGAAACTTGAAGGCCATGACTAAGAATGTGATACAAGTTAGAATGTTTTTGAAACTTGACACACTTCTTAACATAATCATAATAGTCTTGGTTAAGGGTAGGATAATAGTATCCAAGGCAAAGTATGTGTTTAGTGATAACTAAACCATGAAAATGTCCTTCATAAATCCCATCATGAGTTTATTTGATTACATGAGAGATTTCATGACTATGTAGGAATCTAAAAATGAGACCATCAAAGCCTCACTTATAGAGAAATCTGCTTAGTATGGTATAGTGAGAAGTGCTCTATATAAAAGCTCATCTACCATTCCTAGATAAGTTGGAAGGATTGTGGCTAATGTAAGGTAGTCAAAGATTTGATTATAACAAATATCAAGTTAGGTTTCCTCCACATTACAGATGGAAGGGAGGTTAAATTTAGTGTAAGAGGGTTGGTTAAGGTGGTGGATAGTGAAAAATATTTTAGAATCTGAAGGTGCATATGGGATTTGTGAATCAATAAAAGCCATTGTATCGGTGAACTTGTTTGTCAAATACATAGTGGCTTGGATAAGGTAATGATCAAATGACATAAAAAATATGTCAACTATTTGTTTGTATTTATGTATAAAATCATTTTTACATTGGTAAAAACCATTGAGTTGGTTGACCACAAGTTGGGAGTCACTAAAAATATTGATTGATTTAACTCCTAAGAACAAAGTTGTTTGGAGACCTAAAACTAGGGCCTCATACTCATCCATGTTGTTGGTAAAATCAAAATTAAGTTTTACGGACAAGGGAAAAGGCTCACCTTTAATAGGGATAAGGATGATTTTGGTACCCCCACCATGTTGACATTTTGACCCATCAATGAACATGGTTATTTGGTAAGCAATGTCTCCTTGAGAGCATTGTGATGGAATCATCAAGAAACTCAAGGTTAGAATGTTGTTTGTAGGATAAAAGGGCTTCAACAAATTGATCAACAATTATTTTCCCTTTGACTAAATTTTTATGAAGGAACTCAAGATTGAAATCAGCTATAATCATGAGCCATATAGCCATACACTGATTTTGATATGGCTTAAAATACATGTACTTAAGGGGTTTAGTATTGGTGATAATAAAGGTTTTATGGTTAAATAGGTAGTGATAGAGTTTTTAAAACAAAAATAATAAGGAAAGACGCAATTTATTGATATGGGTATAATGAATAGTATTCTCTATAAGTATTTGAATTATATAGTATACTACCTACTCCTTATGTTGATCATCATGATGTGTGAGCATTGATCCTAAGGAATGGTGATCCTAAGGAATGGTCTATGGCAGATATGTAGAGGTAGAAGAGCTGGTCCTATTTTGGAGGGAAAAGAATATTTGGGGAAAGAAGGTATTCTTTGAGTGATTCAAAGGCTTTTTGATAGTCTTCGTTTCACTTAAAGGAGATGCCCTTCTTAAGGACGTGATGAAAGGGCTAACATCTGTCAGACAATTGAGAGATGAAGTGACAAATGGAATGAATCTTCCCCTAAAAACTACATAATTGTTTAAGGTTAGTTTTAGATGGCATGTCAAGGATTACTTTAAATTTAGTGGGATCAACCTCTATTCCTTGAAGAGAAATGATAAAACTAAGAAGTTTACTTGAAAAGACCTCAAAAATGCATTTCTTTGGGTTGAGGTGAACATGAAACTAGATAAGGCATTAAAAGATAACCTTAAGGATTGATAAATGGTATTTAGAACATTTAGACTTACTAAGGAGGTCATTTACATAGTCTTCCATAGTTTTTTGGTTGAGGTTATGAAAGATGCAGGTCATGGCATGCTGATAGGTTACACCAGCAATCTTCAATCCAAAAGGCATGACCCTATAGAAAAGGTTCCCCATGGGGTGATGAAGGTGGTTTTATGTTGATCTTATAGGGTGATCAAGATTTTATTATATCCTAGGAATCCATTCATAATAGATAACATCTCATGGCCAATAGTTAGATCAAAAAGATGGTTAATGCTTAGTAAAGGAAAGTCATCTTTTGGACAAACAAGGTTAAGATCATGAAAATCCATGAAAATATGAAGTCTCCCTATTGAATTAATGATAGGAATGACATTAGAGAACCATTAAGTATAGTAAATGGGTTGGATGAAGTTGATGGATAAGAGACACTAAAGCTCTTCTTTAACAAGAATGGCAATATGAGGGTGCATCCTTTAAATCTTTTGACTTACAGACTTGGCATCAAGGTTGGTGATGATGTTATGGATGACTATGGAAGGATTGATTCCAAAAATATCACTATAACACCAAGTAAATTCTATGTTAAATTCATGCAAAAAAGAAGATAAATCCTAACATTCTAAGGAATCTAAAGATTGGCCTATTTTGATTATGTGGGGGTTATCCTGAGTGCCCAAATTGATGTCAATGGGAGATTCATTCAACATGGTTGATGTCTCAAGAAGAAGGTATATATGAAGAGAATAATATTTAACACCAAGATAGGTAAGAAGATAATCATCATCAAGATTTGTGAAGAGAAGAATCTTTAGCACCAAGATAGGTGAGAATAAAATCATCATCCTAACACCAAATAGTATTCATGGTAGGAGAATCATCTTCAACCATCTCAAGATGAGTCAGAGGAATGGTTCTAGTTTCCCCATGAATTTGATAGGTTAGGGATCACATAATAATCATATTGATAAAAAAAAATTAGGAGGGATAGAATCAAGATCATCAGGTTTTGAAGGAGAAGGTGTTAGTGAGGAAGTGGTTTCTTCCTCAATGATTATGATGGAAGGTGGTTTGGTTGGATTTTTTGGTTAGATGAATCCAAGACCATATCATTCAAGATGATTTTAAGTTTTACATGGGAGAATCTAATGTGGTCCATGTTCATAATAGCCTAATCCAAATTCTTTCCAAACACATTGATGAAGGTATGTTTGGGAAAACTCTAGTTTATCTAAGAAGGATAAACCGAAGGTGAATGGTTTAAAAGAACTAGAAACATTGGAAGCTGAAGGTGGTTGATCAACTCCCCCATAGATAAAATTGGTTTGGTAGCTAGGAGAACTAAAAGGAATGATGGTTACAATGTTGGAATCATAGATAGGATGTTGATCTAAATTTACTTACTCTTGGGGAGCAGGAAGGGCATCTAGAGTCAATAGGCGATATTGCCAAAGTGAGAGATGTTGGAATATGGATTCCAAGGGATATTTTATAGGGATTTTAAAAGAAGGTATGGTCAAGTTTGTAAAATATTTCATTGAAATTACTTAGATATTCACATAGAATGATTTTAAATTGCATAGAATAAGAAAAAATGAGAGATTACACAATGATAATTGACAATAGAATAGAATATTGGATAATATAACAAATCCACTTTGAGGGGGAAACCTCCATAAAAATACACTAATAGTAGAATAATTCACATGATGATTAAATACTAACCAATACCTCCTCTATATATTCTACCTAGCCAAGGTTATTCCATAGGCTGACCTATCTAAGAACATAGAGAAATGTAACAAGTAAATAAAAGAGGTATGCAAGCCACTAGTCAGACACACATATCCCTAGACACACTAATGGTTAAGGGCATAAAAAGCACTTCCCATTCAAAACAACATTGTCCTCAACATTGTGGCAACTTTGGATGCTGCTGCACAAATGCTTCATCCTCCCAAGTAGCATCTTCACATGGTAAATTCTTCTATTTGATCATGTATTCTATAATTTCTCTAGAATGTAGTTGCTTAGCATGCCATTGAAGGATCACCTCAGGATCAATAATAACTCTACCTTCCTCATCTAATTCTAGTAATTCTATTTGAATGGTAACTCTATGTCCAATGAATTTCTTCAGGCATGATACATGAAATACTGGATGTATACAAGTGGATGAAGGAAAATCTAACTTGTAGGCCACACTGCCAAATTTCTACAAGATTTGATAAGGCCCATAATATTTAGGGGATAGCTTGTTATCCTTTTTTTGTTACTTCAATGACCTTTATTTCTATCGATGTAATCAAATAGATACCCAATCACTAATGTCAAAATGCCTCACATTTCTATGTTGATCTGCTTGTTACTTTATGCAATTCTAGGCCATAGCTAAATTTTCATGCAAACTTGTAAGGACCTCTTGTTGATGGTGAATATGTTATTCAACTACATCAACCTTAAGATGGACCTTCAACGTTGAAGTGATGGATAGAGGGTGGTATCCATATAATGCCACAAAAGGAGACATTTTGGAATAACTATGAACATAAATATTTTACCACCATTCAACAAGTGGTAGCCAATTAACCCATTTATCATGTTTATCAAAAACAAAACAATGGAGATATCCTTCTAGACATTTATTGACTACCTCAATTTATCTATCAAATTGAGGATGATATGATGAACTATGAGCCAATCGAGTTCTTCAACATGTAAATAACTTAGTCTAAAAATTACTAGTAAAAATGGGATCTACATCAATGACATTGATCTTAGAGGTCCAATGCAATTTTTTAACTATACTGAGAAAATTAGAAGCTACTGTACTAGAATTAAATGGCTGGGATAATGAACAAAAATGATCATACTTACTCAGATGATCTACAATAACCATTCTAACATTTTGACCATCACATCTTGGTAACCCTGTAATGAAATCCATAGATCTTGGTACCTCTTCCCAATGCTAGGTAGGGATAGATAAAGGCTGTAAAAGACCTAGAGTTTTGATGGTTTCACATTTGTTTTGTTGATAGATCATACATTTAGCAACATTTTTTTGGACATAGCCCTTGAGACCTTCCCAAAAAAATCCTACTTGACCCTGTGATAGGTTTTCAAAAATCTTGAATGACCCCCAATTGGAGTTGTATGAAGTTCTTCAAGGATTTTTTGTTTAAGAAGAGAATTTTTACATAGGTACAATCTATTTTTATACCATAATGCATTACATTTCCATGTGAATTTTTAAAATCCATATAAACCTTGTTAAAAATTTTGAATCAAATCATGAGTAGTACTATCATGTTACCATTATAATCATGCTTCCTCTAGCTAATCTACCTAAAAAATGGTTATGGTACAGAGCAATGCCTCAACTGATTCATCTTTTCAAAATAGTGCATTTGCCACCACATTGTCCTTGATTTTTTTAGACTATTTCAAAATCATAGCCTAGCATCTTAGTTACCCATTTTTGTTGTTCTTTAGATGACAACCTTTGCTCTAAAAAATATTTAAGACTATCATGATCAATTTTTACCTAAAAGTGATGACCCATCAAATAAGGTCTCCATTGTTGATTATATGTAAAATGGCCATCATTTCCTTCTCATAGATGGGCTTGTGTCAATTTTTACCCTTGAGTTGACGACTTTAAAATTCTAGTGGTCTACCTTATTGCATGAGTATAACACCTATACCATACCCATATTAATCACATTCAAACTGAAAAGTCTTACAAAAAATAGGACTGGCTAATACGGGAGTAGTGTATAGAGCCAAATTTAATTGTTCAAATGCTCAAGTAACTACATCAGTCCATTAAAAGGAGTCTTTCTTTAACAAAGAGGTAAGTGGGGCTACAATACTACCATAATTTTTGACAAATTTTTGATAATAACCAGTAAGCCCCAAAAATCCCCAAAGTTGCTTGAGTGTCTTAGGAATTGGCTAGTGCACCATTGCTTGGAGTTTTTAGGATCCACTTTCACTCCTTCATAAGACACAAAATGACCCAAATATTCAACCTCACTAGCCCCAAAAGTACATTTGGAAGGTTTGACATATAATTGATTTTGCTCCAAAATGGAGAGTACCTATTTCACATGTTGAAAATGGTCTGCCTAATTTTTACTATAAATGAGGCTATCATCAAAGAATACCAAAACAAATTTCCTCAAAAAAAGCTTAAAAATAGTATTCATCAAACTTTGAAAAGTAAATGGTGCATTTTTTAGGCCAAAAGGCATAACCAAAAAAATCATAATGGCCCTCATGAGTCCTAAAAGCAATTTTGGGTATGTCTTCATCACAAATCTTGATTTGATGATACCTAGAATGCATATCTAACATGGAAAAATAAGGAGCACCATTAAATTCATCTAAAAAATCATCAATGATAGGAATTAGAAACTTATCTTTGATAGTGTACTTGTTGAGTTATCTATAGTCAGGGCACATCCTCCAAGTGTCATCTTTCTTTCTCACCATGAAAACTGGTGAAGAGTATTTTCTTTGGCTATCGTGAATGATACCTGCATCCAAGATCTCTTGTACCATATTTTCAATTTCATTTTTTTAGGCATAAGGTTACCTATATGGCCTAATGTTGGGCGGTATACTACCATGAATAAGTGTGATAGCATGATCATGTGTGCAGCTAGGTGGAAGTCCTTTTGGGATGTCTCCAAAAATAATGGAATGAGCATCAATTATTTATTATAGATTAAGAGGTGGAGATGGTTGAGTTGGCTATACTCTCATAGAAAACAAGTGAGATACAAATCCATTATCACCCTTATGAATAATCTTTGTCATTTGATGGGAACTAACAAGTTGGGGAGATTTAACCTTTAATCCTCTTAGCTCAAATGTCCTTTCTTTAGAATGAAAATGTATGAATAATTATTGAAAATTCATCTCAATAGTGCCCAAAGTGGTGAGCCACTGGACCCCCATAACAATATCAACTCCACCCATTAAAATATCAAACATAGGAGAATCTAATAAGTAGTCTCCCATGGCCAACTTTATACTATGAAATTTTCCTAAATAGCTAAAAGTACCACCATCTACAATCATAACCTAAAATTATGGAGCTAGATAAATGAAATAATTCAAATGAGTAGCCAACTTACTATGGATGAAGTTGTGAGTGCTCCTAGAATCAATCAAGACAGTGACCTTCTATTTCTTAAGGAAACCCATCACCTTAAGAGTTTGGGGAATACTAATAACTAATAGGGCATGGCATGAAATAGTAGGCTGAGAGTCTTCTGATTCCTCCTCAAGAACTTTTAACTCTACATCATGTACTTCTACATTATCTTCATCATCATTGGCACCTTAAATGTAAAATAGCTTCTTTTTAGCACAATGATGGTATTTGCTCCATTTGCTATCATAACCATAACACATCCCTTTGGCTCACTTTTCCTCAATTTTTCATTGTGTTAATCTGGTGAGTTGTGAAAATGATGGTGCTAGAAAGTTGCAATCATAACTAGTAGTGAAAGTTTTCCTTTTAACCATCTCTTTTTCTTCTATCATGTGTGATTTAGGGATAACTTCTAATATAGATGTTGGGCTAAACATTAAAACCTTGTATTGGATTCTATCTTTGAGGCCACCAAAAAATAGATCCATCAAATTTATCTCAGTGATATTTTCCACCCGTAAAGAGAGATTTTAAAATTGATGAATATAATCCTTCACAGGTCCTATTTGCCATAGATTGGCTAATTAGCTAAAATAGTTCTCAAAGACATTAGTCTGATAATGAGTTGTCAACTCCTTAGTAAAAATAGTCCATGTAATAGGATCACCATTCTTTTTCTTTTGAGCACATAACGAATGATACCAAATGAATTGCTTAGGTTCCATATATAGGGATGCCACCATCACCATCTGATAGTAAGGGGTTTAATGTAGCTCAAATAAATTCTCAATTTAGTTAATCTAAGTTAGAGGTTGCTTACCATAAAACTTACGCATGTCCACTTTTGGAAACATCACTTTCATACCATCATGGGAGTTGTTGAGAAGAGGATTTAAATGCAAAAGTGGAGGGTTGTTAGGCTGAAAATAAGATGTGAGGGTAGCCAATCATGTAGTGATATACTAGAATTCATGGTGAACTCCATTAATCTCTTTGTGCATCCCTAAAACATTAGCTTGGATTACAACAAAGTCATCATGCCTCACCAAGTTTTTTATGTCCTCTTGAAGCTAAGAAATCACTAGATCTAAAGTTCCAGATTCCATGTCATCAATAGGAGTCTTAGGATTTTTTGGTGCCCCTTTTCTTCCCTGAGTTGAAGGACCTACCATAAACAAACCCTAGGAGGGTTTTGACCTCAAAAAAAGTGTACTAGGAAATGGTACCATTGAAATTACATTGTCAAGATAAATCTAATGATTACCTTCGTAAAATAGAGTAAAAATTTTGGTACCAAAAAAGTGTATCAATATAATATACCATTTCAATCATCTCACTGAGACAAATCCAATGACTACAAGTATGTAAAGGGAATTTTTTTTCCAATTTTATTTTTTTAAAAATATTTTTCTCAAAAAATTGTTTCAAACAATATTGCGTTGATGAAAAAAATTAATTCTTCTCAGATTGCAAGTTATGTTTTTTTGCTTTCACTACTCCCAGAAGCCATGCCTCGTTATACCCAAAAAAATGGAGCAAGAAACTTGCCTAAATCAATGCTATGATACCACTTGTAATGAAATTACTTATATATTCATAGAAAATGATTCTAAATTATGTATAATAATAAAATATGAGAGATTACATAGTGATAATTGACAACATAATATAATACTAGATAATATAGCAAAGCCACTTCAAGGGGGCAACCTCCACAATAATGCACTAATAGCAAAATACTTCAAATGATGATTAAAGACTAACCACTACCTCTTATGAATAGTCTACTTAGCCAATATTATTCCATAGGCTAATCTATCTAAGAACATAGATAAATGTAACAAATAAATAAAAGAGGTATATAAGCCACAAGTTGGCCACATATATCCCTAGACACACCAATGGTTAAGGGCATAATAAAGCTTGGTTGATGGAGGATGAAGGGGATGTGTATTTTAATGGAATTAGAACATCATTAGGGTGGTAAGTCATGTTTCATGACTTGAAGGGACTAGGGTCGATTGGAATGACATAAAATTAACCCTCATGCTCAAATTTGAGGCACCTATGCAAAGTTTATGGTACATAACCCATAGTATAGATCCAAGTGTGTCCAAGCAATATATTGTATTTAAACTCTCCTTATACAATGTAGAATATCTCAAGAAGAGTGTGAGGGCCCAAATATATATGAAGGACAACCATCCCTAATGTATTTTTCATTATATCATTAAAATATTAGAGTATAATAGTAGTTTTAGACATGATGTTCTCTTGGAGCTTAAGTTGATCATAGGCATGGGAGGAAATGATCTTGATGCTATCTCACCCATCAATCATAACCCTTTTGATCTGGATTTGATTGATGTGGGTGGTGATAAAGAGGGGATTATCTAGATCATCTAGGTGGATATGACGTATCTCGAAATCCTAGAATGTGATGAAGGTTGATAGATAAAGGGCTCTAACTAAGGTTGTTAGTAGTCAAGGATATTTGGGTTGAACCTCAATCAATTGCAAAGCTTACATCATAGCTTGATGATGTTGGGTAAAGGTTTGGATTAAATCATACAAGGTCATTTTCACTGAGGTTTGGTGAAGCTATGTAAGAACTGACCTATGTATTAGTCTGGACAGGTTGGATTGGGGTGTACCAAAGATAGAAATCTTGGGCTTTAGTGAAGTTGATTAGGGTGATTCCATGGAATAAAGGTATGTCTAATAAATAGACACTTTGTATTTCATTTTATCCTTTTAGATTTATGGTCAAGTGACCACATATATGGTATTTATTTGGAAATTATGTTGGATAGTAGGTTACTTTCATTCCTCTGTACTCTTAGATGAGAGTTTGGGGATAGGTTTACATGGGGTGGTAGTTTTGGATGTTTGGCTTGGTGATGGGCTAAGAAGAATTTCCTCTATAAAAATATCATCCATGTCACATAGTTTTTGGATTATAAATTGAATATCTTTACTTTTATCCATGTCATATTCAGGTGTCTTATGGTATGTGTATATTAAGTTGTCATTGAACCAAGCTGGTTTTAGACTAAGAGGGTCAAATGGTTTGATAGGAGCTAAGGTTATGTAAGAATTTTTTAGCAACCTTCACAATATGGTAAAATAGGATTCTAGTATTGGTGATAAGGAGGTGGAAGTCTTAGATTTGACTATTGGGTTTCATACTTTTTAGGGGTAGGCTTAGTGAATGGAGCTTTGGTTTATGCAATAATTTTGGTAGTTGGTTTTGAGGTTGAGGGTTTGGTATGAATGGGTTTAGGTGTGGCTAGAAGAGGAGGTTGGACTTGTGGTTTCACTATTTGAGGGATTGACCTTTTCAATAAGGTGGAAGGGTGAGGTCATAAAATCAATGAGGTATGTGTCCCTAAAATGGAAGGTAAAGTTAAAATGAGAGGTGAAATGGTTTTATGTTTTTGAATCCTAGGTGGTTCAATATTTCCTATTGGTTTGGTTTGTGGATTTTTATGTGGGATTGGTGGTGTCAACTCTAATTTCAAAGGAGGATGGGTGATATTTTTAGTTGGAAGGACACCTAGGTTTTTAATAGGCTTTAATGGAGATTCCTTTATTTGTTTTTAAAGGAGTTAGGTTGGTTGGTTTATGTGAAGTTTTGGATGTGGATGTTTTTTTTGGTTTGGTTGAGGTAGTGGTGGTTTAGTTTGTGGAGGTTGAAGGTTGGGTGTCAAATGGTTTAGTTGGTGAATCCTTCTTGGTAGGGTATAGAATCCTAAGATGGTGCCAAAACATGGCCTGATCAAGGTTTGATTGAGATAAAAATTCTACATTTTAGACCAACCTTGAAAATGGTTTATTGATAGGCTTGTCCTCCCCCATGGTAATTTCTAAGGATAAACTAAGTGACGATAGAAGTGATATGTTCACATTTTCCTTTTCTTTTGGCAAGGGTTCTAAGGAAATGATTGGTGATTCTACTATAGAATGAATAGGTGAGATGATCTCTTCCTTAGTTATGTTTTCCAAAGGAAGTGTAAATAGTTATAATATGGAATAAAATGGTATGACAGTGATGGGTTCATCCTTCTTTATGATTTTTGAAGGAGAGATGGGTTTTTACACTATGGAAGTAAGTGGAGTAGGAGTGGTGGTTTCTTCCTTTGTTATTATTTGTAAAGGAAGGATAGGTAATTCTACTATGGAAGTGAGTGGATAAGGAGTGGTGATTTGGGTCATGGGTTTATCACGTGTAAGTTCATTAAGAACATTGTTTACTATATGAACCACATGTTTATGGGATGTTTCTACATTCATATGCTCACTATTTTTAGGAAGTGGGTGGTTTGGTAATTGTTGTCATAATATGTCAAGCACATGATTGGGAGGTGTATTTGGGCTATCCATTATGAGCTCACCTTTGTCAATCAAGTCTTGGACTATGTTTTTTAATTTTTTGCATCTATCAACATTATGCCCAATGACATGGTGGAAGTTATATATCTCATTTTCCTTATACCAACTTGGTATAGGATGGGAGGAATCAATTTTTTGAGGTGGTTTCCTTGGAGGAAGTTAGATTATGGATACTTTCAACAATTTCTCTATAACTGAAGTGTAAGACTCCCCTAATGGAGTATATTAATTTTTCACGAAGTGGTTTTAGGATTTTGGATTTTGATTCAAAGAGGTGGATTGGTTGACTACCAGAGGAGGAGCCATTTCAAGGACATTGAAATTGGCTATTCCTTTGGATTTGGTGTGGTTTGAGGGTTTAGAGGAAGCTTTGGTAGATTTAAAACTAGAATTATTATTCCTCAACTTAAGTTTTCCCTCATCAATTACTCAAATTTCCATATTTATAGCCATGGTAAATGCCTCATCAAATGTTAGGAATGTTTGAACCTATATGGTGGATGAGATGTGTTTAGCACATAACTAAGAGAAAAGTTCAATTAACTTGAGTTGGGTTAAAGAGAAGGAGAGTTGGTTGATCAACCCTCTCTAATGAGCAATGAAATAGGCAATAGATTCATCCTCAAACTTTCAAATGGAATATAAGTCAATTATAGATAATATCATGGAGGCATTGATAGAAAAGGGGTCCAAGAAGGTTTGAGCAAGTTGGGTGAAATAAAAGAGGGAGTGCTTATTGATGGCACTATACCAGTCTAATGTGGGTCTCATTAAAGACATGGGGAAGGTTTGGAGTAGATGAGCATCATCATAGGTAGTTAGATGGAATGCATGCCTAAATTATCTTTTATGGTATTGGGGATCCTCCTTACATTAGAATTTGGAAATTTTGGGAAGCTCCCATTATGTGGGGTAAGGATAGATTACTATAAAAGAGTAGATGGGCTCATTGTAAATTTGATCATAGGTTAAATGATTATGGGCTCTAGAAATGGATGTCTCTAGAGTTTTCATCTTATCCATTATCATTCTAATGAGGTTAGTTTTTGGTGCACCTCCATAATTATAAGGTATGTGTTTTAAGGGTTATGAGGGTGCAATATATTACATTCTATAAGGTTAGGTAGAGACCACATATTGGTAATTGGCCATGAAGGGTTAGGAAGATAGAGGAGCCATATATCTTTATGGGTTTGGGATATAGCTTAAGTTAGGTGCAGTAGACATTTTTTGGGTCATGGGCATGGTTACGTTGGTTGGTTGAAGATGTGAACTCACCTTGGTACTTATGGGTGGGAGAGTAAATGGTATGGAAACCACTAAGTTTTGGAAGGGGGTAGGGGATGTTGGGGTTTGAGTGGTAAGATGTAAAGAAATAATACTAGTGTAAGCCATCCCAATGCTAAGTGGTGTTTGGGTTATCATGGGTTGAGTTGTCCTAACATTTGATGGGTCAGTAATGGGGTTGGTGGAAGTAGAAGGTGACTAGGCATTGATTGGTAGAATGGAAGCTTGGAATTGGGTAATAGTGGTTGAAGGGTTATTTATGGAAGAGGAACCTTGGGTCACCATGGACTAGTTGGTAAAGATGGTGGAAACCAAAGTCTCACCCATAAGGTAAGTGGGCATGACATAAGGTTACTCAATAGAAGGAACCAAATCAGAGGCATAGTTAGCAATTATGGAAAGATAGTGTTGGAGGGCCACAAGGTTATTATCAAGGAGGTTGGTAAAGTCTCTATCTCCTCAGGAAAAATACCAAGGCATATTAGGACTCCTAAAATGGTTGAGATAACATTTTGCATCTAGAGTGTGCTCCATAGATGAGGAAGAGGAAGATAGTTGGTGAAGAGGTTGGTTTTGGTTTGCTTGGTCTCTAGATTTTTACCTTGTCAACACCATGTAATGAATGGTGGAATTTTTTGTAAGTTTTGTGGAAACAAACTCACACGCTCAAAAAGAGCGAAAAAGAAATAAAAATTAAAGGAAATCACACACATGCTAAGTATACATTAGATCCTAGAGTTCTTTTTATCTCACTTTCAGGCTTATGCCTTAATTTTAGAAGTTTATGAGAATCCACTTGGTTTGTGAAATGGGTACTAGAATAAGAAGTTTATGGATGGTTTTTGGTTTGTTTAGACTCACAAGATCTATGTAATGGAATTAGTACATGGCTTGATATTAGGGCCTACTATTGGAGAGTTGTTAGTGATGTCATGGAGATGTCTATGTGAGTGGATGAAGTGTCTTGATTTTCTAAATCTCAATGACAAAGTGTATAGTGTGTTTGTCTTAGTATGTTTGAAGTAGGCTTGGTTGATCTTTAGTTTTGACATGATTAGGGATGGGTCTAAAGTATTGAGCATATGTGATGGGTACTATCAGAGGTCAAGAATGATTGGAGAGATTTTTTAATTACATGATATTCATATGGTTCTTCATTATGTTCATCTTAGCATAATTGGTTTTGTGATAGAAAAATCTAAGTAGGCATATTGATGATGTCATATTTCACACATGTGAAAGTTCATAAAGTAGATTTATTTATGGAAGGATTACCATATGAAAGGTGATCATATGGTTCAAATTTAAGGTCATTAAATGAGTGAAACAAAAGTTATTAAGGGGAAATTTATATTTTTAGACATAATTTACTATGCTCCCATACTTAGCCAAACTGTCACTGCATGTCATGTAGATATGGATGAACCATTTTTTTAAATAATTTAATTATTGTAATTATAAAGTCAACTAAGGTTGAAGGAGTTCATGGAGATATTTTATATAGTGCTAAGAAGTTCCCTTGGAAATTTGGACTCTTGAAGTGTTTTCTATCTCAAGTTATAAAGCTTTAAAGCTGCTCTTATAGGCTATGTCGAGCCATAAACCATCAAGTTTAAATACAATAAAGTCTAAGGTCACTAGTTAGTATATATAATGGTACATGTTAAATTATATATCTTGATCCAATGATGTGTGTAAAATTCAATATGTCAAATAATGAACGCGCTAGTGACAAGTGTCACATTCATAAAGCTTGGATGGAAGAGCAATGGTTCACGATTAATCATGAAGTCAGAAGATCGATGGTGTGGGTCAATGTGTGTAGAAGGAAAATATATGTTCCAAGTGGAACAATCATGGGAGCTATTATATATATCTAATGGTGATATTTTATTGATAAAGACTGAGATACGTAAAGGAGATCTAGGGTGCACGTTTGTTCCAAATTGTTAGGAAGCAATGAGATGATAACAAGTGATTGATGTTTAATAATGAGCAAAGGTAAAGATTAAGCTAATTATAAAAATATCAACAGTGTATATTTAATCAAAATATTTTAGGATAAAATATGATGGAAAAGTGTTCAAAGTTTAATAGTTTCTCAATGATTGTTGGAATTCAAATATTCAAATTTGTGAGGGAAGACCAATCTACAATTTTTATGCTATAACTTTTGATATATGTAGAATTTGATCATGGTGTAAAAGGAAAAGTTGTAGAAGAATTCATGGTTCATACATATAATATATTTATAAGTTCTAATTATTTTTGAATTAAAATATATGGATCTCCAAAGTTGATTATGTATGTGTTCATGCTATGCAAGTAAATCAAGAAGGGTAATTGAGTTGTTCTTAATGATATTTTGATGTTTTAAGATGAACTAAGTATTAGAGAGTGTTTTAGACTTCATGAGGATCATCTTTGTGGACTATGGAGGTTTGAACAATTGATATTCTATATGATAAAATGCATAAAAGTTGACTGTGTATTTGTTCTTGGTGATCATTTATACAAATTGATGTTTGGGCTAATTATGTTATAGAAAAAGGGTGATGTGATTGATGTTATCACTTAAGGTGGACCTATAGATTTTGTCTCATGGGTTTATGTATTTTTAAATTTTTCTTGTGTTCTAAGTTTTCTTAGATAAGTGTTAAAGAAGTGAATAGGTATCTATAGGACCTAAAAAGACACTTAAGCCTATTTGAAAGAGGGTAATACTTAAAGGTGACCCATGTCAATACCTTAAGAGTGAATGCATGTATTATGGATAAAAAGAAAGGTTATGAACATGATATTCTAGATGACTCTTTAAAATGTGAAATCAAAGGTGATGATTTATATAATTGGAAGAAGAGGTGTGTGTGAGAGTTGTAGATTTAAGGAAAGAAGAAAGGGTGGGTGCCCAATGGATAGGTTGTAAAGTAGAGCAAGTTGATGACTATGTGTATGACTTGTAGGTCATATTTATGATGTCAAAATAGTGATATTGTAGGTCTAAAGATTGAATATGAGAGAAGAGGTCTATATTGATCCAAAAGGACATTTTGGATACCTCGAGTGTGACCAAAAGATAGATGATGTTTGTGTGATCTTGGTGGTTGATGAGAGGTAGATCAGAGTGTGATTTATGTGTATGATCATTTGGTAATGTTGTTGAGGATGTGATAGAGTTGTTTTTGAGAAGTATAGAGTGATATAAAAGGTGGTTTTGGATGTTTATGACTATGTGAAGAAGTGAAGAGAGTTGATATACATTGTATATCCATCAAATTAGCAAACAATCAATGATCAAGAGATGTTTATTTCGTAGGTGTTAGGAGGGTGCTTAACATATAGGTCATAAGGACTTAACCAAAAAGTGGTCAAAATGACTTGAACATCTTAGAGGTAGGTGATAATTGTGAAACATGTGTTTCAATAAAGCCAATCAGAAAAATTTGACCAACAGGTAATCAGAAGGACTTGATCATCCTAAGGGCAGGTGCTCCTTGTGAAATAAATGATTCACTAAATTTTGGTTAGAAGGAATTGACTAGTATCATGTTTTTGATAATCTTATAAGATAATTAGTCCATGTGTTTAAAGGGTTGAGAGTTGTTTTTATTCCATAAGAGGATTTCCCACATAGATCTTGTGTTGTGTGTGTGATGTTGCATTATCTTCATTATTCATTGCTATAAACATATTGTATGTTTCATGACTAATTGTATTGAATGCTTAAGTGTTTGAAGGGTTTGTAAATGAATTGGAATGTTTGTCACCATTTATTCACCCCCCTTTTAGTGATTTTACCTCTAAAAACTGGTATTAGAGTAGGTCATTTGGTAATGGCTTGATAGCTTGAAGGAGATCTAGGTACAATATCGGTAGCAATAAAATGTAATGAGGTTTTTCCACTAAGAAAGATTTAATGTTTAATGGATCTAATTAATATTTTTAGAGTGTGAGGATTATGACCTACATCATATCCTTAGGATTTTACACTTGTAAATCTATTGTGGATGGTTATTCTACACCTATTATTCCTCCATTTAGTGTTACAAATAAGAAGTTGTCCGAGAACAATTATAAGGCAATGAATGCTATCACTTGTGGTCTTTAAGAGACTAAACACACTAAGGGACTCCAATTCATATCTACCAAATAAATATGGGATAAATTGAATACTATTTATGAAGGAGATTCAAAGGTTAAGTTGGCAAAGTTGTAGACTTACCAAAGATAATTTGAGAGTCTTACGATGAAAGAAGAAGATTATGTGGGATCCTTTCTATAGATATTTGATGAGATTATGAACATCATCAGATGTCTTGAAGAAAATCTTAAAGAAGTTACTATAGTTAAAAAGGTATTAAGGTTTCTCTCTCAAGTTTGATTCTAAAGTATCTTTTGTAGAAGAAAGTCATGATCTTACTCAATTAAAGATGGATGAATTGCATGGCATCCTTAATACCTATTAGATGAGAGTAAATGATGATATACCACCAAAGAAGGAAGCAATATTCAAGATATAAATGAAGCCAAAGAATAAGTTTCAAAGTAAAAAACTCAAGGAGGATGACATATCTAATTTTGATGAAGATAAACTAATTACTTTGTTTAAAAGGAAATTAAAAATAGGGTCAGGCAAGTATTAGGGTAAATTACCCTTAAAATGTTTAAATTATGGAGAGGTAGGACATTTTGCTAATAAGTTCCCTCATAAACATAAGAAGAATGACGATGAATATTTTGGTGAATACCAAGATGAAGACAAGAAAACATATAGGTCTAATAATAATAAAAAATGATTCAAAAAGTATGACAACAACAACAACAAGAAGAAGAAGAAGTCCTTCAAGAACAAGAAGATTCTCTACACCAATAAATATTGCAGCTCATTAGATGAAAGTGAGGATAGTGATTCTAAGTTTGATAATAAATATGATGGTTCCTTTGAAGATAAATCCCTCTCCATGGCTGAGGAAGGAAGTTGCTCATAACAAAAGGAGTCAACTTGGATTGATTTAGATGATGATAAAGATGATGTGGATTTTGAGACTTAATTGATGAATACACTTGAAGAACAAAAGATTGAGAAGAAGAATAACAAGAAGATGAAGTCATAAATCAATGACTATGAGGAAAAATTCATTATGTATGAATCAAGAATGAATAAAGACACCAAAGAGCATGAAGACATAGTTAAACATCTTAGTTTTCAACTATAAGTCCTATCTACAAGCCTAAAAGCTAAAGAAGATGATTGTTCAAGGTATGTGATTGAAAATGACTCATTAAAAGCTAAGTTAGAGAATACATCTAGTAGGATGAATTCATTTATGAGATTTGAAAAGAGCTCAAGTGATCTAGACAATATTCTAAGTGATAAAAATCATACAAGTGATAGAACTAGTCTTGGATACAAAGAAGAACCAAAAAATGAAACTCAAGACAAGATGAAGACTAATTTAAATCAGACCTTGAAGATCAACAATAAATCAAGGAATGAAGAATCTATTAGAATGAAGATAAATTAGATTAGATAACCAAATGCCATAAGGTATGGAAATTTCAATGGTTATTATTACACATGTAATCAATTTGGGCATAGATCTAGAGAATGCAAGAGACTTTTTAGAAATGAGTTTGCATGGAACTATGATGGGGGCCATCAGTGAAAATGTGAGTCTTATTTAAAAGTAGTTTGTTTCAATTTTCAAAGAATGGATATATTTCAAGATTTTATTCTAATCAAGAAATGAAGGATAAGATTCTTTAGAAAGGTATATTGTGCTTCAACTATAAATAAAGAGGTCACATTGATAGATTATACAAGCAAAGGCATACAAGAAAAAATAGGTTTAATCATGATCCTAGAGTGTAAGAAAGAAGGCCAGTTAACTCATGGAAACCATAGGTGGTAAGTGTGAGTCATAATGAGTTTATATGTCCAAGTAATATGTTTGTTATAGTGGATAATGCTACAAAATTTGGAGATTTCTAAGATATCTCATTGTATTCTCATGTTTTTAATGAATAGACCAAGCTCAAGAAGAATACCAAGGTTCTGGTTGAGGTTAGTTCTAAGGTGTGGTTGGGTGCTAGTGAATAACTTGTTGTGTGTGAGTAAGTTTCAATCTTGGTTCCTATGTTGTCAAGGTCTAAAGGTGATGTTGTTAATTTTAAGGAACATTATTCAACTAAAAATTTATGTCATGAATCTATGTTATCCCCATGTGTTGCCAATACAGTCTTAGAAGAGAAGGAGAATGTTGTAGTGGATGAGCAAATTGTTTCTCTTAAGTGTAAAGAGAATAATAAGAAGAACTATTAGTATCAGATAACCAAGGAGGAGAAGGAATATGAGGATTTGTGGGAAAATATTGGTTTCAAATTATTATAAGGAACCATGTGAAGTAGGGTATCTCTACTTATGATTCTTAGGAGACATCTTTCTTATGGAGAAGCAAGTATGTGTGCTCAAGGTGTATTTAGGGACTTTGGTCTTAAAGTTGGAGTATTCCATAGGGTTAGATTGAAGGTTTCTTGGTGGAAAAGGAGGATTTAAAATTTCCCATATAAAGGTTTTTTGACCTTATTATAGCATGCTCCAGGTGTTTTTGTGGTTTGAAGGTATGTTGAAGTCAAATTACAGATTTTTGAATGCTCTCAATTTTCCTAGTTTTAACTTAAGGGCAACTAGGCATAAATTGGGTTATAGGATGTATGGGTTACCAAAAGTTGTGAAGGCAAAAATATTAGTTTATAAGTGTGTGATGGTTGTCCCTATGTGTGTAGGAATTTTTAGAGTTGGGTGTTGACCAAAAGGAGGTTTGTTGACCTTGTTTATTTTGAGATTCTAGAGTTTTGGGCTATGTTATAAAAATAGTTTTCCTTATGATTTGAGGTCTAAGGATTATTAATAAGATTAAATGGGCCAAATGGGTTTTCAAATCAAGATTCATAATGATTTTAAGGTTTGTGTTTTTCAAATTATTCAAGTTTTTGTCAAAATGGAGGCTTAATTGGCTAGTAGGTTTATGAAGGAAGTATGTTGCAGAGGATGAGATAGGTAATGAAAATTCATGTGCTTGATAGGTCATATAATATTTATCTAGATGTAAATTATAATGTATTTAAGGTATATCTACTAAAAGTTGTATACTTTTCATATTCCAAGAAGGATTACAAGGAGTCTAGATAGTCTTAGTATGAAGATTTGATGTTTTTGCTTAGTTTCTCCAAAATAGAAAGAAATGGGTGTTTCAAGGTGAGTTTTAAATCTAGTTTAGATCATTTTTCCTATGTGGTGAGTGACTTGAAGTTTTGTTGGTGGTCGTAGAGGTGGCTTGAGAGAGAAGGCTAGTAAGCATGTGTGGTGGTTCTTCATGGTGTGTGAATATCTGAATATGCTCAAGAGGTGAAATGGATAAAATATATTAGGTGGATTCCATATCAAATGTTTCTTGTTGAGTTATATAATATTTTAATGCTTTTGTGTCTTATTTATTCATTGGTTGTAGTGCTTGGTTGAACAAAGTGTTGGCATGTACCAAAAGGAAGTTGTCAAGGCAAAAAAGAGGTAGGCTTAAGGTAACAGGGAGTTTGTATCTATAATGATATTGCTTACATGTTCACATAGAATGATTTTATATCACATAGAATAAGTAAATATGAGAGATCACACAATAATAATTGACAACATATCAGAATAATAGATAATATATCAAAGTGACTTTGAGGGGGTAACCTCCACAACAATGCACTAATAGCATAATACTTAACATGATGATCAAAGACTAACCACTATCTCCTATATATAGTCTAATTAGGCATGGTTATTACATAGGTTTCCCTTACTAAGAACATAGATAAATGTAACAAGAATATAAAATAGGTATGTAAGCCACAAGTCATCCACACATATCCCAAAACACACCAAAGGTTAAGGGTGTAGCATGCCTCTCCCCTTGAAAACACTATTCTCCTTAACATTGAGTCAAATTTGGATGTTGCTACACAAAATATTCATCTTCCCAAGTAGCATCTTCACAAGGCAGGTTCTTCCATTTGAACATGTACTCCTTAATCACTCAAGATTATAACTACTTAGTGTGCATTTGAATGATCACCTCAGGATCAAGAGTAACTCATCCTTCTTCATCCAATTATAGTAACTCAATTTGGGTAGCCACTTTATGTCTAGTGACTTTATTTAGTCATGATACATGAAATATTAGATGTATACAAGTGGAAGAAGGAAACTCTAACTTGTAGGCCACACTATCAATTTTCTACCAGATCTAATAAGGCCCATAATACTTAGGGGACAGCCTATTATCCTTTTTATGTTTCTTCAAGGACATTTGCTTATATGTTTGTGGTCAAACAAAAACCCAATCACCAATGTCAAAGTGCCTCTCACTCCTATGTTGATCTGCTTGTTGTTTCATGTAATTTTGGGCCATGGCTAAATTTTCATGCAAACTGGCAAGGACCTCTTATTGATGGTGAATATGTTCTTCAACTTTATGAACTTTAGGATGGACCTTCAAATATGAAGTGATGAATGGTAGGTGGTATCCATATAGTTCTAGAAAAGGAGACATTTTGGAATAATTATGAACATAAGTATTATACCATCATTCAACAAGTGGTAACCAATGAACCGATTTATCCTATTTATCAAAAACAAAACAATAGAGATATCCTTCTAGACATTTATTTACTACCTCAGTTTATCTATCCGATTAAGGATAATATGATGAACCATGAGACAAATAATTTATCAAACATGCAAATAACTCATTCCAAAAATTACTAGTAAAGATGGGATCTTGATCACTGACAATGATTTTAGGGGTACCATGCAAATTTTGAACCATATTAAAAAAAAGTATAAGCTACTATAATAGAAACAAATAGTTGTGATAAAAAAAAAATGAGCATACTTACTAAGATGATCTACCACAACCACGATAAAATTTTGACCATTAGATCTCGGTAATCCTATAATGAAATTCATAGACACCTCTTCCCAACATTGGCTTAGGATGGATAAAGACTAAAAAAGCCCTAGGGTTTTGATAATTTCTCCTTTTATTTTTTTTATAGATAATATATTTAGACATATAATTTTGTACATCCTCCTTAAGTCCTAAAAAAAAATCCTACTTAATTCTATGATAGGTTTTCAAAAATCCTGAATGACCCCTAATTAGAATTGCATGAAATTCTTAAAGGATTTTTTGTTTACGAAGAAAATTCTTACATAGGTATAATTTGTCTTTATACCATAATACATCACCCTTCCATGTGATTTTTTCAAATCCACCCAAACCTTGCTAAAGATTCTGAATCAAATCATGGGTAGCACTATCCTTGTCCCATTTTAATCATGCTTCCTTTAGCCAATCTACGTATATAATTGTCATAGCATATAACAAGGCCTCAACTGATTCATCCTTCCTAGATAGTGCATCTACCACTACATTGTCCTTACCATTCTTGTAAACTATTTCAAAATCATAGCCTAACATCTTAGTTATCCATTTTTTTGTTCTTCAAATGATAACCTTTGTTTTAAGAAATATTTGAGACTGTCATGATCGATATTTACTGAAAAGTGGTTACCCATCAAATAAGGCCTCCATTGTTTAACTACATGAAAAATGGCCATCATTTCCTTCTCATAAATGGTCTTGTGCTAATTTTTACCCTTAAATTGATGAATTTCAAATGCAAGTAGTCTACCTTCTTACATGAGTATAACACCCATACCATACTCAGATGCATCACATTCAACCACAAAATTCTTAGAAAACTTAGGATTAGCCAACACTAGAGTGGTGCACATCACCAATTTTAATTATTCAAATGCCATGATAGTTTTATCAATCTACTGAAAGAAGTGTTTATTTAATGAATATGTTAGTGGGGCTATAATACTACCATAATTTTTGATAAACCTATGATAATAACTAGTGAGCCCTAGAAATCCCCTTAGTTGCTTGAGTGTCTTAGGAATCGACCAATCCATCATTACTTGGATTTTTTTAGGATCCACTTTTACTCCTATATGTGAAACCAGATGACCCAAATACTCAACATCATAAGCTTCAAAAGTATATTTTTAAGGCTTGACATACAACTGATTATTTCTCTATATTTTTTGCTAATTACATTCAGAAGAAGAAGAAACTAAGGTTAAAGGTCTTGGGTTTGACGTTACCTAGACTAAGTGTGCACTATATCTAAGTGTTGTAGGATCTCCTCTTTGGCTATGGAGGAAACACCTACAATAATAATAAAACTCAAATAAAGAGAATGTTAGAGGAGGATATGGTGGACTGCCAAGCTAGGCGCTCGGTCTTGGAAGCGTAAAGCTGTGTAAGGGATGACAATCCACTATTTAATGAAAAGAGTGTTGTATAAAAAGAAATGATGAAAGACTAAGAAAGAGAAAAATAGATAATGCATACCTATTCTCTGCAGTCAGTCTATCATAGTCACTGACGTCAGTATTCCTGTCGAGGTCAGTTTGGTTAATGATGCCGACATCAGTTTTGTTGCCGATGTCAGTAGGGGCAATGGGCCTTGGATGGGTTTTAAGGTATTTTTGTGGTTGACAGAGGAGTCTAAAATTTTAAAGGTTTGTGCAGGGTTGTGAGAAAGTGAATAAGGTCTGAGGAAGGGCAAAGGTGGGGATAGATGTGAAAAGAGGGTAAGAATAAGAGGAAGGCTTTTCAGCCTCTCCACAAAAGAAGTTGGGTTTCTCTCAATAGTTCTTAGAAATATCAATGGAAACAAATTACCAATGTATTCTAAAATACTAAAATAAGAAGTGGAATATTTAGCTCTATTAGATGAAGAACTAGAGGTGTTAGAATGCTTGTTCCTGTTGTGGCTGATGTTGAGGTCCTCATACAATGTTTCAATCTAGTGTCTAGAGTGACTTGTGCAGAGCTTCAGTAGCCAGGAAAGTGATAGTCAAATTGTGATGCTTGGTCTTAGAGTGTGCACATCAATCTACAAAGAAGCAGGGGCCAGCTCAATGTTAGAGCTCAAGTTATGTAACCAATGTCAATGGTTCCACCGGCATCGACCGAGGCTTGATCGATGTTGGTGGAGGGAAAATAGGTAAAAGGGAGCTCTTGGCCCGTTTCTCCATCTACCAAGTGTCTTTGTCATTGGAGAGTGGTCAAAACAATGGCTTATGAGGTGTGGAAGTTAGTTAAGGAGTTAAGAGGGGGTTAGAATGGGTCATGGGTAGTTAAGATTTAGATGACCTAGTCTTAGGGTGACTCATAAGGTAAGAAATGGTCTTAGGGTAAGGTGTTTAGATGAGGTGTCCAAGGTAAAAGGGGTGAGGTGTCCAAGGTGAAAGAGGGTCAAGTGTAGGTTAGGAGTGCTAACCTTTAGAAAGGGACCAAGGGGGGTTGACATGATATTGGTGTCTACATTTGCCCCTTTTTGTCTTGTGGTTTGTCTTGACAAACTGCAAGACAAAAATAGATGTAAGTTGCCCCAAGTATGAGAGGCAATAGATGATATAGATTATCCCAAGTTTGAGATGTTGTATTCCCCCTCAAAGTGGGAATCAAGAGAAGGGAACCCAAAATTGAGTGCTGATTTTATAGGCATTGATGGGTAAGGTGAGGTTGGAGTATGGACGCTGCAATAGTTGAGATTGCGCATATACCACTTCACTTGATAGGTAGGTCAAATTGTCACATGCAAGGTTAAGGAACACTAAAATCAAAGTAACTGGTCCTTAGCTTATTAGTGGTAGCTGATTGGGTTAAATGATCAAAGCTATAGCTCTAATGGTCAAGGAGGACTAAAATCAACCTAACCTATCCCCAGCTTATTAGTGGTAGTTGATTGGGTTAGATCGATCAAAGCTATAGCTCCAATGGTCATCATGTTCCAAGTATTTAGGCTAAGAAGTGCTCCTAAAAAACATGAAAATGTCACAGATATTGGGGATCAACTTGGTCATGATCTGACAATAGGTGTGAGGGTCATGGACAATTTGCTAACTATTCGTGAGGTAGCATATGCAATCAAAACAACCAAGGTAAAGTTGTCTTGAAAGTGGTCATGGTCTAAGGAGATAGTCACAATCTCCAAGGTCATTTGTTGAGTCAGGCTGAGATATAAGTGATCTCAAGTGTTGTTTGTTGTGGTTAGGGAGATGTATGTGATCTCTAATGTGCCCCATGAGAAGTTTGATGTGACTTCTACAATGTCTGGGCTAGTTGTTTGGTCATGATTTTGGGCAATTTTAGGTCAAATAGTTGGTCCATTGGGTAGACAGATGAATGAATGGCTGAGCTAACCTTAGAAGACCCCATGTCAACTGAGTGATGCCTACATAGACCTTATTTTAAGGGCCTTAGGCCAATGTAGTTCTCCCCAAAAGGGAAGGAGGGTAGGTTATGGATTGGGTTTGACTAGGTTAAGTCATGGTTAAAGGTTATATGGTTGGTCCATCAGGTAGATGAATGAATGAATCGCTGAGCTAACCTTAGAAGACCCCATGTCAACTGAGTGATACCTATATAGCCCCTATTTTAAGGGCCTCAAGCCAATGTAGTTCTCCCAAAAAAGGGAAGAAGAGTCAAAGAGGTTGGTAGTTTGTTTGGTTATGTTTGGAATGACGAGTGTATGATGATGTTACAGCCTTTTCCATATTGTGTGATGGTGTATGTTGTAACATAGGTTATGTGGTTTTTCATCCTTAGCAATTTTCCATATTAGTGATGGTGTATGCTAAAAATGAAATGAGTTTATTTATGCTTCAGCAGGTTTCCATATTGGTGATGGTAAATGCTTGACATAGTTTACTGTGTTTGGTTAATAGTTTCCATGTGTATTGTTTTCCATAGAAACTAATGTAAATGGGCTATGATAATTTATATAACACAAATTGGTATTTTCATTAAATAAATTATGATGTTATGTTAATGGTTAGAAAATGTTTGGGTTGTGATGTTATTGGCATGTGATGAAGGTGTGTAAGAAGTGAAAGGCGTGTTGCTCTTTCATTGACAAGGACCATAATGATAACATAGATAGGGTTTGTGCAAACAAAAACCCCATTCATGTAGTATGTCATTGACCATTAGTTTGTGTTAGAGAAGTACCCTAATCACTTGACGTTAAGTGAGCTCAAAGTCCCTTGAGAATGTTGGGATAATAGGTGTGATTATGTGATATGTGAGGATAGTGTAACCCTTTTTTAGCAGGGATAATTTTGCCCCTTTTTATAGGTGACCCTGAGAATGACTATAGGCAAGTCCATGACTTAATAGTTTATCAGTCTCTTTTTTTTGGTAGACTGATCAATGCAGGAAGTCTACTTGGGGATGTTGTCTTGTTTTTTTTATGGTCATGTGAAGCTGATTGATGTGAGAAGCTTCTAAGAGGGTGATGTTTGTAGAAAAATTTGGGCATAGCCATCCTTCGAGGGAGTGGTCTATATTTTGCATTGTATGTTTTGATGTCTTTAAATAGCTATCCTTCGAGGGAGTAGTCTACATTTAGAGTTTATGACCTTTTCATATTTTGTTGGGCATCCTAGTTTTATGCTAAACTTTTAGTCATGGACTAGACTATAGAGGTTTAGGGGTTTCCCTTTTATTAATATAAAGCATTAATGCTTAAAAAAGGGTTAATTAATCATTATAAGAAAAAAGGGTTGAAAGGAATAAGGAATGAGGATGACAGGGGCTGCTCAAGGGATGAACTCAAGTTAAACATCAAGTGAATGATTACTTGGTTAATAGTAGAATGGTCATAGATGTAAGGCATTATGGGGCTCAGGTTCTGGCTGGCCTTCGAGAGAAGACAGATGATAAGTCCCTAATCCATACTTGTGCATTATTATATAAGGTCTAAGCCAATTAGAAGCAAACTTGCCTCGTTTGCTTCTTTCCATATTGGTCATGTGTTGGTTTTCTTTAAGGATGAGATCTCCAATTTTGAAATCTCACACTTTCAGATTTTTGTTGTAGGCACGCTTGATGTGAACTTGGATGTGAAGTTGGTTAGCATGTTGCTGGCATTTGATACAACGCCAAACATAGTCACTGCAGTCTTGGTTAAGAGTGGGCCAATAATAACCTAGGTGGAGGATGCGCTTTGCAACTGAGTTACCACTGAAATGTCCTCCAAAAATCCCATCATGGACTTATTTGATGGCATGAGATGTTTTAGTGGTGGTTAGGCATCAGAGAAGGAGGCTGTCGAGACCTCATTTGTAGAGAAGACCCCCTAGCATGGTGTATCGAGCAGTTCTCTTGATAAAAGCCCACTGTCCATTACTAGAGAGGTGAGGAGGAATGATAGAATAAGTCAACTAGTCAACAAGTTGTTTATACCAAACGTCATGTGGACTAGAGAGGTCAGGAGGGATTGCCCCCGAAGATGTTGGTTGAGATGTGCCCAAAATAGAAATCTTGGGTTTTGGTGGTGGAGAGGGCATGATGAATGGATATGTCCAAGGGGTAGAGACCTGCTCTTTTCTTTTATCCTTTAGGATGTGGGACCTAGTGGCCACATTAATGGTGTTGATTTTGAATAAAGGAGGAGAAGGTTATAAAGGGACCATAATCTCGCGTTGGGATCCCGATTCAAGTGAAGAAGTTTGGGAGGCATGGGATGGTGTTGGTAGTTTTTCAAAAAGGTGGTTAAGAGAATCCTTAATGTGAAGGGTGTCCTTTTCCAAGTGTTGATGAATGGAAACCTTAAGGGCACAACAATGCTCAGTTTCATGCCCAGGTGTGCGATGATATGCATAGATTTTAGTGTCATCAAACCAAGATGGTTTTGGTCTGAGAGGTTAGTATGGCTTAATTGCTGGGAGAATGATGCTAGAAGACTGCAATAATCAGCATAACAACAAAGCATAGGAACCCACTAATGGGTCTACACTTGTTGTTGCAGTAGGGGTTGACAACTTCTATTTAGGAGTTGTAAGGGGAGTTTTTTGTAACACTTTTTTGGTTGGTGGTGTGGCCACACGTATAGATGGCACTTTCTTGATGAGAGATGTCAAATTTTTTGGAGGAAATATGTTTTTGATGGGTAGAGGGAGTAATGGAGGCAATTTGTTTTTGTGAGGTGTTGGAATAGGGAGCACTCCTTTTAAAGTGGAAGGATGTGGACCTAAGATAGAGGGCAGTGGTGAAGGTGGGGGAGGAGTTCTTTGACATGGTTTAGCATCCTTCTTTAGTTTGGTGTGAGGACTACTATTGTGCAGGGTGAGGTTCAAATCTACCTTCACTTGTGGGTGAGTGTGGTTTGATATAGGGCAAACACCGAGAGATTTAATCTATTTCAACATGGTAGACACTTGCAAGGGTTTAGATTCAGACATGGAAGGCTGAGCTTTTGATGATTTAGATTGTGATCCTCATCAAAAAATTTGAGGTGAATTGTTACAGAAGGATTTGTAGTATAAGGTGAAGCAAAATATATAAGATAAGGAGCCTTAAGTCGCTCCCATAGTGCCTCATATTTTAGGTTCCTAGAATGGAGAAATTCTAAATTTTTTGCCAAATGAGAGAAGGGTTTAGATGACATCATGTGAGGTCTTACAGTTGGTCTTTTGGAGGATTTGGTGGTTTTGAGATCAAAAATGTGTTGGACGCAGTGATCTCGGGCCAAAGGCAAGAGAGAACCATCACTGGATCTTCGTCAATCGAAGTGGGTGAGGTGACAAGTTCTTCTCTCAGTGGAGAAGGGATTGGAGAATGTGGATCTTCAAGAGGATAAAGTGCAGGGATGATCATGCCTTCCATGTGTGGTCTAGGAGTGGGTAAAGTATGATCCTCCATTGGTAATAACAAGGATAATGACAGGGCCACTGGCATTGGTGCCATCAAAGCATCCTCCAATATGGGAGAGGTCAAAGTAGACTCTCCTATGTGTGAAAGGGGGTTAGATGGAGGACTATGCTCCATCGATGGAGGACAAATAGGAGAGGAAGGCTCCTCTAAAGGGTAAATTAGAGGGATGATGTCCCCTTCTACATGAGGGCATGAGGTATGAATGGTAACTTATTCTAATGGTAGAAGAAGAGGGAAGGTGGGGGCAAGAGGAATAGGTAATACAGGATCCTCACGAGGTAGAAGTATGTGTGGAGGAGGTGTTTGATGTCATGGGGGTGATATATGTGAAATAGGTTGATCCATGTGAGGAAGAGGGTCAGGCAAAGGGAGCTCTTCATTGCATGGAGATGGTATGGGTAAAATAGGCTCTTCTACCCGTGGTGGAGAAATGGGTTGACTAACCTCTTTAGATTATGGGAGAGACTAGTTAAGAATGAAAGGAAAGACCATGTTGACCATGCATATGTTGTGTTCTTGAGGGTCATCGTCCATGGTTTGAACATTGTTCTAACTTGGGGGATGGTTAGAAAATGGTTTCCCAAAGACATCCATGTTTTGGTTAGCGAGTGCATTAGGGTTATCCAAAACAAGGTCCCCTTTGTCTCATAAACAATGTTTTTGAGGGTTTTGCAATTGTCTGTGTCATGACCCTTGACACGGTGATAGTTACAAAAGTCATTTTCCCTATACCATGTAGAGATGGCTCGTGAGGGGTCAAATTGGATAGGTCAGATTTAAGGGAGGTTAAGGACTCCCTGCTTTACTAGTTTATCCAATATGAAAGTGTATGATTCTCCTATTGGATTGTATTGACACCGTACATACCATTGTTGGAATTGTTTTGTGATGTTTTGTGATGTGGAAGGCTCAGATTGGTTGGTTGTGGTTCAATATGGTGATCTAAGGACCATAACATTCACTGATCCCTTGGACTTGGAGTGGGAAGAAGAAGATTTGGAAGAAGAAGGGTCATTAGATTTTGTGTTAGTATTTTTGCTATGCAATTTGACCCTATCCTCTTCGACTGCATGAAGTTCAAGCTTTCGGGCCATAGTGAAAGCTTCATCAAATGTGTAGAAAGTTTGAACCTGTAAAGTGGATGAGATGTGCTTGGCTTGAAAAGAGCTCAAGTTGGGGTAGTGAGAAGGAGGGTTGGTTGATCAAAACTCTCTAACGGGTGATAAATTCAGTGATTGACTCATCCTCAAATTTTCTAATAGAATAAAGGTTTGTGATGGAGACCTTATTAATAATTTTGATTGAGAAATGGTTGAGAAATAGCTAAGCGAGTTGAGTGAAGGTGAAGAGAGAATGACTGGTAATGGAGCTATACCAATCAAGGGTGCCGCCAACAAGTGACATGGGGAATGTGTGAAGTAATAATGAATCATCATGTGCTATGAGGTAACAAGTGTGTCTAAACACTTGAAGATGTTGTTGTGGGTCCTCTTTACTCTAAAAGTGAGTAAATTTTGGGAGTTCCCACTGGCTAGGGTATGGTTGAATAGGAACTAAAGGGTGAATAAGTTTATTGTAGATTTGTTCATATGAAAGAACACTCTTTGAACCTAAAATAGATGTCTCAAGGTTGGACATCTTATCCATCAACATATTAATTAGATCGGCAGATGGATTGGCTTGAGGGGCACCCCTTAAGTTATAGGGTACCCAAAAGGCATTGGGAGGGGTGTATGTCGTACTTGGCTGCATTTGTGTAGATGCAACATACTGATAGTTTGTCATAGGGGCCAATGTCGAGGCCAAGGGGACTTGTGCCGTGAAGTTGGAGGGCACAATTTGACTAGATGCTGCCAAGGGTGGTTGAATGGTGGCAACACTGGTTAAAGGGTAAGTGGTCACTCTTATGTTTATGGGTGCAAGAGAGGATGGGATAGAGACAATCAAGTTATGGAAAGGTGTTGAACTTGGTTGAATTGTTTGTGGTTGAGGGGGTACGAAAACCCCAATGGAGGTAGGGCCAGAAAGGATAGAAGGGGAGGCCAAATCTTGAACATTGGCCATGGTTAGGTTACTGGTTGAGGCAATGGCTTGAGTGACCATAGGTTGGGTAGCAGATGTTGTTGATATCATTGCCTCTTCACCCAAAGAAGTTGGCATCCCATAAATAGGATTACTCAAAGGATCTCATGTTTCGCTTCTAGTGAGATAATGTTGGAGAGCCTTGACGTTGTGGTCAAGGAATCTCTCAAATTATTGATCCCCTTCAGGAACAATAGGAGGTCGATTGGGGGTAGGTTGGATAGGAGTATGATCAGTATCTGAAGTACACTCCATTAGATGACTTGGCACAAAGGGTGAAGGTGGGAGTGGCTGTTGACTTGCATGGTCAATAAGAGATTTGGCTTGAATGCATGTCAAAACCATCAAAGGTGAAAGGGTTTCAGGTTCCAAAAACTATGTGTTTTAGTTTTAAAAAACCAGAATTTATGTTTAACAGCAAGAAAGTTAGGTTTTAAGCTTGCTATTTGGGAAGAAAATTTATTGACAGTGACTGATGTCAGTTGTTTAACTGATATCGGTTATAAAATGTTTTCAACATTGGTCAGTTAATAGATGTCGGTGAAGAATAGTTACCAACGTTGGTAGAAAAATTGATGTTGATTTTTGTGTGATTCTAGAAACACAAAAAATTGACAGTTTTTGGAAGAAGATATTCCAAGTTGTTTTTAGACTTCAGAATGATGCGACCTTACCAGCTCAAACAATCAAATAAAAATAAGTAGAATAGATGAATAGGCAAGCAACCTCTAAAATGTTAAATTCCTAGGAATAAGTTTTAAAGTCGTGGTGGCTTATTCCTTAATATAATGTGTTGGGAGTTGGGCTTGTAGAATGGGTCCTAGAGAGGAAGTCTATGGCTATTTTTAGGTTGTGTTTTGGTGCTCAAAATATCTATATTAGGTTCAGTATGTGGCCTGGTTTTGGGGCTTGCTCCCTTCACTTCACGAACCCAAAGCCGAGTTGGGCCGCTTAGCCAAAATATACATTGGCTATAGTTTATACTTTTCCAGAGAATAGTGTGGGTCCTCCTCTTGGTGGTGAAATCCAAGTAGGATTGCTAGGTGGGGTAAGGTATCTGCTAGGTGATGAAATCCTAGATGGGCCTTGTCTGAAGTAAGTTTAAATGTTTAATTTGAAGTTATTGTGGTCTGGTTGTGTAACATTTGTGCACTATGATCTATTCATAATGCTTTAATTACTAAGTGGGCTAAGTATTCATTCAAGCAAGAATGAAATGCAGTAGTTTTTAACCCAAATTGAAATATGTTGTTTCAAATGCAAACAATTGGAGAAGAGGTAAAGAGTATGAGTTTTTTCATTACTCTTTGCAAGAAGTAACAAGAAGAAAAAGAGATGTTCTTTTTAACTTCTGCTAATGGTTTCCTTTTGAAACAAAAAGAAAGAAGAATGGATGCAAGAAGAGAATCTAATACATCTATATAAAAATTTTCCTTTTTTTAAAAGAAGAAGAATGAACCCAAGGAAAACTCCAAGGGTCCCACTGGGTGTGCCAAAATGTTTCTCTATATTTTTTGCTAATTACATTCGAAAGAAGAAGAAACTAAGGTTAAAGGTCTTGGGTTTGACGTTACTTGGATTAAGTGTGCACCGTATCCAAGCATTGTGGGATCTCCTCTTTAGCTATGGAGGAAACACTTGTAATAAGAATAAAACTCAAACAAAGAGAATGTTAGAGGAGGATATGGTGGACTGCCAAGCTAGGCGCTCGGTCCCAGAAGCATAAAGCTCCATAAGGAATCATAGTCCACTATTTAATGAAAAGAGTGTTGTATAAAAAGAAATGATGAAAGACTAAGAAAGAGAAAAATAGATAATGCGTACATGTTCTCTAAAGTCAGTCTATCACAGTCACCGACGTTGGTATTCCTATCGAGGTCAGTTTGGTCAATGATGCTGACATCGGTTTTGTTGTTGATGTCGGTAGGGGCAGTGGGCCTTGGATGGGTTTCAATGTATTTTTGTGGTTGACAGAGGAGTTTGGAAGTCTAAAGGTTTGTGCAGGGTTGTGGGAAAGTCAATAAGGTCTGAGGAAGGGCAAAGGTGGGGATAGGTGTGAAAAGAGGGTAAGAATAAGAGGAAGGCTTTTTAGCCTCTCCATGGAAGAAGTCAAGTTTCTCTCAATAGTTCTTAGAAATATCAAATGGAAAAAAATTACCAATGTATTCTAAAATACTAAAATAAGAAGCGAAATACTTAGCTTTATTAGATGAAGAACCAGAGGTGTTAGAGTGCTTGTTCCTATTGTGGCTAATGTTGAGGTCCTCGTACAATGTTTCAATCCAGTGTTTGGAGTGACTTGTGCAGAGCTTTGGTAGCCAAGAAAGTGATAGTTGAATTCTGATGCTTGGTCTCAAAGTGTGCACGTCAATCTACAAAGAGGTAAGGGCCAGCTCAATGTTAGAGCTTGGGTTATGTAATCGATGTCAGCAGTTTCACCGGCATCAGCCGAGGGTTGACCGACATCAGTGGAGGGAGAATAGGTAAAAGGGAGCTCTTGTCCCATTTCTCCATCTAGCAAGTGCCTTTGCCATTGGAGAATGGTCAAAAGAATGGCTTATGAAGCATGGAAGTTAGTTAAGGAGTTAAGAGGGGGTTAGAATAGGTCATGAGTAGTTAGGATTTAGATGACCTAGTCTTAGGGTGACTCATAGGGTAAGAAATGGTCTTAGGGTGAGGTGTCTAAATGAGGTTTCCAAGGTAAAAGGGGTGAGGTGTCCAAGGTGAAAGAGGTTCAAGGTAGGTTAGGAGTGCTAACCTTTAGAAAGGGACCAAGGGGGGTTTGACACGATATTGGTGTCTACACTGATGTTGTTCCAAAATTAAGAGTACCTATTTCAGATGGTGTAAATGGTCTTCCTAATTTTAACTATAAATGAGGATTTCATCAAAAAATACTAGAACAAATTTCCTCAAAAATGGCCTAAAAACAATATTCATCAAAATTTGAAAGGTAGATGGTGCATTTGTTAGCCTTGAAAAGGCATAACCAAAAACTCATAATATCCCTCATGAGTCTTGAAAGTAGTTTTGGGTATGTCTTCATCATGGATCTAGATTTGATGATACCTAGATTGTAGATCTAACTTGGTAAAATAAAGAGCACCATTTAATTCATCTAGAAAATCATCAATGACAAGAATAAGAAACTTATCTTTGATAGTGTACTTGTTGAGTTCCCTATAGTCAGGGCATATCCTCCAAGTGTCATATTTATTTCACACCATGATAATTGGTGAAAGAGGATTCTCTTTGGCTATGGAAAATGATTTCTACATCCAACATTTCCTATACCATATTTTCAATTTCACTTTTTTGAGCATAGGGATACATGTATGGCCTGATATTAGGTGGTGTGTTATGAAGAATAAGTTTGATAGCATGATCATGCATGTAGCTTGGTCGAAGTCCTTTCAGCATGTCACTAAAACAATTGAATGAGCATCAATCACTTATTGTAGATTAGGAGGTGTATATGGTTGAGTTGGATGAACCTCTATTGAAAACAAATGAGCTACAAATCCTGTAGCACCATTTTAGAGAATCTTTGTCATTTGATGGGAGCTAACAAGTTTTGGATATTTATCCCTTGATACCCTTAGCTCAGATGTCCTTCCTTCAGAATGAAAATACATGAATAATTCCAAGAAAATCATCTCAATAGTGCCCAAAGTGGTGAGACACTATACTCCTAGAATAATTTCATCTCCCCCCATAGGAATAAAAAACATAGGAGAATCCAACAAGTAGTCTCCCATGGCTAGCTTTATACTATGGAATTTTCTTGAGAAACTGACAATACCACCATCTATAATCACGACCTAAAATTATAAAGTGGGACAAATGAAATAGTTCAAATGAGTAGCTAATTTATTATTGATGAAGTTGTGTGTGCTCCTAGAATCAATCAAAATAGTGACCTATTTTTTTGGGAAACCCACCACCTTAAGTGTTTGGGCAGTACTAATGCTTGAAAGGGCATGATAGGAAATAGTAGGCTAAGAGCCTTTATATTCCTCCTCAAGACCTTCTTCATCCTTTCCAAGTGCCTCCTCATCATTTTCATCCTCAATGCCACCTTCGATGTCAAATAACTTCTTTTTATCAGAATGATGGCCTTTGCTCCATTTATTGTCAAAACCATAACACAAACCTTTATCTCACTTCTCCTCAATTTGTTGAGGTATCAGTATAGTGGGTTGAGGATATGATGGTGTTGTAAAGGTGTGATCATGACCAGTAGTGAAGGTTTTCTATTTGACCATATCTATTTCATCTACCATGTGTGCTCATGAGATAGCTTTTGATATAAATGCTAGGTTAAAAGTTTGAACCTCCAATTAGATGCTATCTTTGAGACCACCCAAAAATAAATAAATCAAATTTTCCTCAATTTCTACCCATAAGGATAGATTCTAAAACTAATGAATATAATCCTTCACAGTTCCCATTTGCTATAGTTTTTCTAACTAGTTGAAGTAGTTATTAGATACACTATTTTGATAATGAGCCAATAAATCATCAGTGAAAATAGACCATGTATTAAGAGTACAATTCTTTTTATTTTGAGCACATAGCCAGTGATACCAAATAAACTACTCAGTAAGACAAACCTTTGTTTCACTTCTCCTCAGTTTTTTGAGGTGTCAGTATAGTGGGTTGAGGATATGATGGTGTTGTAAAGGTGTGATCATGACCAGTAGTGAAGGTTTTCTATTTGACCATATCTTTTTCCTCTACCATGTGTGCTCATGAGATAGATTTTGATATAGATGCTAGGTTAAAAATTTGAACCTCTAATTAGATGCTATCTTTGAGACCACTCAAAAATAGATAAATCAAATTTTCCTCAATTTCTACCCATAAGGATAGATTCTAAAACTAATGAATATAATCCTTCATAGTTCCCATTTGCTATAGTTTGTCTAACAAGTTGTAGTAGTTCTCAGATACATTATTTTGATAATGGGCCAATAAATCATTAGTGAAAATAAACCATTTATTAGGAGTACCATTCTTTTTATTTTGAGCACATAGCCAGTGATACCAAATAAACTACTCAAGTTCCAGATATAGAGATGCCATGATCACCTTCTGAGAACTAGGTGTTTGATGCAGATCAAATAAATTCTCAAGTTGGGTAATCTAAGTGAGAGGATCCTTACCATAAAACTTATGCATTTCCACTTTAGGAAACATTGATTTCATACCATAATTGGAATTGTTAATGTTGAGAAGAGGAGGACTCGAATGCTGAAGTGGAGGGGTGTTTGACTATAACTTAGATGAAAGAGTAGCCAATGAAGTAGTGATCTGATTCAATTGATTGTGAACCCCATTAATCTCTTTTCACATCCTTAAAGCATTATTTTTAATTATAAAAATGTCATCATTCTACACCAAGCTTTTTATGTTAGCCTAAAGTTGAGAAATCAATAGATCTAAAGTTTTAGATTCTATGTCACCAACAGGAGTATTAGGAGTTTCTTACCCCCATTTTCATTCTTGTGTAGAATGATTGGCCATATACAAACCCTAGGAGGTTTTTGGCCTTAAAAAAATTGTACCAAGGTATGGTATCATTGTGATCACCTCTCCAAGATGAATCCAACGATCACCTTTATGCACTAGGGTAAAAAAAATTGGCACAAAAAATTGTACCGGTGGACTATACCATTACGATCATTTTGTCGAGACAAATATACCAACTTCAAATGTGCAAGGTGAAAAAAAATTATATATTTTACTTATTTATTTTTTTATTTTCAAAAAGTGTTTTGAACAATACTACACTGACAAAAAAAAATAATTCTTCCCCGATTACAAGTTATGATTTTTTGCTCCTTCCCCTCATAGAAGTCATGCCTCACCTGATTCAAAAACAATGTCATAAAAAGCTTGCCCAAATCAAATATTTGATACCAATTGTAATTAAATTATGTAGATGTTTGCATAGAATGATTTTATATCACATAGAATAAAAAAATATGAGAGATCACACAATGATAATTGATACTAGAGTAGAATACTAGATAATATAGCAAATCCACTTCTAGGGAGCAACCTCCAAAATAATGAACTAATATAAAAATACTTAACATGATGTTCAAATAATAATCACTCCTCCTATATATAGTCTACTTAGCCATGGTTATTCCATAAGCTGACCTAACTAAGAACATAGAGAAATGTAACAAGAATATAAAAGAGGTATGTAAGCCACAAGTCAGCCACACATATCCCAAGACATACCAAAGGTTAAGGGAATAGTAGTATAATCTTTATAAGGTGGTTCTCTCCTATTTTTGTCCTTTTCAGGTCCTCAAGATAAGTTTATGCCCACTTTGTCATTATGTCAAAGGGGGAAAAGGTTCTTATTATGAGAGTGCTTGAAGAGAGAAACAAAAGGTGAAATTTATGATGGGCATTAACATTAATGATAAATGGGGAGATTTTTTGAGAGTTTTAAATGATGTCATGGATGTGTATAGGTGAATGGATGAATTTTATTGATAGCCTATATGTTAATGACAAAGTGTGAAGTGTGTTTGTCCTAGTATACTTGAAGTAGGCTTGGTTGATCTTTAGTTTTGGCATGATTAGGGATGGGTATAAAGTATTGAGCATGTGTGAGGGGTCCTATCATAGGTTAATGATGATTTGAGAGCTTGTTTAAGTTCATGGTATCCATTTGGTTCTTCATTATATTGATCTTGACATTTTCAGTTTTATGATAGAAAAATATGAGTAGACATATTGATGATGTTATATTTCACACATGTGAAAGTTACCAGAGTAGATTGATATATGGATGGATTCGCTTATGAAAGGTGATCATATGGTTCAAATTTTAGGTCATGAAATTTATTGAAATAAAATTTATTAAGGGTAAAAGTTGGCATCTCAAAAAGAATATACTATGTTCCCATACTTAGCCAGACCGTCATTACACGTCATTTAGATATGGATGAACCAAAAAGTTTGAGAATTTATTTTTGGTAATTATAAATTCAAAAAAGTTTAAATGAGTTCATGGAGATATTTTATATAGTTCCAAGAATGTCCCCTAAAAATTTGGACTTTTAAAGTTTTTTCTAGCTCAAGTTATAAAGCTTCAAAGTTGCTCTAGTAGATTGTGTCAGGCCAGAGACCATTAAGTTTAAATAAGTTAAAGTTTGAGCTCACTAGTTAGTATATATAATGGTGTGAATTAAATCATATATATTTATTCAATTATGTGTATAAAATTCAATATGTTAAATAGTGAATGCGCTAGTGTCAAGTATCACATTCACAGAGCTTGGACAAAACATCAATTGTTTGTGGTTAATCATGCAGTCAAAATATCAATGATGTAGGTTAATTTGTTTAGAATGAATGTAGATATAAAAAGTGGCACAATCATGTGATATATAATGTAGATATAATGGTGAGAATTTCTTGATAAATATTGAGCTACTCATAGGAGATCTATGGTGCACCTTTGTTCCAAATTGTCAGGAGGTAACAAGATGATAAAAAGTGCTTTATTTTTAAAAATGAGTAGAGGTAAAGATAAAGATACTTATAAGAATATTTATGATGTTTATTTTATAAAAATATTCAAGGACATGATATTATGGAAAAGTGTTTGCAGTTTAACAGTTTCTCAGTGACCTTTGGAATTCAAATATTTGAATTTGGGAGGGAAGACTAGTCTACAGTTTGTGTGTGATAAATTTTGATATATAAAAAATTTGATCATGGTGTAAAATTAAAAGTATGTCATGTTTAAAATATATAGTTCATCATGAGACATCGAAATAACATCAACACAAGATCAAATATCTTTTTTGATTCACCTGAATAATAAGCATAAACACAATCAACTTCTATGAATAATAGCTTTGATTGTAATCAATTATATGTCTTCAAATATATATATTCACCTTGGATTCCTCTACCACTTTGATTTTTATAGCACCAACAAATTCATCTTTTATTAAAATATATAGTCCAAAAACTAGACATTAGTTTTTTCCTTTACAAATTCAAATATTCAATGTAAATGGTCACAATTAAGATTCAAACACAATTATTGAATCTCATGGACTCTGAGATCAAATTAAATACACACCATCAATATTGTTTGATATTTAACACATAAGCACCAATGCTTAGACATCAAACTTCAATCATGTTAACCTTATCTCATACAATCTTGAAATGTTGACTTAACACACTCCATTAATCTCTATAGATCAATCACTTATTTAGAAATAAATGTTCACCATCAGTCAATGTATATGAATGCCTACCCACCATTGGATCCTTATCCTATACCTTTGTTTAATCATTAAACATCTACACCTATCCTCACCTTGCTACCTCTTGAATCCTTGTAGTAATGTGCACCATCGATCTTGATCAAGCTTTAATACTTTCAAAAATTACTATGGGGACCCTTTTAATATGCATGAATAGCCATTTTTTCACCTCAATAACTTATTTTACACTTTTATGCATGATCTTAAATTTGGACCAGATGATCTCCTTTCATAAGATAATCCAACCATGTGACACACAACTCCTGAAGCCTTCATAAGTTCAAGATATATCACCATTAATTTTCCTTCTCAAAATATTCTATCACATGAGCTAACCATGTACAAATCTACTTGAGAGGTAAATTTTGAGCATCCATAACTTTTGCCATACTTTAGTGTATGATATCAAATTTAGAATAAATTATCTATGCTCAAAACTAAACAAACCCATATGATCAATTTATTTTGGCACCTTCACGTGTGCAATGATATAATACCAACCAAATTCTCACTCGACTCTTTATGAAACAATATAAAATTGGATAAGTAGGGAAAACATAGAAAAACTACTTGGGAGACCAACTTTTCATATACATATCTTTTGATACACTACATCGCATGATCTAAAAAATAACAAAAATAAACTAGGTCCAAAACTAAAAAAATCCATATGATCATATTCTTCTAAAACATTCACACGTGTGATAAATTTGATCATTAAAATTCTTACTCAACTCTTTTTGGCCATATTGAAAATTTGGCTAAGTATGGGAAAATAATGTATTCTAACTAAGAAGCTAACTTTACACCCTCATAACTTTGAACACACTTCAATGCATGAATTGAGATCTAGTGCATACCAACTAGGTATTATGATCAAAACAATATGAACAACTCCCCTTGACTTCTTCCCACGTGGTAATGGTGACATCATCAAACTTCCTACTCAAATTTTATACCACTAGACTTGAAGTGTCTAGATGAAAACTATGATCAACCAGATGAATTCTACTCATGTACACAAGCTCTCAAATATTAGATAACATCTTAGGGACCTATTGTAAATTATACAATCACCATACTCAACCCTAAACATATCTGATTAGTCAAACTCTGATGATCAACTAAGCTAACATCAAACATACTAGGATAATCACATTACACACTTTATCATTATCACTTAGGATATCAAAGCACTTCATCCACTCACTAGAACATTTCCATGACACCACCATGACATCACTAATGCCTCTCTAATAAATATGTGTTTATGCTTGGTGATCATTTATACAGAATGATGTTTGTGCTAATTATCCTATAACAGAAGGGTATTGTGATCGATGTTGTCACTTAAGGTGGACATATAGATCATGTTTCATGGGAATATGTATTGTTAAAGTCTTCTTGTGTTCTAAGTTTGCTTGGATAACTACTAAAGAGGTGAATGGGTCTCCATAGGACCTAAAAGGACACATATGCCTATTTGAAAGAAGCTACTACTTAAAGGTGACCCATGTATATGCCTTAAGAGTGAAGGCATGTGTTGTGGTTGATAAGGAAGGTTGTGAACATGATATTATTGATGGATCTATAAAATTTGACATCAAAGGTTGTGATTTATAAACTTATAATAAGAGGTGTGTGTGATATTTTTAGAGTGAAGAAAAGAAGAAAGGGTGGGTGCCCAGGTGATGGGTTGTAGAGTAGAGCAGGTTGATGACTATGTGTATGACCTATAGGTCATATTTTTTATGTCAAGAAAGTGTTCTTATAGGTTTGAAGATTTAGGATGAGTGAAGAGGTTTATATTGATCTAAAAGGATCTTTTGGATTCCTTTAGTGTGACTAAAATATATATGATATTTGTGTGATCTTGGTGGTTGATTTGAGAGGTAGATCAGAGTGTGGTCTATGTGTATGATCATTTGGTCATCTTGTTGAGGTTCTACAAAAGTTGTTGCTGAGAAGTGTATAGTGATCCAAAAATTGGTTTTGGATGTTTGTGGATGTGTGAATAACTTAAGAGAGATGATATACATTATATCTTCATTAGATTGGTAACCAATCAGTGATTAGGAGATGTTCATTTCATAGGTGTTGGGAGGGTGCTCAACATATGGGTCAGAAGGACTTGACCAATAGGTGGTCAAAAGGACTCGATCATCTTAGGGTAAGGTGATACTTATGAAATAGGTGTTTTACTAAATCCATTCAAAAGGACTTGATCATCTTAGGGGTAGTTACTCCTTATGAAATAGGTGTTTCACTAAATTTTAGTCAGAAGTACTTGACCAGTCTCATGTTTGTGATCATCTTATAGGATAAATAGTCCATGTTTTTCTAGGATTGAGAGTGGGTTTCCTAGATAGATCCTATGTTGTGTATGTGATCTTGCATTATATTCATTGTTCATTTATATAAACATCTTGTATGCTTCATGAATGGTTGTATTGAATGTTTAAGTGTTTGAAGGGTTTGGAAATTGAATTGGATTGTTTATCACCATTTATTCACCCCTCCCTCTCAATGATTATACATATAACACCTACCCCATCACTTCATACACCATAAAAATAAGGGTGTCAAGTGCTTGGCCAAGATATACTGAATTATCAGAGTTTATACTCAGCCACTGTACTGAGTTTTAGTTTCTCCCTTGGTAATGAAGTCTAAGTAGGATAGCCACTATGAAGGTTTACCACTAGGTGATGAAATCCTAATTGTGGCTTATTTAATTATTTGATGAATTAATTGTATGAGTGGTTTGTTATGTATGAAAAAAGTGATTACTATGATTGCTTTACTGATTACTTAAACTATGTGATTTAGCCATTCAAAAAATCAATGAATGAAGGTTGATTTTTAACCCAAAAGGAAATTTTTAATTTATTTAAATTAGTAAAAAATTAACTAGAATGCACCTAAATGATGAATGATAATTCAAGTCCTATCCTAAGATGAATGCCTTTTCAATTTTTATAAATAAAAGAAAATCAATGATTTGACTTTTTTAAGAAAGTAAAGAAAACAAGTACGTACTTTTGATTTTGAAAAGAAGAAACTAAAATTTATGATTTTAAATTTTATAAATGAATAAAAATAACATTTTAATTTCAAAAACAAATAAGAGCAATGAATGAGTCTTTCAAAAATGCAACTAGAATGTCCTAAAACAATTATAAACCCAAGAAAACTCTAGGGTCCCACTGGGTGTGCCAGGATGTTTCACTATGTTTTTGTATTATTTTCTTTTGCTTTTAGAAAATAAGTAAAACTCAAAGAAAGGAAAGGGTATATATGAACCTATATGTAGTTACACACTCTATGATCCAAATGATGTGAAGAACTCCTCTTTGGCTTGGAAGGAATGACCTAAAATAAGAATGAGACTAGAAATGAGATTGATTAGTAAGATTGGAGGGTGGATTGCCTAACAAATGCTAGATCCAATAAGTACAAGAATTCATTATAAGGCTATCAATCTATTTGTTTAACAAGTTAAGTTCTAAAAAATGTTAATAAGAGATGCTTGCATAAAGTAATGAGTAGTAATTAATCACAATGAAATAATGATTTTCAAGAGAAATGAGTGATTTTTAACAAAATAACATTAGCTTGTTCAAAAGAAATTCTAAAGTGATAAAACTTGATTCATAAAATTGTTTATGACTCTGAGTTATGATAAGGGTCAAAAAATAAGATTTTGGGTTAGGTCTAATGGATGATTTTAACTTGATATTTTAGGCAAAAATAATTACATAGAGACTAATGTGATTCACTATGTAACCAATACCAATTAAGGGTAACTGATGCTGATTAAGGATAATCGATGTTGATCATTATGTTTTATCATAGTTTTGGTTTTGGATATAAATGGACTTTATGATGGTTGCAAAGGGGGTTTATGGGCTATTTTGGGATTGGTTGATGGTTTTGAAGATAGGATGGAGTCTTATAGATATCAAATACATGGATTTGACACTTCAAATGACTAGGAATGATCAATGGGTATTTGGTGGAAAAGGGAGTGTTTGGATTTATAGAACTCCAACATAAAAGAGAGTGTGGGGATAGACTGAAAGGGAGTGAAAGAAATAAAATACCAAAACTAAATATTAAACTGATAACAAGTATAGGATACTTAGATGTTGTGGAGTTTATAGCTTGGAGATGTCTTGAAGTTGAGTGTGAGTTCATTGAAATCCTAGAAAAAATGGGCAGAGCAATGATGATTGAATCCCTAGTATTAAGGTGATGAAGCACTTCCTAATCTCTAGATTCATTCTTTGGTTTGATGAAAAGATTGGATTTGTACAAGAGTTCTGGTTCTTGCTCAAAAGATTCAACCTCTTAAGCAAGGGTCTTAGGGTAGCCTTAAGTAATCGACGTTAGTCCTAGTCAACCAACATTAGTTTAGGGATGATCGTTGTTGATTGAGGTGGAAATGGTCTAACTTACCAAAAATAGTGTTTTATACTTAATTTTAGTAGTTAAGACCTTTGGAAGTGGTTTGAGATTGTTTAAGGTAGCATGGGCATGTGTGAATAAATAGTCTAGGAGGTTAGGACTTAAATGCTAAGGTATGAAATGGTCTTTAAGGTTAGGTGTCATTAAGTTAGCCATGGGTTTGGTTAGAGTGAGGTATAAATAAGATTAATTAGATTATTTAATTTATCTAAAAATGTGTAAAGGGGTTAAATGGGTGTTTTAAAAAGGGGTTTATGAAATATTCTAACCTAAGGGGGCCAAGGGGGATAAAAGAAGTGTTTTGTGATAACTAGAACTATTGGTAAAAATTTTTAGTGTCTATAATTGGGACTATGTATTATGAACTTATACACTACTAAACAATGAGTAAAGTTTTCCCTAATTTTTCAAAATTCAAGTTCATTCAGTAAGAGTAGTCACAATCTAAGACTGAAGCATTTAAAAATCAAGTCATGACCTAATATATATAATATCAAGTCTAAATTTATATCTACATATATATAGTCAAAGATCACAATTTAAAATTCATTCTAGGTGGGATAACTACATGTGTCTTGATTACCTCTTCAAATTATGTAGATATAGGTAGTGGTAAATCATTAAGGGGGTGATTGGGGTCATCTAAACCTATTAAACTCCACCTCTTTTTTTAATGGTTTCTAGCACTCACAAAACCCTAGGGTATGCAAATAATATAAGGAAAAAAAAATCTTCACATGACACAAATAAAATCAAAATATGATCACTCAAAAAACATAAGCATAAAAGGTGGAATATTCATTGTTTTATCATAGTCAATGCATACAAGTCCATAGTGAAAAGATGAAACCAACTTGCATTACTACCCAAGGAGTGTGGACATGTCTAGACATAGTCATAAATTTTATTCTTGAATATGAGTTGTCATAGTACCATTTTATTCTATTTCTTACTATCAGACACCTATTATAGTCAAGTAAAAACACATAGATAATTTATCTTCTTCCTCATGGTTTCTAAAATTACCATATTACTATATTTATAAAGTTGCAATCAAAATTATTGATAGATTATACATATTTAGTATTATTATCTTTCAAAGTTTTATACTTATTAAACCAACATTTAGTTGTTAAATAAAATAGTGTAAAACAATTATATATTCATTTTTATATTTAACCTATATGCTTATTATATTTTATATCAATTTATGAATACTTTTATAGATTGTAAAAATAATAAATAAGTTATTATTCTTTCAAGTTTCTATCATATTAGGGTTAAAAACTAAATTAGAGTATTTTTTTAAAAATTTCTATGATACTATGAGTTTAATAAAAAACAATGTGAATTTATTAAATATTATGTCTTTAATCTATAAAATAAAACACTATGAATATATAACATGGTATGAATTAATTAAAAATAAAATATAAATGCATAATGTTTTATTTAATTCCTATGGTGCTAGTGTGTTTTCATATTCATTGATTATTATTATGAATTAGTCTTTTATACTATAAATTTATTTAAAAAATATGATATGAACTTATTAAATAAAAAATTATGAGTTTATTAAATAATATATTATATATATACATTATTTTGTTTTATTGATACAATGATAGTGTATTTGTGATTGATTGATCTATAGGTCCAAATTAGGACTTTATAATGTTTTATTAGTGCATGCTATTTTTTTTTTCCAAATTTAAACATTTTACACATTATTTATGAAAATTTTGACATGTTATCCATATGTTCATTCAAATAATGACATGTGTACCTCTATTCTTATATTTATATGAAAGTAAATAGAGGTCAGGTATTAGAAAATATGAGATAATTTGGTTTTGTATTGATAGAAAACATGTTGATGTAGATGATACATGGTGAAAATGTTGGGTGTTTTAGAGCTCATAAAAAGATATAGTCATATATATTTAGATAATATGGTCTATAAAGAGGTAAATTTTCTAGTTTCAAAGTATTTGATTGATTATTAGTCCAAATTAGGATTTTATTATCTCATTTTATTTTTTATCTAGATATCAACATGTTCCCTTTCTACCTTATATGAATTTTGACATGTTATCTATGTGTTTGATCAAAATTTGACATGCCGCCTTTATTATTCTCTTAAATATTTCATTTTTTCTCTCAATATGTAAAAATATGATCTAACACATGGAGAAAAATTTAAAAATCACATAAAGTATAAGGGGAGCATGTTAAAAGCTGAAAAAATAAAGAACATGCAATAAAATCCTAATTTGGACCAATAAACAATGATACACATGTACACTAGTTCTATACAAATTAAATAACATAGGGAATTTACAGTGTGTTATTTAATGAATTTACAGTGTGCTATTTATTAAATTCACATTGTGTTATTTAAAGAATTCCAAATGTCTAGACATAAATAGACAAGGTCATATGAGTTATAATGTTTTTGATGATATTTGTGAACTATATAACACCTTAGTCTTGTACAATTAGCAAATTTAGAACTTGGCTATTATTCTTGGATCTAGATCTTCCCACTTCCACAAGTCTCAAATATTATCTCTCTTATTCCCTTTGGCCTATCTCTTAGTCTAACTAGTCTTATGTTTATGACCTAGGCCTTATATACTTCCCATAATGCTTAAAACATGATTATTTTCCACCTTTTCAAGTTCTATAGTTGTACCTACTTTTTTGCTTCTTAAACACTTCGGTCCTAGTTATTTGCCTATGACAATGCTAATGTTCAGTATTCTAAACTAATCTAAATTGAAAATGAAACATATCTTAATGGTTGGTGTAAGTTATTTAATGCAATATATTCTCTAATAGGATTGGTATAAATATAATATCAACACTCATTCATTCCTCACCTAGTACAAATCAAGGCAAATTAATAAAATCATTATTTCAATCACTTAAGTGAGCAAAGCCTCCCTATTTTATCTTATTTACATATCAGTCATTATAACATATTTATAGGTCTAGAGTACTAAAGGAGAAACCCAAAAACTATATTTTCCAAGTTATAAGCTAGGTCACTATTATACTTATCACATATTACATGATTCACATAGAAGCCAATACATAGGGAAGAAATACATAATCTTGAGGCCCTATTCAAATTATTTGCTATGTAGGCAATGTTCATTATAAGATGGTTCTTTGGGGTAGCTCAACATTGTGTTCTAACTAATCCATTTTTTTCACAACCACTATGAAATTGAAGAACTAGGATTTTATCATTTTATAAAGAACATTAATCCATGACATAGGTCTAAATAATCTAAAGTGAAGGAGATGATGAATCTAGAAGCATCCAAGTGGTCACATCTTATTTCAATTGTTATTTCATACTAGACACCTATATTTGATACATACATTAGTGTTGATACAACCATCCTAGGTTAATTTAAGTGTCTGTGGTTACAAAGGCACTTAATCTAATTTTTTTTGGACTGTTATAGAATATTTTTCTAACCTATTTCTTGCATGTTATATATTTATATCTATATTAACATTAGAACCAACTAAGTATCTTGTTTTCTTTGTCACTAGAATATCTATCATAGTTGTAATTTCCATTTTTATCATATCTCATTATAATAAATTCATTATATGTTCTATTTGAGTTTTACAATTAATTAGAATGCTATAGATATTTTTATCACCCTTGTGATTATTCATTTATATATTTTTAACCATATATACCCATAATAGTATCCTCATCCAATTTAGCGTTAAACATTTGGTGAACTTGATTCGTATGAATGTATTTGTTTGATTCCTAGGAATTTTAATTAGCTAGGATTTCAAATGATTATGCTTTTTCATTTGTTGATTATATTATTTTACATGCAACCTAGGAATGCACCTATATTTGGAGGTGTGCCTATTTAAAACATTGATATTCCCCTCATACCACCTAAGATGTCTCAAAAAAATAAGGAATATAATCCCATGGTTTGAGATCATACCCATGTTGAGAATGAGTATCTTGATGATGAAGTTACCATAGAGGAATATTATAAAAATTAAAATAATGAATCTAATGAAACCCATGATATTATAAACTAAAAACCATATTAGAAATAAAAAAGTTCAAAAATCATAGATGAACATGCTAGTCCATCTCTTGATCATGTTACTATAGCTATGGGTCATCCCCATTTACCAAAATCCTACCCTTGAGCACATTAATGCTTCATAATTATAGTGGGGTGGGGGCATGTGATATGTATTTCAACCTTTGTTTCTTGAACATATTATTTCTACATCTACCATGGAATTATCAAATGATTCAACTCAAATACCAATTTCAATGCCTATTACTACTCAAATGATGTTCACTTCCATTTTAGTGGCTACTTAGCTTGCTAATCTAAACCCCAATGGGTCTCTAGTTAAACTCTCCCTCAAGATATAAAGACCTTGGTTGATAAAGCTATAAAAATTGAATAAAAGGCTTTAATTTCTCCTTATGCTATTGATTCCTAAGATGTGTTGCATAACCCTATTGTACTTGAGATATCTTTGCACCATTTTCTAACTAGTTTTATTTCACCTAAGTTGCCATTTTATGATTCCAAAGGTGATCCTGAGTAGCATATTCAATATTTCTATGTGCCACATCTTTATTATTCCTAAAATGATAGGCTTTTATCCAGATTATTTCAATAATCCTCAAAGACTATGCTTTTAGGTGGATCTATGATTTACCTCTCCAATTATTTAAAGCATTCAAATACCTTGTAAATTAAAATTTAAAACACTTATCTATTAGCATTACCAAAAATATTTCCTATACCAAAATTGAAAAAATCAAATAAGTATCAATGAACCTATCAATGAATGTCTCGAGGTACAAGACAATGTTGGATAAAATGACCAATCTTATGGTAGATAAATAATTTCAAGACATCTTCAAACAAATTTGGCTTGATAATTTGAATTAGTCCATGATTTAAAAAAAGTTTAAATACTTTTATGACTTATGCCATGTTGTTTGGGATCATGAAATGAAACTTATTTCATTGAACAAACTTAAGTATGTAGAAAACACACTAACTACATCTACATCTAATAGAAAGTTTACAATCAAACCAAGTTATAAGGTGAAACCTCTTAAGCCTAAAAATTAAACAACCTCCATGGTTAATGTAGTTTCATAACATCCTAATCTATACTATTTAGTGTACCAAAGAGAAAATTTACATACTTACCTAAGTCTACCACTTCATTACTCCCATGGCTAGTAGAGTGTCATATTATATCTCTCCCTGATCTTATAGAGGTTTATATGAGTCATAATCTACCCAAAGGATATGATGTGAATGTTTATTATGACTATCACCAAGGCCATAGTAATTCTATGAATAGATGTTATAAATTTAAGCATAAGATCTAATACCTTATTGATGACCAAAAGATTACATTTGATGATCCTCACAAGGAATCAGGTTTAAAACATAGTGATCACCAAAAATATTAGATATTAACAATCCTTTGCAAGATCATTATAATAAGGATGTGAAGGTGAAAATGGTATATCACACATATCCTCATACATCACACTATGATCACCACTAGATGGGATTATTGGTACTTATATATGGAATAAACTTCCTATGTTTTATGGACCTTCTTTTACTTTTGATGATAGTGAGATTAAGGATGATGAATCTGATCTTCATTATTTATTCATTCGATCATAACTTTATCATCAACCTATATGAAATGTTATGATTGATAATGGTTAAATCAATAATATCTTCACCATGACATTACTTGGGTTATACTAATCATGATTTAGACCCTTCTACCAGATTAGTTAGAGCATTTTATGGGCCTCACAACAAGTTATTAGTGAGATTGAATTACCTTTATAAATTGGTCTTAAATATTTGGTTACTATATTTTTAGTTATAACTTCCATGGGTGTCTTTAATATGTTATTAGTATGCCCTTAGATACATAATCTTTGAGAAATACTTTCTACAGTGCATAGGTGTCCTAAATACATTCATCCAAATTAAGTATCATAGTTTCTAGAGTTCCATATGAGCATCCTCTCAAAAAAATATAAATTTATACCCATGTAGTTAATTATCAATCATACTAAGGATAAACCACCAAAAAGGGTAAGTAATAGGTAATCCCCTTTTCTAGGTGGCCAATACATGAGAGACAATTACATCAAAGATCCATAATGGGTTCCACAAAATCCTCATTTACTACACACCACATTTAGATATTTAGAGAACCTACACATGTTCCTATTATTGATGTTCTAAATAAACCACATAACACTCAATAATGAGTTCGATGAACCTCTAATCCTATTACTCTTATAGTTTCTTCATGACCATAGAGTCCTATTTTACATATGTAGAGCATCCCAAATACTACAATGATAGATATTACACCTATACATGTTATTTGGTGGTTTCACCAATTTATTACTCTAGGTTCATAGTGGATAAATATATATGAACATCATTTAGATGCAATAATAGGATAATATTTTATTACTCAATAAATACCAAAAAAATATTAAAAATATATTTTTTTGTAATCTAAAAATTCTATTGGCTTTTTGTGATCTATGTGTTAATTACATGTTCATGGATATAATATCAACTAATTTTACATACATTTGTGTTTCACACTTCTATTTGAGTGTGATATAGGCATACACAGATACATGATATATGCACTTTTGGATGTTGGGATTTACCTCTAATCACTTCACTAGGATGTTGGGGGTATTCAACTCTATGATCATGATACATCCAAGTTATATCATTCTATGTTCATTTTACATTATCATGTTTGAGATAATATTTACTGACATATGCCTTGATCTATGATTATATATTCTACAATGTACATTATATGATAATTACTTAACATTTTATATAAACAATTTTATCCATTGGATATTATGATATGTTAATTTTGGTTGCTTATGTTTTCATTTATTCACTTCGTTAAGTCTCTTTCCTTAATAATGTCTTATTTATTGAGCATTTGAATATGCTCCATTATTTGTGGCACCCATGCCTTTGTTTACATATTTAACATTTGGATATGGAATTTCTTGTTGTTTATACATTTTAATATGCAATTCTTACTTTTTAATACATTTCACAAAGTCTTGTCCATTCGATTATGTGAAATTTGAGCATGCCCTGTATTTATGGGATCTTTGCGCCATTATATTTTGAGTGCCCTTGTGTGTGTACTTGGTTGTTTGTTGATATTTTAATATTACTATATAGACATTTGCATGATATTTATCATGTATCTTAGGCCTTTATGTGATCACATTATGGTGCTTTAGTGTTGCATTTACCTAGATATGTTCCTTACATATGATATATGATTCATTCATAGTTATATAGTTATTTTATCCTTTTTAGGTGAGGTAATGAAAAGTTTATATCTTCCCTCACCTTAAAGGTGGGGGGTCATATCAGTAGGGTCATTTCATAGAGGCATGGATTCCACACATTCATAGTTTAAAATTCAGTGGGGGCATATCATATAGGCATGGATTCCACACATTCATAATTTCAGATTCAGTGGGGGCATGTTATATAGGTATGGATTTAAAATGTTCACAATCACATATTTAATGGGGGTGAGTTTTAGAAACATGTTATAGGCACTTAATCAGTATTTAGCATACCCAAATTATAGTGGGGACATGTTTTTGAAACATGTCTTCCTCAAATTTTTCCATATACATGACATGTTTTGAAAACATGTTCTCCACACTTACATAGTTTCAAATTGGTCAAATTACAAAATTATATGATTCAAACACATATTTTTGGCATAATTATATACATTGGTACTATTGTTATACATAGCATCAAAATGAGACATATCTAAGATGCATATGTTATGGAATGTGTGCCTAATACTAAAAAATATAACCAATTTCATAGTCTAAACACTTTCAAGGACTTTCACCACCCACTAGGGTAGACTTTTACAGACTATATTGAGCCAATATACTATAGTAGTTGGTTCAAATTTTTGGTATGGCTGAGGTGATTAAATCACTCAATATTTCTAATTTTTTAGGTTGGATTTGATTTTATCATCTAGCCTCACCATATTGGTAGTGTGAATTTATTGGTTCATTCACTTTCACTAGGTTATAAGTATCATTAGGTTGTACAATTGAGCTAGTCTCAAGTACCAAGTGGAAATCCACCTTTTCTTCAAGTTTTGGGGCATGGTCCCTCCTATCTCTTTCTCTTTATCTCCTTATATATATGCACATTCCATATTTATACTTTTCCTAATCTTATTTTCAATGATTCATAGTGATAAATCTTTCAAATAAATTTTCCAAAAGTCAAGATAATTGCATCGATACACACATGTACTCATTAACCTTACTCTCTTTCAATTTGAATTATTTAAATGTTTTAAATTTTAGATTATATACACTAATTATATAATATAGAATGTTCTTGGTTTTAGGTTAGACACCAATAAATTACTCAATTTGGACTCAAGCAAAGATAAGGTGTGTTATACACACCCAAGTAGGGAAAATTTGGATGCTATTTATAACCAAAAGGTTATAATTAGGTTTTTGAAATTCTAAAAAATGGCTAACTATATAAAACTATACATAGGTAAAATAACCTCAATTTTATATAATTTATTATACATGTGTTTTGAATCGCCTTTTAGATTATACTCAATCCTATTTTGGGACACATATTCACTAGAATTACTATGCATGTATGGGTCTAATTCACCAAGAAATTATACGAGACATGTATAAGCTAGTCTAGAATCACCATGTGTGTGTGTGTGTGTGTGTGTGTGTGTGTGTGTGTGTACAAATGATAACAACCACCTAAGATAAAATGAACTTAAGGTAATAATTATATTTTGGTTTGCATGGTTTGTTAATTGAAATAAAATTATATTTGGAAGGCCAATTATGGATATGGTCAAGACATTTTGGTATACCTTATTATATAATTTATAATTTTAAAACTATGAAAATGTTTTAAATTTTTTATCACCATTTATAAAATTGAGTAAAACAAACATGCTCTTCCATTTGTATGGTCTTAATAACTAAAAAACATAATAATAAATAATTTTCAAACATAATGTTTATTTTATTTCTAGGATTGAATGTAGTGAAGGTGGAATTAAAGCTACAAGGATTTAGGTTTAGATTTTTCCCATTTTATTAAATTAGTGTCAACATATTAAGGGGCCCAATGAAAAATTTAAGATTGGTCCAACACATCACTTGAGGGATTAATGTATGTTTCTTGAATACATATGTAATATTTTCTTGATATTTGCTAATTGAGATATTTAATTAGTGCATCTTTAATTATCAATCCCAGAGTTTATAAAAACACATATGCACATCTTAGAAACATTTTTTTCTTTCTAGAATCACTATTATTATACAACCATAAAAATAAAAATTTAAGGTGGATCAAAATAGTCACTAAGAAATTATAGGATGTCCTTATAAATTTATGTTGGCCACTATTTCCATGTTTTGAATTTATAAGTGAGTTGTGGTTTGGTTCAAGTTTTAATTTATAAATTATAGATTGTACATATTTAGATTCTATCTATGACATCATATTCAAATGGATGTTTTTATAGTTCATTTTTCAGGTTCTTCTAAATAAATGTGTGGGTATCATTGCTTGTTTTTAGGTACTAACTTTCAAATTTCTAATGTAAAAGTTAATTCAAGAAGTGGAATAGCGATTTAATCCTTGAAGGTAATTCTTTACATTGGTAATTCATAAAGTTTGCATTGAAAGGTTTTTAATTTGTAAAATGTAGTTTAAGTGTTAGGAAATTAACAAGGTGTTCATGAAGGAAAATAAATTGTCATATTTTGACAAAAATCAACAAGAACAACCTTTAGAAAAAAAATACTAGTTTAGAAAATCAACCAAAATCAAAAATTATTTTTCATGATCAAGATCATGTTCAAAAGGGTTATGATCACTTTCATTCGGTGGATACAAGTAACAATGCCAATGATCATGACACAACTTATTTAAAATAATATATTATAAAAATGTTGATAATTCAACCTCACAAGTAGTTCATAAAATTGATCACATCTCTAAGAAAAGGAAGTCACATGAATGGGAAATTTCAAGGAGTATTCAAGCTGAATAGGTTTGTAAGTATCCTTTCATTGAACTTATTTGAGTGAATACGCTAGTGAATCACCAAAAGAGTGAAGATGAAATATATGTAGTTAAAAACTAGTGAGGGATAAATGTTTTCAATTAAAACTAGATACCATAGAGAAGCATGTGGGTAAAGTGTACCAAAAAAATTATAAATGGAGAGGATAAATCAATGATATGATGGATAATAATATAAGAGTATCTTAATGCTATGTATGTGAGTGAATATGATGAATACATATCCAAAAAAATAAAATCTTCATGCAAGTGGAAGAAACATTATAACTTTGTTTAGAAAAATAATGGGAATCATCCATATGTTAAAGACTGTACAATTTTTTGTTTTTTTTTTAACTTAAAAAAAAAATTGACCAATGACCAATTATATAGGATATAAGGACATGTTACAATTTATTGGGGTCCTAAACTTTCCAAATACTCATTGGTCAATTACTAGTGGTTGAGAATGGGCTAGTTGTCTTGCTAAAGTAGAGAAGGAGGCTCTTCAAGAGAAGATAAGGATTTAAATATACATAATATTATCACTAGATGAAGCTATATCCATTTATAACACTTATTGGGTGTGTGTGCAATTTAAAGAAATGTAAATCATGTTTATCGGCCTTATTTTCTTTCCAGTCAAAAAATGAAAGAAATTTAAACTTTTCAAAACATTTTGAAACTAGTCAAGAATAATTTGAAAGAGGTTGTTGGCATGGATGATTTATCAATTACAAGAAATATTTTTTATGTAGGGGTAGATGGAGAATTGTTTATTCAAGGTCAAATTAGTGGTCGTTGTGTAAGGCTACAAACTTATTGTACACCATATATGATTGGTATTCATTACATGACACATAATGAATTTGGCATTCAAAATTATGAGCAAGTTTACAATAGTCTCAAAAGTTTAAGATCTTATTCATGAAATCCATTCACTCTTTTTTATAAGTCTGTAAATACTATAAAAAATTCAATTTTTTTGAAGGTTTAACTCAATAGAACAAGCTATTTAAGGATGTTGATACTCAATGAATTTCCCTTTATAGACCAACACATAGAGTATATGCATAATATTAGTCATATATGGGAATAATGGAGGAATGTATCCACAAAATATATAAATATCCATATGTTTTATTTTAGTTAAGTGATATAGAGATATTATTAACCTCATGAATCCTTTTACCCATGTTGGATGACATGAATTTAATGATAAATAAATCTCAAGAAAGAATAATGTACATTCATAAATATTCTAAGTTGAGAAAATTAATATTCCCTACCGTTAATAATTTATATTTAACACAACATTAACTTACAAGGGAAAAGTTCACAAGTTGGAACTTAATGACAAATATTGAACATAGTGGTAACTATTTATAGTTTAATGAATATGGATATTTATGTACAAAAGTGCAAGGATATAAAATACTCCTTCACACTTTTGACATAGTTGGTCAATCTAATAGACTCAAATAAGTTCCTATTATAAGGGATCGATTCCTTAAGGTTGTATCCTATATAAGGTCCACCTTGAAGGAAATTTCAAAATGTCTCTCTTTAGTTATTAGAGATCATTTTCCTTGAGATGAACCACTAGAATCCATGGATGTGGTGTACCCTCAATATTAGAAAAATTCTAGCTCATTAGAGTTTTAGAATAAAATCAAAACCTTGGCCTAACACTTCTATAAGAGTGTAGAATTGAATGGTGACAAAATTGAAGGAATTTTAGATTTTCCAAAGCTAAGTGATAATTTTGTTCAATTTGACACAATAATGTTGGAACAATTTAAAGTTATGGATAATGATTTTGAAGGTGGCTTAATTACTAGACTATGGACTACTTTAAGTTTGAGTGAAATACTATGTGATGGTATCTTAGAATATTTTAATATTACTAATTTATACCAAATAATGATTTTGCGCTCAGTGGAAGATGAGATAATTTTAAGTGAATTATAATTTTTAAATTCAAAGCTAAGAAACAAGCCTAACACGAATTTGGAGACTTGATTGAGGATTTATATAACTAGATACAATGTCAATTTTCCATTAGATAGAGCTTTGGAAATTTGGTAGTCTACATCTAAAAGAAGAGGATTGACTAATAATTCTTCAAACACAATACACTTAAAGAAATCTATATTTTTTGATTTGAGTCTAATAATTTTTGAAGAGAATGCATGAAATAATTATCAAGAACAAAATGAAGAAAATTGGCATGTTAAAATTTAAAATTTAGGCATCTAAAGTTCGAGGTTGATCAAGGAAGGACAATAAATTTTGTGATCCCAAATAATTTTCCATGGATTCATGTAGCCAGATTACATTTTGATAATTAATACTAGGTGACTCTAATTTTGATGAAAAAGTGATAATACTTGATTAAAAAAATGTGTATTATTATGTTTTGTTTAATTAAGAGAACATGTTTATAATACTTGTAAACTCTATTATATATATATATATATATATATATATATATATATATATATATATATATATATATATATATATATATATATATGCATAAGTATATTGTGGTGTTCATTTGTTATTTTATACCAAATGGGTGTATTTTTGTGTTATTAAAATAACATGTCTATAACAGTTTAAAAATATATTATAGATATACATAAGTATATTTTAGTGTTCCCTTTTTATTTTATACCAAACTTATTTGAGGTATCTATAGTTTAATGAATTGTAAGTATCTATATTATACCAACAACTTCACTTCTACCAATATCTTGCATAAATGACTAGAAAATTCAATAAAACCACCACATATGTATTTAAGAAACTTTCATTAATCCAAAGGGTGATGTTTTGGACTAACATTAAATTTTGCTTTAGCCCTTAAATATGTTGGCACCAATTCACTAAAAATGCGGAAAGATATCAACCTCAATCCTCATATATTTAATTCCACCTATACTATATTCAATGCTAGACATAAAACATACATTATGAGTCAGAATTTGGGATGTGAAGTCATTTATGTCATAAAACTCTTTTAACACTACCTAGTTTTTTAAGCTTTTAAGTCTTGAAGACCTAGCAATTTCAACTTAGTTTATAATTATAGTTTTAGTTATTTATTATTATTTTAGTTATTAAAATCATATATAAAGAGGGACATGTTTGTTTTACTTTGTTTTATAAATGTGTTAAGGACCACTCATGACTTAAGACATAATATACTTAAGGTAATAATTATATCTTGGTTGGCATAGTTTTTTAATTGAAATAAAAATATATTTGAAAGACCATTATTGATTATGGTTATGGTTAAGACATTTGAAATATAGTTTTTTGGAAAAATATCTTTAAAGAAATGTTTTTGGGGAACTTATCATTATATTTATTCATTTCATAATAGATGAATGTGCATGTAAATAAATAATCTTTGTCTTTAAAACAAAATAAACACAAATCCATACCCTGCTATTTCAATAACAAAGAAACTAACTTAGAAATTATCTACACCTTCATTTCCAACCTATCATCCAAATCTTTCAACTACCAAATCTTTGCTTCCTCTAATTGATTTCCTAAATGAATATAAAAATTAATAAACCATAACATATGAATTCAATAAAATTACTCATGATCAAATACATATGCATATCTATAATAAATTTTACAACTATTATAGACATGTTCTCTTAATCAAATAGAAGACTGAGAGCAGTTGTTTGCATGCACAGTCATTTATATTGAAATGAGTAAATATAATGATAAGTTTCCTAAAAATTATTTGTTTAAATATATTTCCTTTCCATTCTCACTTTTCATATATTTTTTTTCCTTATGGCCTCATTTTCGATTTATTATTTATACTCTATACTCTAATTTTTTGTCACAATTTTTTCTATACTCTTTTTATTATATTATTTGGTTGGTCTTTACCAATGATTTCCTCTAAGAAATAAAGACATGAAAGATAATTATTTTTAAAAATTCACAAATAATAAAATTAATTCTATTAAGTGGTTATTATTTACCACATACTTATTTTAAACAAACAAGAAACTCATTTCCTTTGAGAAATAATGGCATGCAAGATATTTATTTTAAACAATACAAAAAGAACAAAATGAATTATATTGTGTGGTTGGTATTTACCACATAATTATTTAAAAATAATAATAAACTCATTTGCTATGAGAAATAATGGAATGAAAGATACTTATTTTAAACAAAGTGAATAAACATAATAGAGCCTCATGACCATTTCAACCATATTTTTTACTAACTTGAAAATATCCATTTCATAGAATTTTGATAACATATCAACATGAAACAAGTAAAACTATGTGAAATGAATAAATAAAATAATAATTTCCCTAGAAATAATTTATTTAAAGATATTTTATTTCCATCCTTGATTTTCATAGTTATTTTGCCCGATGGCTCTATATTTGGTTTATACTCTGTACTTTGATTTTTTGTCACAATTTTTGTTATAATAAGTTTATTATATTATTTAGTTAGTCTTTACCATAATTTAAAAAATATATATATATATTGTTTTCCTCTGAGAAAGAATGATGTGCATTCTACTTATTTTAAACAATGTACAAAGAATAAACTAAACAAACATAATAGAGCCTCATGATCATACTGTATTTTGTTTTTAAATATTTAAGGTAATAATTATATTCTAATTGGAATGGTTTGATAATTGAAATAAAAAAAATATTTGAAAGGATAATATGGATGTGGTTAAGACATTTTGGTAGACCTTCTTATATAGTTTATAGTTTTAAAACTATGAAAATGTTTTGAATATATTTTTAGTTATGCCATCCTCACTTTTCATAGTTGTCTTTCCATATGTCCCCTTAGTTGGTTTATAATCTATATCTAATTTTTTGTTTCTATTTTTTATATAGTTAGTTTTTTATATTATTTGGTTGGTCTTTACCACATACTTATTAAAATCAAACAATAAATTGATTTCCTCTAAGAAATGATGACATGCAAAATACTTATTTTAGATAATTCACAAAGAAAAATTAAATAAATGCAATAGAGCCTCATGATCATACTATATTTTGTTTTTAAATGTTTAAGGTAATAATTATATTCTAGTTGGCATGGTTTCTTAATTGAAATTAAAAAAATATTTGAAAGGCTAATATGGATGTGATTAAGACATTTGGTAGACCTTATTATATAGTTTATAATTTTAAAACTATGAAAATGTTTTGAATATATATTTTTAGTTATGTCATTCTCACATTTCATAGTTGTCTTGCCCTATGGTCCCATAGGTGGTTTATACTCTATATTATGATATTTTATCACAATTTTTTCTATACTCAAATTACTATCTTATTTGATGGTGTTTTGAGAGACTAACTGAGGTCTATACTCAATTTATACATAGTCATATGGCCATCAAATTTAGCACTTAAAAAGGATAAATTTGATCTTTAAAAAGAAGGACAAATTTAATTGTTAAAAATAAGGAATTGTAAATAAGATCTTGACTTTAGACTTCTCACCCTCTAACCTCTTTCTCCATTGGTTTTTTAATTAACACAAATTACCTCTTATAAAATAAATCTACATAAGTGCTTCAAATTGCTTAAAACCCTAGAACCACAAAACCCTAAAAATTAAGTTTATATAACTTTTTTGATTAAAGTTTTATTCCTTTGTGGTTTTTTGGAATCGAGAAGTAAATGGAATTTTGAAGAGGAGGCCAAGGAGGAGTCTAAGAATACAACAATTTAGTACAATCCAAGTAAGAAATACAATCCTTACATGTCATGAGAATCATGAAGTAAGTGGAAATTGTAAGAGGAGGCCAAGGAGGAGTCTAAGTAGCCAACAATAAATTATAATATAAGTAAGAAATACAAGCGGTACATATTTATAAATGTTTTAACACTTTTAATAAATTATGCTTATATTTTAAGTGATTTGAACTATTTCCATGTTAATTTTTTCATCAGATCTTTGCTTGTAGTGTGAAAACCTTTTTTTAATCTTATATCAAAGCCCTTAATATTAGACACAATTTGGTTGTCACATAGGATTATTTTTTTAGTAATGAGATCAATAATATTTTTGAATATTTTTGGGATTTTTTGGCTTAGTAATGATATTAAAAGACCTCAAAAATATTGTAAATGTGTGTTTGGGCATTGATATGGTGATGAATTTTTTTTCAAAGTCTCACACACCTGATTAGGGTTTAAGTTTGGGATGGGTTTGTATAAATTATTATTAGTGTTGTCTCTCATATCTTTCTTGCTTAGATTTATTCATTTTGGAAAGTGTTTGAAATAGCTAGACATCCCCCAATTTCACAAGGCAAAGCAACATAGCCATTCTAAAAAACTTAGGGTATCCATTGACCATAATCATTATTAAACCTCAAGCATATTTTCCCCATGAATGTGATTGGTGAAAAGGGTTTAATTTGGATTTTTCACTATTATTTATTTATTTAAATATGATGCTTGATTCACTAGCTATTTATAATTTTTTTGAGAAAACTTATAAAAATTTCTAGATAATTTATACTAGTTTGGCAATTTTTCTAAAGATATGCTAATGGAATTATACCTGAACTCTAGGATTCACCAATATTTTATAGTTAGATTGTATGGGTAAATTTTTAAAATTATCCTTACACTTAGGTATGCATTCCTTTCCTTTAAACTATCAATTTCATTACTAGATTATGGGAGGGAATTTATATGATATTTATGAGCTATATATCACCTTAGTCTTGTATACTTGGAAAAATAAAACTTTGGATTTTACTCTTAGTTATAGATCTTTACCACTTCTAAAAGTCTTGCATATACTCTCTCTTATGCCCCTTAGCCTATATCTTAGTCTGACCAGCCTATGTTTACGGAAAAGGCATTATATCTATGCTATATTTCTTAAAATCTACTTATCTTACATTTTTACAAGTTTTGGACCTATACCTATTTTTCTTTCTTTTGGACACTTGCATCTAGTAAACCACCTATGTCGATGCAAGTATCCTTACCTAATACAAATGTTAAGTACCTTAAAGTCATCTAATTTTCAAATGACGTGTATCATAATGGTTAACCTAAGTTATTTAATGTGATATTTTATCAAATAAGATTGGAATACATATAAGATCAACCAAGGAAACTTACCATAAAATTATGTTAATCACTCAAGTAAGCAAAGCTTCCCTATTTTCTCTTATTTATATATCAGGCATATAGATAACATATCTACAAGTTTTAAGTACTAAAGAAGTACCCTAAGAGCTAGATTTTACAAGTTAAAATATATGTCACTATTGTACTTACTTCTCACATATTTCATGATTCACACACAAGCCAACACATAGGGGATAAATATATAAGTTTGAGGCCTTATTAAGAGTATTAACTATGTAGGTAATGTTAATTTATAGATGGGACTTTTGGGTAGATTGATACAATGTTCCAACTAATCCATTTTTCCCATAAACACTATGAAGATGAAGATCTTGGGTTTTATCATTTGAAAAGGAGTGACAGTCTATAAGCCAGATCTGAATGCACCAAAGTGAAGGTGAAAATAAACCAAAAAGAATCTAAGTGTTCACATCCTATTTCAACAATTATTTCATACTAGACACATGTGTCTAATCCATATAATAGTGTTGATTTAATCATCTTTGGTTGATGAAAGTGTCCATAGTTACAAAGACACATAATCTAAAATATAAAAACTATTATAGAATATTATTCCAATCTATTTCCTACCTATTCTAGATATAGATATGTATTAACATTAAAACTAGCTAAATATATTTTTTTATTTATCATTACAATATCTACCATAGATTTAATTTTTCGTTTTAATATGTCTCACCATAATAAATCTAGTATATGTTTTATCTAAGTTTTATAATTAATTAGCTTTCTATAGATCTGTTTATCACCCTTGTGATTATTCATTTTGATATTTTAAACCCTATCTACCCATAGTAAGATCAAAATCCAATTTAGGGTTAAATAAATGTCATGATGAATTTCATTGAATAAGACATAATCGCCATCAAAATAAATATAAAAATGTAAGAGATTTTAAATAATCCATAACCCTTCATTATTTGGATCATTCATGATTGAGGACTTAGTTTGTCAAATTTAGTTTAATATTAACTCAGTAGCATCAAATATTGAAAAACTTGGATCAATTATGGGTGTATTCTTCTCTTGTATTTTCCCTATTTTCTTCCTCTTAATATGTATGCAAGTTTCCCATAAAGTTTTCTAGTGTATATTTCCACATATAGAAATGCAATAAAATGGGATGTACATCAATATGTGCCCCAAGAATGATGAAAAAAACAATGCATAATGTGTTTAAAAAAAAATCATAACATGTTTTTAATAAATTCATATTGTGTTATTTTATAAATTTATATTGGCTATTAAAAATTGATAACTAGGATAATATTTCACAAGGTTAAACTATAGGAGGCCATTTTTAGTCATTCTTATCACACCATTTCTTTTTATTTTTCATCATTTCTATAAGGTTATCCATTAAATCTTCACCTAAACATAGTTATATAATATTTTATTTATTATAAAAAAACACATGAATTTATTAGATAATATACTATGAATTTTTTTTATAGTGACTATTTTTCAATTCTCATTAAGGCCTTAGTTTTTTATTTCATTTCTTTAATAATGATATAAAAACACAAAATATTAAAAATAGGGAGTCAGTTGTATGTGCATTATCCAAAAAATAGCCTTCATTACTCCAATTAAGTGTTTTTTTAAAATTTATTATAATACCAACTTTCATATACTAATAATTTATATACCTCATAAATAGATTATTAGTTTGTTGAATTTGGCTTGACAATTACCTAGGAACACTAATATTAATACTCTCATTTTGGGACTTCATCACTTGGATCCATCTCAATTACTATATTGGGTTATAAAATTTGTTAAAAGTAGCCTTTATTAATGTAATTGATAGTCTCTTTGGAGCTATCACATCCAATTGGCCATAGTATATTAGGTTTTAATAAGAAAATATTGGTCCTTATTCATAATTGTTACACACAATGATTCAATATTAGTATAAAAATTAATTTATTTGAGGATAATAAAAAAATTCATTGATATATTTTGAAATGAAAATGACTTAATATATGTGATTATAGTAATAAAATGTAATTATTTATTCATTATAAAAAACATTTAATAAATCAATACTCTAATTGTTAGAAATAGGAATAATTCTCATTTATCCAAGATCTCTCCTACAAAACCAATACCATAGAAAAATAACTTAGACATTATGCACACATACAAGAATTATACACAAGTTAGTATCCATTAATTTCTTAAGGAATAATACATAATTCATAGGTTTTCTCTCTCCTTAACATTGGTTTAGGAGAAGTAATAGGAGTGCCTATTAAATAGTCATAATAGGTTGTTATGCACAATAAACAATTTATTTTCTGAAACCATATTAGTTGATATGGAATATTTTCATGCACAAAATAGATGTATAAATATTTGATACATAAAAAATAATTAACTAATTCCAAATCAAGCTTAACTCCATGATTGAGTGGCAAAGCTCACTCCAACACACTCCCTTAAGTGCAAAATAGGGAGTAAGAAAAGATAAAGCAAAGAGACTGAATGGGTCCTACTAATAAGGCCTAATCAGGTCCCCATGTATAAATCATAATGAAATACAAAGTGTCCCTATAGTATCCAATCCATCTTACTAGAATACATGGATGTTGAGTCATTGTAACTTTCAAGTCAAATAGGAATTGGTACTCTGTATGAGGATCACTCTATCAAAAAACACTAATTACAAACTAAGGAAAAGAGTTACCATGGATGAAATGTATCACCATAATGTACCAAAAAACTAGTAAAACCATTGTGAGATTGAAGAAGATAAAAAATGTTTCAAGGTATCCCAAGAAGTATAACTCAAAAATATCAACACAACCTCTAGTAGGTTCACTCAATGAAATAAAGCTCATCGAACAAAAATTGCACTCAATCACTTTCCTCCAAAAAAAATGTGGTACACCAAAGGCTATCAAGAAGCACAACACCTAAAGTAGTATGTGCACATGCCCATAATGCTAAAGTGGGTATAGTGACTCAAAAAATATATCTATATGAGTGGGCCAAACTCACTATAAAATACTAAAAAGCTGACATTAGGTTGCACTAGACTAGTTACTCTTAAGAGGGAGATCAAACTCCATAATAAATATGAATGAGATTATCAACATCAAAGGTATGGATAAAAATATCTCAATAATATTTCCTTGGTGGTGATGGTATAGTCAACAATAAATATTAAAGTGCTCAAGATGGAGCATACAAAAATGAAGAAAAAACTCTATGACTCTTAATGTGATCACAAATAAAGGTACCATACAAAAAAAATATCACCAAGTGACACAAAAAAGTCCACAATGCAGTCAGTAGTAAATGACATCTATGAAATGAGATATGTAGGATCTAAAAAACATATCTACCTAATACAGATCTCATATATCCAAGGAGAATCAAAAGGCAAGAGGATCAATGTACGATCAAAGAAGTTGAGTGGTGGAATAACCTTGTCGGTAGAGTCCTCTCAAATAACTTTATCAATGCTGACAAGAATGATAAAAAAAATCTACCCCAAATGAATAAGAATGGTGGATAAAGATTCCTGCATATGTGTGGGTACAAACCCATGGTATAAGAATGCAAGATAACATCTAAACAAGTCTCAGGTAGATCATGTTTGACCAATGTGGCTTCAATTTTATCAAGCCTGAATGAAGGTGCAAAATAGCCCATATGTAGCTCATAATCCTCATGAAGAGTAGAGCAAAAAAATATGGATCTCTATCAATAGATCCCAATGAATATTAATCACCTACATCATAACCAAGGCCATGTTGAACAATCCACATAACAGGCTAAATAGGGAAAATAATGCCTTTTAGATGCTTCCCAATGCCCAAAAGTCTAGTAGTGTGACCCATGAAATGAATCATGCAAGAGCTAAAGCTAATGGTATGCTACTCAAAATAAGTAGGCATATGTGTAGGTGGAAATAGAGTGGGATGTTTAGAGTGTGCATCAATAGTAGGCATAAAAGTATCATCTTGCTTAATAAGAGTAACATGAACAATGGGATACTTATAATCTGGTAGATGACACTTTAAAAGTGCATAAGTTAGATTCAATACATGAAGGGGTATTAGACTGATGTTGTATGACAACAAGTTTCTTTTGTAGAGAATAAATGAGTGCATCCTTTCTATGAATCAAGGAGCATAAAAGTGAATTTTACATCATGAGTTTCCTATTTTATTCTTGAAGTGCTAGGAAAGAGGCCATAGGATCAATATGTTACTTAGGGAATGGTAGGGCACTATCAACAATCATAAAAAAATAAAAAATAGGAGCAACAACCATTATAGTATAATTTGAATCAGTAGGTGGATAAGATGAAGGTACCTCAACCAAGTGACCACCATTAATAAAATCTACATCATGAGTAGTAGGAAGAAGTGGTATAAGTATCTCATACTCAAAATATGTTTTTTCACTAACACTGGAAAGAGGACAAGAAAAATAGGAGACAAAGATGCCAAAGAGTCCTCATGTAAATTACCATCAAGAATTACACCTACACAATTGGGAGAAGATGGTGGAGAACTAATGTCACCAACATAAGAATCCTCACTTTGAGAGGAAGAAGAAGAAAGAGGGACATGTGGACATGAAGTAACCTCATAAAAAAATTCTAAAATAATGTCCCACACTTCCTTAAGTGATGTGTCATACTCAATATGAAACTGTAAACTCTCAGAAACATGGAGGAAAATAAATATAAGTGCCTCTTTTTTCAAGGATGCAAGCCACACAATATCATCCTCATCTATAAATATGGGTAATTCATCAATAATAACTCTCCATAATCCCTTAATCTACAAGTTTATCTACATTTTGGTTTTCTAGGTGGTATAGTTTGAAGTACTAAGGGGTTAAATCATATGACAACCATATACAAAGATGGTAAAAATCAATAATTATGAAACAACTCCAAAGAGGAATGTTAGTTACCACTAAAAATGCATCTAAAAGTATAATAAGTGGCAATAAAGAGGACAAAACACTCTAAAAAATAAGATGTCAAACTCTACTAAAAATACATGCTATATACAAATCACACCAAAAAATGAAGTGTTTTTCAAGGGGGTCTCATCTCCTATTAGACTAGACCTGACCCTCTGTCTTTAACAATCAAATAGAAGGTGTGAGTCTTAAGAAATAATTAATGTACCTTTTTGCAAGAGTGTTCTACAAAGAATTAAAATGTAATGGTTTCCTTTAATAAATTGACCACCACATAAAGGTGACATCCCCAACTATATAAAAAAATTCACCACTTGAATAATATTGACCCCTATAAGATTATGTCACCATAAAGATGTTCTCCCCACTTTATACAAATTGAAAATACTCCCTTCAATAATAAATGTTCCCACCCACTTTAATAAAAAATACACCTTGTCAAAATAAAATATGACTTTTATTTTACCAAAAATGAACCTTTGGAAAATGTGGACCATCCATTTTGACTTATGGTGAGTAGTTGGCTCCAAATAACTGATATCAAATCCAACTATCAAGGAAGACTGTGCAAGTGGAGAAGAGAGTACAATACTTTGATGTTGGAAATACACCTACATGGTCAAGTGAGAATGATAGTAGGCCACTTGTCATGTCATTGAATGGTGAGGGAATTTATCTAGTATTAAGGAAACATGTAGTGGTGGAGGAAAATGACCAAATACAAACCACCATATAGCTCTTATTGGATCAAAAAGACAATAGGCTTGTCATGCAAAGTGCCACTAAAAGTGGAAGGTGGAGTATTACATTATAGACTCTATGGATTCACTAGTGAAAGGAGAAAATCTTGTCAAGTAGTGATGGTTCCTCAAATAATGACATTATTTTTCATTATACGGTGATGATAGGCCGAGATGAGGGTATCAACATTACAACTGCCACTTTTAGGTGTCCACATGATAGTAAGGGAGATGGCTTATAGGGTAGAGATTTAGTGGGGTTAGGGAGAGGTTGTCCTCTCGTTTCATAAAAACCACCAAATTCTCACATTATTTGTTAGACAGGTTCAATGATCCCCTCGATGCAAGCTAACTCACTTTTTTTTGGTTGAGATAAACCACTCTCAATCCTAAAATTTACCCAATATACCCCAAATTCTTTGAGAACACAAAATGCGCCATAGATATGTCATGCCAAATGTGAAGGATGAAAATCCAATGAATGCAAGATGCAATAAAATTCATAGTGTCAACATTGGGGTAGGTTATAAGTTCAATATTATACACTCTTAATTATGCCAAACTACTAATAGGGTATTGCCACATAAAACCAAACACAAAGTTGTCAACAATAAACACAGGCCCATCCAATGCATGATAGAATATTGATGTAGGTTTGATGTTGATCAATGTAAATACAAACAATGTAAATCCATATAAATGATAATTAGATTTAGAAATATTAAAACCTCCAATACAGGTTTGTAGCATCAACCCATTGCACCTTAATGCAGAGACGTTTTATAGACCACAAAATGTGAAAAAATAAGTCTACAATTCTTCCAACAAGATCAAGAAGAGTAATCCTGATTCAAAACTATGTATAGAAGAGTACGACCTTACAAAGTCTAAAGATAAATGAAAAACCTTGCCTAGAAGTCTATAATCCAAATAACCACAAAGACAAATACAAGCTTAAAAGAGGTGTATGACTGACACTTGGGTGGCCAAATAGCTATATGACTGGCACTCAAAATTGATTAAAATTTTGACAATACATAACGCCACAAATTCTTTAGTTATGCCACTAAGTAATGGTTGCTTTAATCCTACTTTGATATCATGTCCAAAATGATAATACTTATCATTTATCTAGGATCTCTCCTACAAAACCATTACCACAAAAAAAACATCTTAGACATTATTCACACACACAAGAATTATGCACAAGTGAGTATCCATTATTTTCTTAATGAATAATACATAATCCATAGGTTTTCTCTATCTTTACCATCATACTAGGATAAGTAATAGGAATGCCTATTAAATAGGCATAATAGGTTGTTATGCACAACAAATAATTTGTTGTGTGAAACCATATTACTTGATATGGAATATTTTCATGCACAAAATAGGTGTGCAAATATTTGACACATAAAAACTAATTAACTAACTCCCAATCAATATTAACTCCATGAGTGAGTGTTAATGCTCATTCTAACACTAAATAAGAGGAAACCATGTGATAAATTCAAATTTGGGGATATGTACAAATAATTATCCCATTATTATCGTGAAACATATTTAAATGATAAAAATAGTGTTATGATTCATGATTTTCCTTATAATGTGTAGAAGTTATACTTAAGTAATAGGTTGTTATTTTAAGTCATGACCAAGATATATACCAATGTAGTGCATAAAAACTAGAGTTTACATTGTATATGATGTTATTTTCAATTAGGTTGTGTGTAGTGCTAAGTAATAAAATTATAGATAGTTTTTAATACTTATTTTGAATCAGTTTCAATCATAAAAATTAATAGTTATATAATACTTTATTTATTATTAAATTACACATTATAAATTTATACATAATGTAAATTTAATTATTTCTTTTGGTGGACAATAAATGTTAAAAACATGCATCAATTTTAGAAGAATTATACCATTTTAATAATGGGGTATTATAGATTTTAATTTCCCATCAAAATAATTTATAATTTTAGCCAATACTTGTATAAGATATATATGCCCTATCCATTATTGAATTTCATTACTAAATTATGTAGATAAGTTCATATTAATGTATCACATAATTATTAATAGACATGTATTTAGCTGATGTTTGGATAAAAATTTGAATACTTAAGGCTTATACTTATTTATGAGCATTTGGATTGTCAATGGATTGAAATTGATACATGTACATACTATTTAATATCACTCATGGTGGCATGAATCCATTTGGAATAACATGGAAGTATTTTGTCAATTTTAAATTTTGCATATGTTTGTTCAATCTATCTCAAATATCTTTGGATAGATATACATAATGTAATTTTAAAAATTAGAAATGATTATAGTGAAGGAGTAATATTATTTAATATCATTTGAGATTCCACATTGCTATTTCATATTGCTCATATATGACACCAATCTAACAAAAAAATATACAATCCATAAGGCAAGAAAAACATAGATCTTCATTCATTTATAACTAAGGTCATTATCCCTCATACATATATAGAGCATCTCCAAACATAAAATAAATAAATTCATCAATATAAAAGTCCCTAAATTCTAGCCTATATTTATGGTCATATAGAATATCATGTGCTAAGATAATGTTAATAAGTTTGACAACTAATTTATCTCTTAAAGTGAAATTGAAAAAAATAATTAATTAGAAGATATAAAGTAAAAAAGTATTATAAAAATTTAAATAATTCAACTCAATGATATTCAAATGTCATGTATGTATTGAATAATTATTAGTAAATTTAAGGTTGGAGGTATTATCTATGAATTTAGAAGGTGCAATTTATGGGATAACCCCTACGAAGCTTGTCCTTTTCATAGCCCATTATCTCTAAGCATGCAAAATGAGACTGATCTATACCCCACATTTTTTTCCCAAGAAAGTTGATCTTCTGAGGGAATTTTGCATCCAGTGCAGTTCAGAGAATTTTCTCTGAACTACACTTTGTTTCTTTTCATGTTAAGTTAGAGATTTTTTCCAACCTTGCATATGTTTTGTGCAAGATCAGATTTTTCTTTTGAATTTACATATGCAAATGTCATATAATTTTCTCAACTTTGCATATGCAAGGTCAAGATTTTTCACTGATATTGCATATGGGACCCATCACCCATAGTAATTAATGGGAATTGATTACCAAGTTTATATATATATATATATATATATATATATATATATATATATATATATATATATATATATATATATATATATATATATATATATATATATATATATATATATATATATATATATATATAGTGCTTTGTAATTTTTATTTTTACCATTTTAATCTACCTCCTCACCATTTTAAAGCTCTCTTTCACTCTTCCATCACCAATTTCAAGCTTGTCAACACTTCCCCTTTCATCATTTTCATAGTTCCCCTCATTTGTACATGGACTCCCAAGCATGCATTGAAGGTAGGGTTTTTGTTTTCATTTTATTTATTCTTCTTTTTGTTTGTTATTGATCAATTGATGACTACCTAGGTTTTCATTTATGTTTCATTTTAATATGTTTAAAGACCTAGGCTCTCATCTATCTTCATGTACCAAATATTTCCCCCCTTTTGATTTTATTTTTTATGAGTGTAACTCAGAGAAATTTCCCTGAGATGCATTTCTATCTTTGCTACTCCCATGCATCTTAGAGAATTTTCTTTGAGTTGCACTCATTCCTTTCCTTTTTTGCTATTTGCACATCATAAAATTTTCTTCAAAGTGCACTTTCTCATTTGATGAACTTTAGAGAAAGTTATCTAATATGCATCAAATCTAAAACCCCAAGCCAAAGGATGCAAGTTAGAGAATTTTCTTTGACTTACATCCCAAAAAACCATTTACCCCATCAAGTGAAAGTTAGAGATTTTTATCTGACATGCACAAAATAATAAAATCTGATGTAGGTTAGAGAATATTCTCTGACCTACATCCAATCTTTCTCTCTCCTCATACAATTTAGAGAATTTTCTCTAACCTACACTCAACAAGTTTAAGCCAAGTTATGTAAGTTAGAGAATTTTCTCTAACTTACATCTCAAATATTTCCAACTCCCATGCAATTCAGAGAAAATTCTCCAGAATACACAACCTTCACCATATTTTTTAAGAGCATTATTTTTTTCTCCTACATTTTTCTAAGAAAAATGAAAAATGCTAACTCTGGATAAGTAAGTTTTCCTACTTGAAGCTATTTGATCAATGTCAAACAATTCTCCAAATAAGAAAATAATGAAGTACAAGTTTCAGGGTGTGTTTCCATTGTCCACAATTGATTCAAATGTAGATCAAATTGGAGACATAAAGATTGGCCATGTGGACAAAGATTGGGAAGAGATCCCATTTCATCTCATATACAACTAGTACTTAATAGTGAAATCCACTTGGCTACCACATTTCCCACATCAACACAAGATTGTAAATTCATCTTGACCATGGCTACACATTTTGATAAGGAAAGTAGATTAGTTAAGGATTTGGAGGGTAAAGTGGTCATTCACCTTGATAAATAATATTTTGATAAAGTGTTCTACCCCTTTTAGATTGAAGAGTATTTAGATTTAACTATGGAATCAACTTAGGAATACTATGATAGAGATCCTGAGAAGTGCAAGAAGCAAATCAACTCCAAATGGCTGAAGACTCCTCATCCCACCATTGCTAGATGGCCTAAGTATCTCTACCATAGTAATTTTATAGAGGAGGTAGGGGATTTGATCACCCTTCTAAATAGAGTGAAAGGACTACCAACTTCAAACATTTATCAAGAATAGATGTATAAATACATTTAGTTTATCAAAAGGGATAAGCAAAGGATATTTTGGGGTAAACAAATCAGTGATGTTATCTATCATCAATTCTTTGAGGTGGCTTATTCACTCAAGTTTTATATGAATTCATATCTTGTGTATGCTATAGCCAATATGAAGTCTTTCTTGGGTTTAAATATTGTTGGTGAGAGAAGAAATGTCCCTATATATGAGCATTATCCACAACTTACTCTGAAGGAAAACATCAAACATTATAGGAGAATGTTTTATGATTTTTTCTACAAAATCATTTCTACTTTTGAGAAGAATCTCAAAAAGAAGAGAGTTTTAGATAAAGCATGGGCATAGGTCAATAGTGTTAGTTGTATTTATTATAATTTCCAACCTTTACATTTAATAGAGTAGGATAGTTTGATGAGTAACCTTACATGCTACCTAGGTACCCAAGTGACAAGTTAGTATTAATGAAGATGTGAAGATAAGTACGAACATGCATAAAAAACAATCATATGCCCATAAAAAGGGCTTCATGTTTCTAATCAGTATTGATCAGTACACAATCCCCACTACTCCAAAGGCCAAAAGTATGGAAACTAAGTTGCAATGGATTACACTAAAGAAATTCAAGAGTAGGGAAAACTTTGATTATAGGCTGATGAAGGAAAAGCTCAAATGTAATATCACTCACATACATATAATTGAAGACATTTGGGTAGAATGTAGAACTAACAAAGACATAAGGAGACTTGATTACAATCACCTCATTATTGATCATATTATTAATTTAAAATTGGTAGATATTCCATAAGATTCAATATATGATGGGATTATTTTAGATCCATCATATGAGAAAAATCAAGTGGATTAAAATCCTCTCCCTCCCATCTAATGATCAGTTAAAGAATACACTTCTATTAGAGATGTATTCCAACCCATTCTTGAAAGAACTAATGCTTGGTTGGAAGGACAAAAGATCAAACTAAAGTCATTAAAGACTAGTTTACAATAAGAAAATGATGAGGAGATGACAAAGAAATGTGAAGAGTTGAGAGTAAATAACAAATAAGATGCCTCTAACTTGACACAAAATGTTAGGTTTGTGCTCAAAAGTTGAGGTAAGGAAAAAATCAAAGAAGCATATATATAAAAAAATGACCAATGGGTTAAGAGGAAAATCCAATCACAAGTGAAGCACCAGTTAAAGTTAAACTCTCACCACCAATGACCACCCAAGTAGAGACCTCTCAAGGGGAAATTTCTTAAGTTGAAGTATCATGAATAACAAATTCATAGGTATTATCTTCTACTCTTCCTCCTTCCATTCCTACTATCCTAGATGCTTCCACAATACCTCTCCAAACTATTCTCTCATCTCCCCCTTCACCCCCAAGTGCTACTCTTTTTCATGTTCCTCAGTATAGTATGTTGGATTAAGTTTTCAACTCTTTGTCTAATTTTCCTAGCCCTTCTAATCCAATATAATTAGGCACCAATTTATATATCACTCAAGATGATATGGACAAGTTCTTGTCTAATTCATCCTCTAAATTTACAACCAAGGCCTCCTCCACCCCCATTTCTAACTTGCCAAAAATAACTAAAATTTCCACCATTCTCACTCTAAATTCACCTATTATGACTACCATTACATCAGTATCCATCCCTTCACCCACTACCTCCATCCCACTTTCCATTCCACTTACCTCAAAAATCATTGATCTTCTCCCAACATCCCAAGTTTTGACATCCTTTATGCAAGGAGATCCATCTTATCTTCCCCCTTGGTTGAAATCACAAACACCTAAGAAGAAGAAGCAAGATGTGGTACCAAAAGACTTTCATTTTGGTCAATTTCAACCAATGAAACCAAAGAAGGCTAAAAAGGATAAAATAATGTTAAGAGTGAGTGTTGAATCTGGTTACAAATATGTTGAGGCTACAATTCCTCTAGAAGATAAGAGGATTGAAGATATCTAATTATCTAATTATGTAATCAGATTGATAAACCTGGGTAAACAAACACATAAAGGTGTAAAATAAGATTTATAGGCAACAATGCCATCATTACTTGAGAGATATGACAAAGATAAAGTGATTAAAGATTAGTTCAAAGTACAAGTAGAATAATTAACTTCATTTCTAATAAATAACATAAAATTTTGAATCTTTGGAACCTATTGGGGGTGATCTTACTGAGAAAGTTATTCATCAAGTGAAAAAATTGGGTCACAAAGTCAGGCAGTTGATGCCTAGATGGAAAGATTGATAGAAAAAGGTACACAACAGATAGTATTTAACATTAATTTTCTCAAAAACTTAGATGAAGTGAAAATATAAATAAAACAAACTCTAGATACTCTTTCTCAAGATGCACAATTGATGGATAAATGTATTCAAACATGGACTCAACTATGTCAATTCAAGATGGAGCTTTTGATTGAACAAAAGATAATTTCAAATAGGAAAATGTATGTAGAATACAAAGAGCTAATGGTGAATAAAAAATAATTTATCCTCACTCTAATCAAGAGTCTTGAATAAGCCCAAGATGTATGCACTAACAAAGTACTGGACCTTATAGAGAAGATTGGAGAAATTGTTAGGTGATCAATGATTCTAAGGAAATTCTTCCTGCTAAAATAATTATTAAAGAGTTTACTTTTTTGGTTCACAAAAAGGATAAAATAGGGACATTTTCATTGGATTCCATTCATAGATTGATTAAATTTCAAGTGATAATAGATAAATTACAGAGAATCATGGATAAAAGTAAAGACTTTCTAGTTAATCTAATAGATTTTGTCATGAGGATTCTTGTTGTTTCTAAAAGCACTTTAGGGTTAGATAAGAAGGACGTTTAATCCACCATGCAAAGATACATGGATTATCTGGAGAAAAATAAAAAGGAATATATTTTTGTGTCCAAAGACAGTTTATTTTTATATGTTTTTTATGTAATTTTGTTCAATGTAAATTACATGTAGGAAAAGTACACAATCCTAAGTCAAATAGGACTCTATCAATGAATAATTCAATGTATTTATGTTTTTCCTATTTTTGTTCATATCTCCTCTCTATAAATAGGATGATGTTCTTTGTTAAAAGGATCACCAAGGGATATAGAGGCAAAACATTGCTAAATTGATAAACAATTTTGAAACTTTGTGTTCATATTGTAAATCTTGAATTCCATTCAATATAAGAAAATTAAATGATCTTTAAATCTTTGTGTCGAGATAAAATTGTGGTGTGTTGGAGATGTTTTTCTGTATTTTCCATTACATTTTATTTTGATTTTATTGGATTGTGGTGTGAAATTTCTATAAAACAAAAGGTTCTAGGAAGCTAATTTTAGAGTCTTTGAGCTACCTTTTAGTTACTAGGTTTGTGGTCATCATTGAAATCAATTTAATGTGGAGACTTTGGGCTATAAGTTATTATGTGGTGATTTTTAATCTTTTTTGGAAATAAGGTGAAGACTTTAGGCTGCACTTTATTCCATCTATATACTTTACTTCACTGGCATTATTCTAGTTATTATTTTATCTAATTAATATGAATATCAGTTACTATTACTCTATCAAGTGATTTTACATTTTACCAATATATTGTAGAAAAAGAAAGAAAGTTTGTCATAAAACATCAATTTAAAAAAAAATATAATTGGATGATATGACAACACCCACTATGATAAAAATAGTGTAAATAATAACTTATTATTTTAGTTAGCAATAGGAAGGGAGCTTCCCCTTATCCTGAGGAGAGATTTTATCTCATCACACTGTGGCTGAAATAACCATTTTGCTACTATTGTGTTGGTAAAAAAATATTCACCCAATAGTTTTTGGTGATTCCACTAGGGATCATGAACACACAACCAAGTTTTACACTCATTCATTTGACATAATACTAACACCTTATTGTTTGCTACTATTTTATTGTAGTTAATCTCTTTTTTTTTTCTAAGTACTTTCATAATCTGGTAAAACAAAGCTATACTCATGGAAGAAGGGTAGTAAGACACATTGATATAACATTTGAGTTATTGAAAGAAAATAACTTTGATCTTTTTCTATCACATCCAAAGTCACTTATTCAATGTACAAGGAGTTTTATTCCTAATAATACAAGATCTCCTATACCTAGGGAAGCTTCCAAAATTCGTAGGGTCTTGCCTATTTTGCCTTTGCAAAGGATTGTTATTCCTCCCTATAATCTACATAGAATGGCTACTCAAGGTCTATGGGGGACTGATTTTGGTATATTAAACTTGACACCTCCATCTCATGAACTTCTTCATGGTTCATGGAAAAATTTCCCAAAGTTTTATGATTATGGAAAGCAACACCTGGATGAACACATTACTATGTTCTACATTGTATGCAGAGTTATTAGAGTAGAACATGAAGATGTTACTATAATCTTGTTCATATAAAAACTCCAAGGTGTTGCTACTGATTGGTTTTATCATCTTACAACTAGAACCATCACCAGTTGGGAAACATTGAAGGCTAAGTTTGAGGCAAGGTTCAAGCCTATAGAAGATGCTCATGCCTTGTTAGTTCAACTTTAAAAAATGAAGAAAGAAACATATGAACTCATGAATGAGTTCATGGAAATGTTTAACAAGTTGAGGAATAGGATTTCAGCATTTACTCAACCTACACCTAAGAACTTGAAGTGCTTCTTCATCAATTCTTAATTACCCAAAGTGATTTTTCTTTTATGAAGAGAAGCCCTAGCTAACCTTGACACTACTCAAATATTGGACACTAAAGTAGAAGATGATTTGATATTATTAGGGAAAGTGAGAAATAATTATATTAAGCCTAAGGTCAGCCCTCTACATCTTCACCTTCTACTAGCACTACAAATCCTATGGTTCAAAAGCTAGCAAATAAATTTCTAGCACTCAAGAAGAAAATGTCTCAAAGTATGTCATTTTATCCATATAAGGATGTTTTAAGGAGGACATACCCAAATGCTTCTAATTATTCCAACAGTGGTGCAAGTAATCAAAATTAGAATAAACTTCCTCCACCACAAGCAAGGTTTGTATTGGAGGCACCTCCAAATAATGCAACCATCAATTGGTTGGAACCTAAAACTAATGATGTTCTATAATTGGAATATGTTCCAAAAGAAGATGATAATCCCTTCATAAGAGATGAATAAGGAAAATTTGGTGACTCTGATACCAAGTTTGTATACTTTGAATAAGAAGAAGTTGAATAAGAGGAAGACATACATGGTGAGTCTTATGATGTCTTTAACCATTCACAAAGTCAAACAAATCAATAATAGAAGTTTGATAAAGCTAGAACAAAGGATGAACCACATAAGGAAGTTACTATTTATAAAAGAGGAACTCCCTTTCCATTTAAACCAAAGGACATATTGATAAATAAACAAGTGCTCCGCCCCATTCTACTTCTTCTCCTTCTACATCTAGACCCAATGCCTAAGACCTAAAACCTAAAAATGAAAATACACTGTCCTCCTTGGCTGCCCCATATCTATATTTTTATATCATATACCATGTCAAGAAGACAAAAATCCAAATGTTAGAGGTTGAGTACCTCCAATATAATTCTAACCAATTTGAAAGATTGGCAACATTTGTAAAGGGTAAAGGGATCAATCCTGATCAAAATTCATCTAAGAGTGTACCAATTGACCTTAAGCTAAGACCAAAGCAAAATAACTTGGTTGTAACTCTTACATCTAACTCTATAAAAATAAAACATTTCTATATTTCCCTATTTTTCAATGGTTAAAAGCTCATTAATTGTGTTATTGATTTGGGTGCTTCTAATAATGTGATGCCTACCAAGGTGGCTACTTCTTTGGGTTTAACCTTAACAAAAACTTTTGGCTATTGATTCTCAATGGAAACTAAACAAGTACCTCTCATAGGCCAAATCAAGGATGTATAATTTACAGTTGTTGTGTTCCCAGAGAAAAATATCAAGATGATAGTTCTAGTGGTTGATGTTCTAGCCTCATATGGAGTTATACTAAGATGAAACTTTTGTAAAGATTTTGGTGGTGAGATCAACATGGATTGGTATGAGGATAAGATACCTGTTAAGGGTGTTATGTGGAAAATTCACCTAGAGAAGAAAGTGAAGTATACTATGACAAATATTGAGTATCCAAAAGCTCAAATCCTTTTTGAAACTTCTATAATGGGTATGTATTTCCTAACCACAAATGAAGATCAAATATATTCAAATGATATTTCAAAAAAAAATCATGAAATAGATGAATCTTCCACTTCTAATGAAGAAGTTTCGGATCTTGAAACTATCAGAGTTAAAATTTCAAATCATGTTTGGACTTTAGAATTTGATGGCAGTTGTTCTTTAACTAGATCTAGAGCTGGGATAGTCTTCATATCCCTAAAAGGAAAAATCTCCCCTTTCTCTTTCAAGTTGTATTTTGATAACACTAACAATATTGTTGAGTATGAAAGTTTGTTGTTAGGGATGGATGTTGCACAAAGGAAAGGAATTAAAAACCTCCATGCTTTAGGTGATGCCAAGTTAGTCATTTGTCAAGTCAAGAGTCTATATCAAACAAAGAATGAAAGACTAAGGCATTACCATAATTGAGTTTGGGATTGTATGGAAAATTTTAATGATTTTAATATATCAATAGTTCTAAGAAAATATAATGATAGAGTTGATTCATTGGCTATTTTAACCACTCTCCTAATTCCTCACAAATATTTCCAAGGAAACAAGTATACCATTGAGTTGGTTTTTTGGCCCAATGTTCCAAACAATGTTAATATTTGGTAGGTTTTCAACAATGATGATCAAGTCATCTCATTCTTGGTAAGGTGGAAAATTTTAGTGAGTTATCTTTTGAAGGAAGTAACTCTATCCCTCAAGAATCAATCTTCAAATTTAATGAGGAAACTAGTGAAGAAATATTATATTTGAAAGGGAATAGGATTCCCAAAGGATTGGTATTTTTTGAGATAATTTTTGATAAGCATGATTAATTCATTAAACATCAACAATCAGAATCATATTCATCTAAAAAAATTGAGCAAGTCAATATAGGGACCAAAGATCATCCCAAAATGATAAATATTGGGAATTGTTATTTTTTGGAAGAAAGGGAGAAGTTGGTGAAATTCCTATGCTAATACATCAATGTATTAGCATATTCATATGCTAATCTAAAATATTTTTTACCAAAGGAGGTACAACATGATAGTCCTCTCAAGTTAGGATCTTAGCCTCACAAGTAGAAATAATGATAGTATAATCCTAAAATCTCAGGTACCATCTTTGCTGACATTCAAAAGATGTTGAATGATAGGATTATCTTTACTATACAACATTACACATGGATAGCTAATATTGTTCCTATGAGGAAAAACAATGGAGAAATCTGCATCTACATTGATTTTTATAATTTAAACTAATTGTCACTTAAGTATAACTACCCATTGCTGGTAATTGATCAAGTAATACAATTGATCAAGTATCCACCATGTTACCCACTACTTCCATCCCACTTCCCATTCCACTTACCTCAAAAATCATTGATCTTCTCCCATCATCCCAAGCTTTGACATCCTATATATAAGGAGATCCATCTAATCTTCCCCCTTGGTTGACATCATAAAAACCTAAGAAGAATAATTGAGTTGTGGCACTAGAAGACTTTGATTTTGGTCAACTTCAACTAGTGAAACCAAAAATGGCTAAAAAGGCTAAAATAATGTCAAGAGTGATTTTTGAATCTAGTTACAAATATGTTGAGGTTGCAATTCCTATAGAAGATAAGAGAATTGAAGATATACAATTATTTGATTATGTAATTGGATGGATAAAAATGGGTAAACAAACACATGAAGGTGTAAAAGAAGATTTACAATTAGCAATGACATCATTACTTGAGAGATATGACAAAAATAAAGTGATTAAAGATTAGCTCAAAGTACAAGTAGAATAATTAACTTCAGTTATACTAAAGAACACAAATTTTTGAATCTTTGGAACCTATTGGGGGTGATATTACTGAGAAAGTTATTCAACAAGATGACAAAATTGGGTCATAAGGTCAGGTAGTTTATGCCTAGATGGAAAGATTGATAGATCAAGGTACTCAAAGGGTAATATCTAACATTAATTTTCTAAAAAACTTGGATGAAGTGAAAATATAAATAAAACAAACTCTAGATACTCTTTCTCAAGATGTACAATTTATGGATAAAGGTATTCAAACATGGACTCAACTATTTCAATTCAAGATGGAGCTTTTGATTGAACAAAAGATCATTTCAAATAGGAAAATGTACGTAGAATATAAAGAGGAAATGGTGAATAAAAAATAATTTATCCTCGATCTAATCAATATTCTTGAAGAATTCCAAGATGTATGTACTAACAAGGGATTGGACCTTACAAAGAAGATTGGAGAACTTCCTTGTCAAGTGATCAATGATTCTAAGGAAATTCTTCCTACTTAAAAAATTGTTAAAGAGTTTACTTCTTTGGTTCACACAAAGGCCAAAATAGGGATATTTTCACTATATTCCATTGATATATTTATTAAATTTCAAGTGATAATAGATAAATTATAGAGAATCATGGATAAAAGTAAAGACTTGCCAGTTAATCTAACAAATTCTATCATGAAGATTCTCGCTATTTCCAAAAGCACTTTAGGGTTGGATAAGAAGGAAGTTCAAGACACCATGCAAGATACATGGAATATATGGAGCAAAATAAAAATGAATAAATTTATGTGTCTAAAGACAGTTTATTTTTATATTTTTTTATGTAGTTTTGTTCAATGTAAATTACATGTAGGAAAAGTACACAGTCCTAAGTAAAATAGAACTCTATGAATGAATAATTCAATGTATTTATGTTTTACCTATTTTTTTTATATCTCATCTCTATAAATAGGAGGATGATCTTTGTAAAAATGATCACCGAGAGATATAGAGGCAAAATGTTGCTGAATTGATAAATAATTTTGAAACTTTGTGTTCATATTATAAGTCTTGAATTCCATTCAATATAAGAAAATCAAGTGATCTTTCAATATTTGCATTGAGATAAACTTGTGGTGTGTTGGATATGTTATTATGTATTTCCCATTACATTTTTTATTTATTTTATTAGATTGTGGTGTGAAATTTCTATAAAATGAAGGTTGACATGAAGCTAATTTTAGAGTCTTTGTGCTACTTTTTAGTTACTAGGTTTGTGTTCATTATTGAAAGCAATTTACTATGGAGAACTTGGGATACAAGTTATTATTCTTTAGTGATTTTTGATCTGTGTTAGAAATAATGTGAAGACTTTGGGCTGCACTTTATTCCATCCATTCAATTTACTTTGCTAGTATTATTCTAGTTATTCTTTCAGCTAATTAATCTAAATATCAGTTACTATTGCTCTATCAAGTGATTTTACATTTTCTCAATATATTGTCTAAAAAGGAATAAAGTTTGTAAGAAAACATCAATTCTAAAAATAGAGAATTGGATGATATGACAACACCCACTATGATAAAATTAGTGTAAATAATAACTTTTTATTTTAGTTAGCAATAAGAAGGGAGCCTCCCCTTGTTTTGAGGAGAGATTTTATCTCATAACACTATGGCTGAAATAACCATTTTTCTAATATTGTGTTGGTAAAAAAATATTCACCCAATGAGAGGGTATTGGGAAATATGATCCCCTCCATGGTGTAACTTACCTATCCCTACCCATCCCATTTATATGTTCATACCACTATGGATATCATAATTATGAGGTCAAATAGAACAAAGCAACAACTCAAGGCTATAAATCAACTCAAGTTAAACTTACTAAACACATGAGTTCACTACTCTGAATAAATTTTTTTATAACATCTCTAAATTATAAACAATTAAGCATATGTTATGAAAATTAAGAAAAAATTCATTTCTCCCCTTTGTGACATCAATTGGAATATTACTTATTTGACCATTTATAACTACCTATAAAAATGATATTCTAAATTCCCAACATCTTCAGCCATGTAACATCCACATCAGCACCCTTGCCTCATCAATCCCCTCAAAAATTCACTAAACACAAAATTAGACATATTACGTAAGTAAAAATCACATTATAATATGAAAATGAAAGATATGGTGTAAGAAAAATTTGACATAGAATGTGGTTTAGATATGATCCTTATTGATATCATTTTTATTTCATAGAGGTGATATCTAAAATGACCCCAAAAAATTTGAGCATCCTTTCTTTTAGAGTTTGTATTGGACATGTTTTACAATATAAAACATAGTTTTGAGTAACCTATCACTATGTTTATGTGAATGAAACCCTAATCTAGGGTAATTACTCCTAGAAGATTCTACCAAGAAGATTATTTCCCTATGGATATCCTCATGAGTTTCTTGGTGTATTGATATGTGATCTATATAAATATATCTAGGACTACATGGTAGCAGACACCTTCACAATAGGACCACCTAGGTGTCCTTATCCTACCTAAGGGTTAAACATCCATAGAAAATTGGTATAAGATAAGGTAGTAAAAATTCCATTATTCAATCTTGGGATGGATAAATTAATTACTTAGGTTATCAATGTTATTTAAACATGTATTTACTCTAAGTTAGGTTCATAACATTTTGTTCTGTCAAGTTCAAGTAATGGTTTTAGTTTGAATAGATATTAGAATTTGGACTATGCCTATGAAATTCATGTTCTTGATACATGTAAAGGATCTAAATGGTACCATACATGATTTTTTATTATTATACTATGATCTATGGTTCTGAGGTCATCATACCTCATATCTTAACTTTAGAAAATAATTTTCATTTTTAACTAAGTACTTTATAATTCTTGTCAAGATAATGTTGTTTATAAGTAGATACTAACACATAGTGGCATCATGATCTCACCCAACCATCCCATAAATAATATTTGAGAGATTCATGATTCTCTAGTATTATTTATATGTCACTTGGTCATAATTATAAGATTAACAATTTATGCCACTTTATTAAAAAAATGTAAATCTATTATACATAAACTTATAAAATCTATTCTCTTAAGAGTGTTAACATTATTTGTACCTTATCAGTCATTGTCATGTCATAAATTAAATACTAACAAACCTATAATTAACTTAAACATGATTTACTACATTTATTATCCTATTAAAAATGTGTAATAAATAAAAACAACCTCTTTGTCAATGTATCTCATTTTGCTTATTATACTCAAATCTTAATTGTGTAATGAAAGAGTATGCACTAAATTTTGGAACAAAAACTAATAACTACTTAAATATAAATCAATAATTTTAAAATATCTTCCAAAAACCCATGAATCAAATAGCTACTTTACCCTAGTTACCAGTTAAGGAGTAATGACGTAATTGGTCATTATGATGAAAAAAAGAATATTGTTAATAACTAACTTGTTTTAAATTTATTAATAACTTAAATAAATTTAGGAAAGTGTTTACTTACTAAAAAATAAACATAACTAATTTCATTAATTAAATATTATAAGATCTTTGGTAATAAGCTTATCATACTATCAATTTGAGTTGCCTTTATTTCAAGTGCTAATAGCTAAAGCATAGGGCTGAATTTAAAAATAACTCCTTTCTAATCCATTACTCATATCATTTCCTTAGGAAATATATATGATTTCAAGTTTATATCATTAGCTATAACAATGAAGGACTAGTTGCCTTAATAAATATGCAAGCCAAGTAAAATGGTGAGATAAGTTATACAAAAGTGTAATACCTATTAATGAAATTGAAATTAAGTGCCATATCATCATAAAGAAATGCACATATAGGTAATATTTTTATGATCAACAAGTAAACCAAAACAATTTAATTCCAATCATGTAAATGAAAGTTATAACTATATGTACCATAGTAAATGCCAAATAATTATTAATTAAGCAAGAATGCCTTTTAGAAAAGTATAGATTTTTACTTGCTCAAAAAATCTTAACCAATCATCTAATTAGAACATATAATTGAATAAATCTATGTGTCTATTTCTCATATAATATAAATGATGCATGTTGAAATAATCATTTATATTCAACACAATGAACATCTAGGTTTAGCTTATTCATGATGGATAGTTACTAAAAAATTATAACATGATCTAATGAATCTAAGAATAATGTTATAGCTAAAATGAAATTTATAATTTATAGAGAAAATAAAATGTGAGACTATTAGATCTATATAATTGAAAAATTATTGAAACTAATTTAGTAATCCTAAATCTGAAAATATAATTTCTAACTTAATATTTAATAAGGAAAATAAAATATGTAAGAGAAGTGAAGTAATGCAACTAAAATTTAAATGTATTGAAACTAAATTCATATGATACAACTTAATGAAATAGACATTAACCTATGACAATATCAAATTATTCCAACTAGAATATTAAATAAGTTATTTTACAAACATGTTGCATCACTATATCAACAATGGTTTAAAATTACAAGTACAAAAACTAAACTAGTTTATTAAAAATAATTTATCTTCGTCACACAAGCCATCTCATCTCATCTCATATTATGATCCCCCAAATTGGTGGCCCTTACCACCCCAAACCATCAATTGGGAGGTGGAGTCCAAATTTTGAGACTTTGAGAATGTAGGTGAAGACACTAAGGGAATGATGAATTAAATTACAGTAGTATAACAGTAAAAAATTTCACATTAAAACTTACAATACAAACATAAATAACCTTAGTAGACTAGTTTTCATTTGAAGGATTTTGGAAGTCAACTATTGATTCAATTAAACTCATGCTTCTTTTATCATATGTTCTAGGGAACCAAAATAAATAAATATGATATTGTCATAAAATGAGAAATAAAACCATACTCACCATTGAGGTTTTAAACACTATAATGAGTCATTACTATATGACCAAAATAAGTAATTTATTCACTTGTATTAGTGTGCTATTGTGATAAATTTACCTGATTTGGTCATCAAGGACATAGTTTGAATTTTTATATCAAGCAAAGTATAAAATTTGACAAGTTCAAAAATTACTTAGCAAATAATTTCTCTTTTTCCAGTTATGAAAATCATTAATTTGTTATTAAGATCTAATAATACTATAATTTTAGATAGGTATCCTAATATGAATATTAAAACTCTATATACCAACAATAGTTTGATAAAAATCCAATAAAATTTCATGTACAAATTTTACCATTGTACAACCCTTCAAAATGCCTACTAAAAAAAATCTAGGTAGTAGATAAAATTTGCACAAAATTTTACCATAACATCAATCCTTTAAAAATCAACTTTCCAAAACATAAATAAAAATCAAGGTAAAACAAAACCCATGAAATTATTTAAATATACCCAAAATCTATTCTACCCTAGGTCAACTGAGGTTGCTATTTATAATAGGGAAAAATATACACTAGAATGATTAAAGTGACCCATCCACAATTTTTAAAATAAGGGTTTGACTAAAACCAAATAAATTTTGTAAAACCCAAAATCTAAAACAATATTTTTAGCATCCATTGAAGGAATAATAGATATTTTTATAAAACAACCCCTCTATAAACCCTTATAGGTTCATCAGGAAGTTATTCAACTTCTTTATGAACTTGCAACTAATTTTTCCTTTATTACTTTCCCTCCAAATTTTGGAAAATTAATAGAATTTTCTACAAGGAATAAAAAACATATGACTTTTTTTTTTCATATCTAATGGAGAAGAAAAATAGAAAATTTATGTGTCTGATACCTTACCATTCCTTCCTTTTCTATTCATGGCTTAGTAGGATGTTTTATCTCCTTATCACAAAATTTGTGAGCCCAACCATCTCCTCTAGAACATCTCCATGCCCCTTTGGGTTTCATTCTTCCTCCACCCTTATCCACACCTCTGTCCCTCTCTCTCTCTCTCCTCCTTATCCCATCCAACCCATCAACCCAATAAAATGAAATAGCTTTAGGGGATTAGCTAAGCTCTTCCCAAGTCACCTCAAGTCATTAATGCTAAAATCAGATTTTACCAAAAACCAAAAAAATTGCCATAATAATAATTTATTTGGATCAAATCCCATGGCCATGGTGATAATGGAAAAAAAATTATTTATCAAATAACATCATTTTTAATTTTGACTTAGATAAAATTCATCTAGGGTCCATTTTGTTAAGAGTTGGAGGGGGAAAGTGGAGAGAAAGCAGTGTTTATAATTTATTCCAATATACACTAAGTAAGCTTAAAAAGGGATTTAATAAGACACAAATAATAACAAAACTAGATTCAAACAAGATACATGAAGTCACAACACCAAAAAAGCTAATCAAGGAGTCAACATTGCCTAAGTTTAAGATAGAAACAAGATGTATTGATAAAAAAATTGAAATAGCTACCCAAGTGACCACAAAATAAAAGACTAAAATATTTACATATAATCAATCTCATAATGTCATTAAAATTGATAAGTGAAGACAAGTAACAAACATGATAGACAAGTTAAGAAGATGATCAAAATAAAGAAATATAAAATGATAGACTATTGCAAGTTTTGGTTCATTAATTTACCCCTTTTTACCTATACCAACTACATTTATTCATTATCCCCTGACCACTAGAATATATATCTAGTCTAGCTTATTTAACCTATACCTACACCCATAAATGGAATTAACAATACTTGAAATATATAATCATATGCAAATCAGAACTAAATATCATTATGCATAAAATTGAATATTAAGTGTAGTAGGAAATTTGAGTACAATGGATTTGAGATCATGCAATTAATCTAAATTACTCAAACATCAAACTACCTAAGTAAGATATAGATCCATTAGAACTAAATGCAATAGATTAATTCACAATTCAAATCAACATTATAATCTTCAAGCTAAATGCTCTAAATAATTATTAAACATAATGTGAAAATAAGAGGATTAGATTGACTACCTTAGAATCAAAATTTGGACATGGTGATTTCTTGATTAAGGATGTTGGATGATGGATTCAAGGATTATTTTGGAATGAATAATTCAAGTTGGTTTATAGTTGATAATTGGACATGGATTAGTTAGATGGCTTTTAGATTCTAATTTATAGATTCATAAGTTAGCTTTAATGGAGGTTTGGGTTGTTTACATTAAAGGAGGGAGAAACCAATGATTAAAATTCAAAGTTAGATTGTGGAGATCAAGGGTTTGGAATTATTTAATGAATTTAAAATTCCTTTAAAGCCTCTAGATTTAGAGGTTTCTAGAGAGGAAGGGCAAAAATATAGAGGATTCTAGAATTATCTAATTCTAGAATCTTCTTAGGGATTAATTAGGCTTATATAGGGGATTAGATAGGGATTAGGTGGATGATTAGGGGTTATAGGTGTAGGACAGTCTAGAAGTAGGTTAGTGTAGGTGGGTAGGTGAATCACGAGAATTTACAATTCCCAAATAATAGATAAGTGGGGATTAAGATAAGATAAGAGATGATTAGGGGAATTAATGAAGAAGTGGAATAAGACTATAGTTAGTGAATGAATAAATATTAATGAGGGATATGAGATAAATGATTAGAAGGGGTTATTTTAGGATGGGATTAGATTAGATAAATTATATAAGTTGAATCAATGTTGACTAATAATAATGTTAGTGATGTTAAACGAAGTGAGTGAATTTAGATGCATAAAATTTTCCCCTTTTTGAAAAGGCATTGTGAGTGGAGTGAAGTGGAAGGAGTAATGGTATTTAAAATAAAAACCATTTCATGAATGAATTTTAGTATATGATTTTATTATAAGTGATATTAGTGACTGTGATTCCCCCTCGAGGAGACATGTAGGGAAGAATGAGATGGATGGCCACTCGAAAGAAGAAATGATGGGGTGGGATATAATGAAGAAATGAGGGAATGGGATGCTAGATGCCAAGATAGATGATGAAGAAGATGTATTAAACTTTATAAATGAGATACAAATTTATGATTCCCTTGACAAAAACACATGCATAGGGAATAGAGATGACTAAGTCATGATTGTCGACATATCCCAAGGGGTAATCAACTATAACATGATGATGATAAGATTAAAAGGCCATAATATTTAGATGTATCCCAAGCAAGGTCACATGAAATGGAGAGTTTTTGGATAATATAAGATAAATATTAGATAATATTAATAATTTGTGTATCTCAAAGCTAAAGCTAAATGATATGATGAATGAAATGAAACACAAGAAATGATAGGATCGAGTGACCAAAAGATAATGAAGAAGAATTACAAATCAATGAGGAATAATGTGATTACTAGTGATGATGCCCCTATCAAGGACACATGAAAGGGAATTATATATGATAAATTGATATAAAAATATAGATATCATGATAGGTCAAGCCCAATTGATAGGTGCAGGTGATTGATGAAAAATTTTTGGGAGATGATCCTGAAAATGGTGATTGATCAATATACCAATTGATTGATAGTATAGCTCAAGGATATAACTAATGTAGGACTTGATGATGAAGTATGGATGATGACGAAATAGGTGAGAGTGGTTGAGCTATACTTGGTCAATGAAACATGGCCAAGTGATACCTACTTAGTCTAAAAAGACCTTAGACTAATGTAGTTATTACTAGAGGATAAATGATAATGGTTTATTAAAGGATTAAGATGATTAAGATTAGTTATTAAGAGATGATGTTAGTAAATATATGATATAACTTAGATGATGAGATGAGGATAAAAGATTGGATGTTAGTCAGATGGGTCAAGAGGGTTAGATTAGTTATAAGAATGAGGATTATTAAGTGATGAGACAAATGATGAGGGTGAGGTGGATCAAATAATAATAACTATCATATGGCTCATCATAGTCTAAGAATTCTAATAAATATATCAATTGGTAGTATTCCCCATGATATGAGTATGACTAAAAGGACATTAAGCCAAAGTTCATGGGCAAAGAGTGAACTCTACATCATTGAGGGCATTTACAAGCATGATTGTAGCTTTGGTGACCTCATAACATCTTTGTTCACTTTATAATAGATAAAAAGAGACAAAATACAAACAAAAAATAATAAAAACAATATATATATATACATGATGTGAATAAATCAAACATCACAGAGCATACAAGTAACACAAATAAATATCTACAGTGTCATTGTGTCTTATCTAATGATAGGATGACTGATTTGGTAATGGGATGGACTAGGATGAGTGATTGGGTAAAGAGTGGTCAAATAAGGTGATTTTTAAATGTGGTATTATTTTATGTGAGGATTAAGATGACCAAGGATTACCAAAAGACAAAACCCTATAAGAGTTCAATCTAGAAAGTAGGGTAGGAAATGATGGGATCAAATGCCTTTCACACTAGCAAAATAATGATTAAATGGGTGATAGGTATGAATAGGAAATGATAAAGAAGTTATGGGTGATATAATAAATTATTTTATAGGGTTATGAATGTCAATAATACCTAGTCAAAAGGATGATGAAAATATGGAGAGATGGATGACCACTAGGATTTGGTTCCAAGGAAAAATATAGTATCCACGGATGATGAATGGGAACATACGAGATGGATACTAGATGTTGTTTAAGATGATAATATGGATGATAGAATATATGAAAGGATATTATATGTGGTTTTAGGATGTAAGGTGAATGGTAGGATGTGATTATGAAAGGTAAAAGTTAGGGAGATGGATGCGACTAAGGAGTTTAGGCATAAGACAAGACATCATGGATTATTTTTGGCTTTTTCAAATTTTATGATTTTTGGAATATTTAACATTTTAGGGATTTTTGGATATGAATGTACTATACAAATGGGTTTATTATAAAAGGAAATACCAAGATTAGAAACCATGATGAGGATGGATGGAACAATGAATGAGACAACAAAAGGATGAGGGTGATGCAAAAGAGGGGATGAAGACCAAGGAAGAAGTCACTAGGGATGGCCAATGACCACATCATGAAGGAACCAAATGTTTAGTTCCTTGAGTTTCCATTATAGGATATTCCAAGATAGTTCTTAAACATTTCTCAAGACATCTTCCACTTCCTTATGAAGGTCAAGATAGGAATAAAGGAGGGACATAATATGATGCACACTATGATGATGGATGATGGGTATAAATAATAGACTGATGGATGAAATGGATGGGTGATTGATAATAAATAGATGTATTTTTCCCCCAAGTATTTATGTAGCATGTGGAAAATAGATTATTTGACCATGATGTTAGAAACTAGTTTTCATCATGATACTTTCCCAAGGTGCTAGAAGACTAGTTTTCAATGTTGGATAAATGATTTTTTCTACTTTGTTTGAATTTTTGGGCACCTCTATTTATTAGATATGGGTATGAGATGCATGAGTGATGATTATAGTTGAATTTTTAGCTAACATATATTCTAGAGATGTGTGATGTTAGGATCATGTTACTACTACTAGATGTATTAATGTATTGGTGGCCTTTATTGACTCTTGATTTAACATCCCCTAGATATTTTAACTAGGTGTCTTTGTAACCCCTATGAGGGATATTGATTCCTAGGGATTGTAGATATGATGTGTATGAGATCATTTCATGATTTTGAGGATGTGGAATTGGATTTGAATGAGGGATATGACCATGATGAATGATGGATATGATGAGAAGTGGAAGTGGGGTTCAATAGTTACATACACCATTAGATATGGTGGAGGGGATTATTTATATTTGTGTCATGATATTAATGGATCCAAGACCTTTTTATTCATTTATTCTTTGATTCAAACATTAAGAGGATGGTCAACCATATGATTATTACTTTTGACATTATTTTGAATTGTTAATGGGGTTTGACTTTGACTACTCTCTGGTGTCTAATTTTGGGCTTCACCAAAGGAGATTGATTTTTGACTATATAGAGGATTTGGATTATTTTGACTTTGACATTCCCTTAGTGCTTGATTTAAGGCTTCAATAGGAAAATATATTTTTTGAGTAGTTTAATGATTTGAATTTGTTTGACTTTGACTAATAAGATCATAGATGATTTGATCTTGATTTATGAATTTTAGAGTATGATTTTAGATATTTATATTTATAAGACTTGATGTTGAATGTAAAGGATAATAAAATGATGAATGTTCCTATTTATTCCCTTCATGGGTTGGTATATATGGATTATGGAGGTGAGGTGGATGATTAATGTTATGCGATGGATTAAGGGGATAATAGGCAACATAGTCTTCATAAAGGTAATGTTGGCCATTTCTACCACAATTTAAAATAGATCAACCCCTCTATAGTCAAAATATTAAATATGGGATTATTATAATGTCTTAGGGTGTGTTATAGTTCATCTAATGTCATTTCATATGCCATTCTAGTTTTGGTCATTATCTAGTTTAGTTATTATGTCATTTTATATCTTAGGGGTCATTTATGGAAGTGGCCAATATTTACAATGTTTTTTTAGTTAGAGCATGGAACAAGTTTCCTTGTGCCTCAGTGAATCATTTGAGATACATAGGCCTTATAAGTTCATTAGAGCCTTCACAAGATCAAGCAACAGTTGCTAGAACATGTCCACAATTCTTTCGATAAAACTATTTTTGGTTTTTGGCTAAGTGTTGGGGACTCATTGGATAAATAATCTAAAAAATAAATCCTAAAGACCTATTTATTATGATAAAAATGTTTGAAACATGATTATTTATTTCAAATAAATTATTCCATAGCAATTTTCACACAGGCAAAATTCTTTCAGACAAAGTGTTCAAGATAAAGTGCCCACACAAAAAGGCTAAGTCTGATTTCATTCATACAAATTGTTTGACACAAAAGATGCATTATTTTGGGAAAAATGTCCAAATCATAAGTCCCAAAAAAGGCATAATTATTTCAAATAAAGTGTTTGTGAAAAATAGTCTAAAACAGATGGCTTGATGCAAAGTTCTCGAAGGTTAGTTTCTTTTCAACAATTTTTTTGAAACATAAAGCCTGATCACCCATATTATTTTTGAAAAATTAGCCAATGAAAAAATTATAAAGCCATCATTCTTACAGGTAAAATGTCCTGAAGATAAAGAGTCAAATAAATTATGTACAAAAAAAAGTGTTGATGGAATTGAATTATTTTGGCAAAGTTGATCTACTAGAGCATGACATTTTTGTAAACATCAAAATGAGCCCAGGAAAAAAATCATTCACATTCAAAAAGTGATAGTTACTAAAATATCATTGATTCTCACAAACATCATTGATATTTAGATAGACATCAAATTTAAGTCATGGTAAACAATCATTAGGATTTAAATATCTCAGTGATGGTCACATAAATGTCAAATATGGGTGCATAAACATCAAATTCAGCAACAATAAATGACCATTTGAGTTTAAAATCATGGGTCCCAATAGATCAATTATTGGTGTTCAAGTGTACACTTATATATAATGGTTCATGCTTGGGTCAAATAGATCTAAAGGTCCCTAGGTTAAAATCTTTTAAAAAGTTACAGGTTGGATGAGATTTAATAGATGGGTTTACTAAGCAAAGATTTGATGGTGTAAGCTTGACTGATAAGAAGATGGTCCAATCTAGATCAATGAATAATGCTTAATTTTACCAATGATCTAATGGTGTGTAATAAAATATTATAAAATAGGTTCAAAGAGATCTATAGCTAGAATTTATTCATATATTTTGATCCATCAATGTGAGTGAAAGTCAACATGTAAAAGGACCTTCATGGAAGAAAATCAAAGGTCAACATTCCTTCGTATATATTGATCCTATGGCACATATGGAAGTCAAAAATTTAGGATCTAATAGTAAGGAACTGTAAGACCAATAAGAATAAAGATAGGTTAGACCAATGTGATTGGTTTGAGTTAATTTTTAGTAGATAAATGTCAAACCAAAGAGACATTTTTGGTTAGAGCAAGCAAGTATTACAAAAATAATTTTGAACAAAATGAGAAACATGGAAAGATAACATCACATGGGAAACTACATAGGATCAAATGACTTTGTAGAAAAATGAGCTCTTCAAACTCATACATTACCATAAAAACATAGTCAAGGTCCAAAATAAATAGTGACTACCAGATGTAAAAAATTGGGGTCTAGAAGACTAATGAATGACCATGGGTGGTAAATACAAGTGTCTAGAAGAAAATTAGTAGCTAATAAAATGTATATGACTATCATATCATATGTGTTGACTCTCTCCAATTTAGTTTAAAATTCTTGAGAGATCATCCATGATGAAAGGTCATTTCTTGTGCATAGAAAAGGGAATTATGTACCACATTTTAGGAGTTTTGTGTTTCAAGAGCCATTTTTCCCATTAGACCTTACATGGTTTGTTCATCAATTCATCCTGCTATAAGTGTAACTACTCCTATCAAATGGACACGTGTCCTAGTGACCTTTGAAGTTTTATAACTAGCTACCATTTTGGCCTTTATAAAAAATTCCACTCCATGTATGGTGAATCATTGCTCTAATGATGTCTGATTTTTCCCTTTAACATTAATGCAAACTTGGTTTTGAGTTCTTGAAAAATTATATAAGTGTGTAAGTGATGTATGGTGATGCAAAGTGATAATTATCTCTCCTTTCTTCCATTATCCTTTCATGTTTATGCAGGAGTTCCTTTTATAACAATTCATATGAAGTTTTGTCAAGTATATGAGCCTATATTTTAAGTGTATAATGAGCCTTAGTGTCTAAAAATAGCCTATGGTTTACTTACCTTGGATAACTCTCGTGTATCTCACCTCCATATTGAAATACTCATGTTATAATCCATATGACTTGGAAGTTAATTTGTGTGCCTTATTTATTAGTGCAAGAAAGTATGATGGTCATATGGAATAAATCTTGGTGTTTCACCCCCTTAGATTAGGTTCATTTCATGCAAATTCTAACTCTTTTCCCCATAAGTGACTAGTTAAGTAAGTGTGAGAATTTTAAGATACATTCAAGGATCTAGTCCTTAAATCTAAAGACTTACTCCCACTATAGGTACACCCACATACCTGAAAGTGTTATCATGTTGCCCAAGTCTGGAAGAGGCTTGAACACCCTCTTCTAGGGTACAATATTTAGTGATAGTAGTTATAGCATGCTCGATAGGACTATTGTCTCTAAGATAGTTTATCAATTTAAATAATAGTCTTGACAACATCACCAAACTATTGTGTTATTCAATATTTGGTGACTCCATCAAAGTAAATCTAGTTCAAGGCCATTGTCTTGTTACAAAACTTCTCTCATGATTCATTGTTCTCACTAGGCTATCCTCTAGAAGAGCCCTCAATCCCATTGACCCATTATTTTAACCTAAATTCCCCTTGAAGTTCAATATTCTCAACCTAATCTACCCTTTGGAGAACCAATATATTTTTCTAGAGAGGAAGAAGTCAAAGAAATTAAAGATATTGAAGAATTTGAAGATATGTCTAGACCTCACACTTTCCCTACATTCAATATATAAAATCTAATTCAAATCTAGGCATATGATGCCATTCCTCCCAATTACATAAAAGGTGTGACCCTATTTAATGGTAAGAGTCATGTTACACCGAGTGAACATATTAGAGATGTCTCCAACTTTTGTAGCTTTCACAATATCACTCAAGAAAACATTGACATTAAACTTAGCACTATGTCCCTTAGAGGGAAGGCTCTTGATTGGTATCAGACTCTATAATGTGGATGCATCATGTCATGGGATGAATTTGGAGTTTTGATGACCTCAAGATTTAGAAATGAGAGTGACCATGCCTCTCTCATACACCAGCTTAATGTGATCAAAAGAGGACCTAAAGAAATAATGCATGATTTTAATGAGAGGTTAGAAAAGACTTGGAATATAATGCCTCCTCCTATGAGGACACCTCCCATCTTTTTATTCCCAACCTATTTGATATTTATTGTTACTAAAATTACTATCATGCTTCAATCCATGGGTGGTTCCACCCTCCCTGAAGCATATAACCTTGATATCAAAGATGAAAATAATCTCATCAAAGATAGAAAATTGCCACATAAAATGTTTATGCCTCCATTATCTCATAATTCTACTAATACCCTAGATCTACCACAAGTTATTAATGTTAATACCAAAACTAAGCTTGCTCTTAGATAGGCATAAAATTATGTTGATCGAAAAGCAAAGTTCCTAGCCTTAGAGGCTCAAAATAGGCAAAGAAAGATGTAGCAAGGTGTCCATCAAAATTCATACCCTTATCAACAACAATATGGTAATCAATATGGAAGAGAAAGAGTCCAATGGTAGCTTAATCCCAATAGAATTTTTAATGTGTGTAATCCTAAATTTACTACCAATACAAGGGAGATGATACATGTACATAACAACTTGGTGCAAGATGAGAATTAGCAATAAGGCCAATTTATAGATTTTGATTAAGCTATAAAGTAGGCTCTTATTACTCAAGGAGAATTTACTCCTCTCCTATCTACTGAGGATGAGGTTATGATACAAATAAGTGAAGGTGGATAGCCTCAAGAAGAGATCTTCACCAATGTCCTAGTCGAAGATACCATTATGATTATTCAAGGAGCCTCGATTATAGACAATATTAGAGCCAAAATAAAGGGTTTTGGTAGTGACAATAATGTGCTTATAGTCTCATTTAGTCCTTGTACAAAGAAATAAGGTATAGTTGTAGGTATAGTAGCCTCTAATAGCTCTGCACATCTTCCAAATCATAATGTTGGAAGGACTATTCAAGACACTCCAACTCCTCAACTTATAAGTACTTTTTTTCCTCCAATAATTCAATATAAAGTAGGAATGGATTCTTTAAACATGGTATATTCATTTAATATTACTAAAACATTCATCTTCCTTTGGGATGTTTTACATATGCCTGGTCAAAAAGAACTCTTATAAAAATAGCTATCTGTTATCCCTAATAGTGTCCCTCCTTCAAATCAAAGTTAAATTCATGTTTTATTTGAAAGTGTCACTAATATAATTATTGAACCATCCACCAGAGTTGAAAAACCTCCCCCATTATATCTCTCTCATAAGGGGTGATAAACTAGTCCATAACTGTGTAGTTGATAATGGAGCTTCAAATTTAGTCATGCCCAAAGTTGTGGTTGAAAAGATGGTCTTGAAATATGAGATACATAAAAAATGGGTCCTATAATTATATGGTACACCTACCAAGATAGTATGACTAATAAAATTTTTGAAGGTATTCCTACATGATTTTCCTAGTTTTCCTCTCTTACAAGACATAGTTGTTGTTGATCTTCCAACCCACTTTGTAATCTACTTATCAAGGGACTTCAAAGCTAAGATAGGTGTCTATCTTTTAGTTGACTAGTATTTATTCACCTTTAGAAAAAGGTATATGGCCAAAGTGAAAATTATGACAAAACCTCTTACAAGGTTTCATATAAAACCTTACATTGAGACAAGTTCTAATTTGAAGTGTGTTATGAAGAAAAGGATTCTATTGTAGATGATGGCACTTCCTCCAAGCTTGAAGGAATTGTAGATTTATTTATTGGTGAATATATTACTAACACTTATGAGCATGATTCTTATGCTCTCATGGAGGAAACTAATATGGAAGTATATTGTATACATGAAGAAAAAATACCAACACTTCTACTTTCCAAAGAAGAGGGTGAAGAAGATGATATGTGGAAGATGTTTTTTGATGGTCCAAGAAGTAAATTTGGTGAAAGATTTGGAATTTTATTGGTATCCCCATGTGAAAAAAATTTAATTCTTCATATAGATTCTATATTACTTGTACTTGTAATGTGGCTGAGTATGAAGGTTTAATTCATGGGCTTCAATGGGAAAGGAGAAAAGGGATCAAGAAATTACAAGTTTATAGAGATAGTGAATTGGTTGTACATTAGGTGAGGAATGTGGTTTTTCCCAAGAACCATTTGATTAAGTTATACAATCATTAGGTATTGAATTTTCTTGAAGACTTCAATAAATTCAATATACAATCAATCCCAAAGGAGTAGAATAATCATGCTGATAGATTGGTTACCATAGGAGCTCAATTTGACACACCAACTACCATAAAATAGGATGGGATAAAGTATCATATTAATATCATTATCATACCTTATGTACTTGATAAATAAGTGTCTTAATAAGTGTTTGATAGTGATAGACACATTGCATGCTTCTTGTAAAATGAGGTTGGGTTCTCTTCAAGGAATCAAGGGAAATTTCAAGAATAATTTAGTGATCAAATTGTGAAACTAAAGACAAATAAGATACCTAAGGGTATGGTAACCTTAGAATTTATCTTAAATGAGAATGATAAAAATAAAAGTGAAAAGGTGAGTATTTCTACAAAAGAGGAGAATTATGAAAGGGTCTTAATCTTCAAGGACAAACTCTTCAAACTAGGCAAGGTATGAACTATTTTAGAGAAGCAAGAATTCATTGATTTGTGTAGAGAGTTTAATGACATATTTGATTGATACTATTAGGACCTAAAAGGATTTGATCCTATCCTAGCACACCATACTATTGAGTTAGAACATGGAGTTAAACTAGTCAGATAGAAACAAAGACCCATAATCCCAAGGTTGAGAAACTCATGAGGTTAGTTCTCACTAAACTCCTTGAGTCTAAAATAATATTTCCCATCAAGAATTCAATATGGGTATATAATATTGTGCATATTATAAATAATAATGGGGAGATAAGACTCTATGTGGAATTTAGGGATCTTAATAGGGTGTCACTCAAAGATCACTATCCTCTACCTTTAATGGAGTAGATTCTACAAGTAGTTTTAGGTTCTCAAAATTTATCTCTTAGATAGGTATTCAAGCTATAATTAGATTATTTTGAATGAATATGATCATTTTAATAAAAAATTTACCACTAAACGTTTTATTATAGGAAGATGCCATTTGGTTTTTCAAATATTGGTGTTACCTTTCAAAGAGCAATAGACACAGCCTTCAAAGGTTTGATTAATGAGATGTTATTGGTTTATCTAGATGATATACTATTGTTTTCTAAAGATGATAATGAACATATAAAACAATTGAGACAAGTATTTTAAATATTCAATAAGTATGGAGTATCTCTTAATCCAAAGAAATGCATCTTTGTTGTCCATGAAGGTAAGCTCTTGTCACACATTATTTCTAAAGAAGGTTTGGATATTGATCCTGAAAAGATAGAGGATATTCTTGGAATATCATTTCCCTTTCATAATAAAGGTCTTCAAAGTTTATTAGGAAAGATAAATTTTGTAAGGAGGTTCATACCTAGGTTTGCATCTTTTGTGAAACCTATCACAACCATGCTCAGAAAGAATCAAGCCTTTTCCTGGACTAAGGAGGGAAAGAGAAGTTTTGAAGCCATTAAGAAATCAATTTTAAAAGATCCTAATCTTGTGAATCTTGAATTTGTAAAAGACTTCATGTTTTATTCATTTTCTAACCTTCATACTATCTTAGCCATATTAATGCAAAATAAGGATGATGGTGTGGAGTAGCCTATTGCATTTTTTAGTCAAGGTTTAGAAGATTATGAAGTTAAGTACGCCTTTGTGGAGAAATAAGTCCTTGATATTTTAAGAGGACAAGAAGTTTAGGCATATGGTTTCAAATAATAAAATTCATGTTATGGTTTCTCATCCTATTACCAAGGAGTTTCTTTTGAGTAGAGACCTTAGTGAGAAGAGAGTAGGGTGGATCACTAAGGTAATGGAATATGATGTTAATATCAATGTAACAAAATTGGTAAGAGGTAAAGGACTTTGTGAACACTTAGCTTCAAATTTTCATGAGTAAAAATAATAATTTATAGTCAATCATGATTTCTCCCAACTAACTAATTCCTTGCATATATAGAGTTGGACACAAGATGTCATCATATTTATTCAAAATGGTGAGTATCCTAATAATATGAGTAGATCATAGAGGATATATTTTAGATTACAATCTATTCTCTTTTATCTTGTAGATGGCATGATTTTTAGAAGGGACATTAATGGTTTGCTATTAATATGCATTGATAATGATTACTTTGGAGTGTTGTTTGAGAATCTTCATGATGGGATAAAAGGAGGTCATTTCTCTCCAAGAACCATAGCTGTCAAGATCATGAGGGTAGGCTATTATTGGCCCATCCTTTTCAAATACTACCATACTTGTGTGAGAAGGTGTGTACAATGTGCTTTCTTTGTAGGAAAATAGAATCTTGTAGCTCTTCCTTTAAAGCCTATTCAAGTTGATCGACCTTTCATATAATGGGCTCTTTGTTTCATTGGCATGATAAATCCCCTATCAAGTGCTAGTCATAAATGGATAGTCACATCAACTGACTATTTTACAAGATGGTTTTTAATAGTAGAATTTAAGGAAGCTAATGATAATGCTATCTTGGATTTTAATGAGAGAATCATAACAAGGTTTGACACTCTACTATTATTTTAGATAATGCTCTTGCTTTTTGAGTGCTAAGACAATTGATTGGGAAAATAGTAATGGCATATTCTTTAGTAATTCATCTAACTATTACCCTGAAAGTAATGGGTTAGTTGAATCTACTAATAATAGTTTGATCAAAATAATTAGGAGAACCTTAGAGAATAATTAGAGGGCTTGGAACACCAAATTGAAGATAACCTTATAGGAAGATAGGATAACTCCCAAGAGGTCACTAGGGAATTCTAATTTTATACTTATCTATGGAAGAGAGGCCAGGTTATCTATTTCTTAAGAGTTTCCTACCTTAGAATTGGCACATCAATTAGAGTTTCTAGAAAATACTCAAATGGAAGTGATATTTATAGAATTAATGGAAGTAAATAAAATCTAGAGAGAAGGCTCATCAAGCTATGGAACATCACTAAGTATTGATTAAGAGATATTTTGATAAGAAGGCAAATCCAAGATCATTTCAATAAGGTGACATAGTATTGAAATGGGATGAAGATAGAGAAAAATTGGGAAGACATACCAAATTTGATACCTTATGGAGTGGACCATATCAATATGTCATCATCAAGTGCAAGCAAAATAAATCTTTTTAGTTAGAAAGGATGAATGGAGAAGAGCTACCTATCCCTATGAATGGGATACATTTGAAACCTTGCTATTAAGTGGTAAAGTTTAGTTTTTTTAAATAGTATATTAGGTGTGTGTTATGTTTCAGCTATGTGTGTTGTATTGTCTAAGTGTTCTAGTTAAACATACATTTATTTATATTTTATTTTTGTTCCTATTATTTTCTATTATTTGGTGTGTTGTCAAGGCAATTTTATGTGTCAAACCTACTATACATGTGACTCCATACCCAATGGATAGGATTCACTAACTAGTCTTGGCATAACTATTGACCAATTTTGCCTACAGGCAAAATCGTGGTCACCTCCTCCCTTTGCTATTCGAAAACAATCATTTCTAGGCTATACAGTTCAATGCCAGTGTTTCTCTACTTGTTTCAATATGATTGATTCAGTCATTTGGTTCAACTGTTTGGTTTATCAGCATTTGTTTTATCTTCTTCACAGTCTAATGGCCTTGTTCTAACTCAGTTCAATGCTTTGGTCAGTAGCCTAGTTCAAGTTCATGATACATGCCCTTACATAAGACAGGTGCTTCAATTCAAACATTCATAAAAGGGCTAGGTCGGGTGCATATACAAGCAAAGGTAATGAGGCAAATAGAATTTTTGCGGACTTTTTGTCTGCGAGAAATGTTTGCAGACAAAAGTCCATGGGATAACAAAGCAGCAAGCCTAGGAGAATTTATGAAGACTTTTTGTCCATGAGAAAATGTCCATGGACAAAAGTCCATGAGAAGTATATAAAGGCCCATCAGCAGTCTACACAAATAAATAAGGGACCCGCTGAAGATAACAAAAGAAGGTGCCCATAGGGAAAGAAATAAGTGAAGGAGCCAACAAAGACCCGATGACATCCCCAAGGATGTCAAAGTTAACAAAGTGGGGTGACCGTTTGGGTTAAAAACAAAGAGAGTGCTAACTGGAAGGAGCCAAAAGTGTAGCAACCTACTAGGAAGTTCACCTTAGGGGCCAGGTGTGCCAAATAGGACAAAACAAAGAAAAGACAAAGCGACCAACATGGTTCCAGCAGAAGGATGACATCAACTACAATGTTTTCTTCTTCCCAATGAATATGTGATAGGCCACTTATAATAAAGGAATGCCAATGAGCCTCTTTGGTTTTTTCCATATAAGATCATGACTTGTTCATTTTTAATCTTTTGATAATTTTACAAGGTCCAGCCCGGCTATAATTTTCACCTGAATCAAATAAAGATAGTTTTTTACCTCTTCTTGGATGGATATTATCTGTATGTCCTGAGTGTTTGATTTGTGTTTAGTCATTGTCTTTTGATGCTCTCACAGGTTCAACATCAACACACCAGTTATCCACAAGGTGCCATTTTCTACAGCTGATAGGATGAGAGCTCTATTTGGAAGTATAGAATAGAGAAAGTCATTTACAATATGTATATCACAGCATCTTGGTGAGTCCCTATTCTTGTGTTTTCATAAGAACCTCCTTGCCATTTTCCTATAGCCTAGTCTTTCTACCAAGTCTGAGTGTATGTATGTATTTGTCTGATTTGAGAGTGGATGTGAGAAGGTCATTTCATTTTGGTGTATCACCTCCTTAGAGTGGTTTGTTTTCTTACAATTTCCTTTCCCTTTTCATCACCCCCCTTTATTATATAGCTATTTATATATGTATATACCTATATTTTGCACTTGCTGGAATAAATAATGATACATCAAAGGGAGCTAACCCTTATCTAGAGACTCTCCCCTCCAGCTTCGCCAGTCCCACAAGTGAGAGGGGAGTTTCCATGTTGTGAGGATAAGGTAAGAGTTCAACGTCCTTACCCTGGGTGTAATTTCCTATGTCAACAATTTTGGCACACCCAGTGGGACACACAGTTTGACAATGTAGTAAGGTATCAGGATTGATGTTGGTCTTGTTATGGAAAATCAAGTATTTTTAGCATCTGGTGACATTGAGTTAAATTTGATGGTTAAGTGCAGCTTGGTGCCATTCAGAAATCATTTTTTGTATGTATAATCATTTTGCTCAAAATCATGGGTCTTGTTTTCCTTCATATGAATATAATCAGGCTCTAGATATTTATGCAATCCCCTCAAGTAGCTCTCCTAGTTGCCCTACAATGATAAGGGAGGTGGCGCTAGAGTTTGAGAGGTAGACAATGGAAATTGACAGACTAGAAGAGCAGTACAGGTATCAACAGGAGCTGATGTATAAAGAAGAGTGTTTGTTTAGGCAAGCACATGCTTTGCAATCCATGGAAGAGGAGGTAACAAAATGGAGAAATCCATCTATTCAAGGCAATCAGCCTTGTGCACCCCCTCTTAATCTAAAGAAAACCCCCTCTTTTGCCAAATCCTTTCTATCAGATTGCACTTGCTCACTCCAACTCATCCAATGCTTTCGATCTCAATCCCGTGCACCTGGCTTTCCAACACCAAATGCCATCAGAATAACCTCCCATGGAGATGAACCTTCTAAATTCCTTATATTGTGAATCTCCCATTGAGAAGAGTACCACTAGCTAGCACATCCCTCTTCTAGAGACTCTTCCAGTGCACCAACAATCTCTTCTTTATATTCCTCAGCCTCCCCAAGTTTTTTAGCATGATGCGCAAATTCTGAGTTAGAGGAAGGATTGCCAGGAACTAGCTCTGAGCTTTGAAGATGATCATCCTGAAAACCTCTAAGAAAGACTCTTTTAGGGCAACTTAGCCAAAAATTTTTGAAGATTTAGAGGCTAAGATGAGGCTTCTTCTTGAAAGAGAGTTAAAATATCTAGACCTTGTAGAGGAGCCCCAAGACCTTGGAGAAAACAAAGTTGCTGCCTATTCATAGGAGCAAAATTCTAATTCAAAGATCTTGAACTGGGGAAAAATAGTAAAATCATGGGGCAGAATGGAAGAGAAGCAAGGTTTTTTCTCAAAACCTTGAAGAAGCTGAAGCTACGCCTACTGATGATGATGCTGGAGACCTCTAGGAAAGGTGCTTCCAAGAAGATCTAGCTAGGAGAATAGCATAGTTAGAATCCAAAGAGAAATTCCTCAGCCAATGTGTAATGGACATTTCAGACCAAACAACACATTCTATGTCTGAACACACCCCACCTACACATTTCCAAGAGAGATATCAGGCCACACCTGATATTGATGAAGTGCTGACCAAATGGAAGGAGGAGAATCATTCGATTCCAGCTCAAGGACTACCTCCTCTTCCATGTGTTGTTCCCACTTCACCCCTTCTCAAGGAGGAACCTATTTTGTAAGAATCAGGTGAGGAGAAAAAGATCCAATCTATAGTCCTTCAAGAGGCTATCATGAGTGACAATGAAGAAGAAATCATCATTGATGCTCCTTGTGAAGACATTATCAGTAGTGGAGAAGATGCAAGTCTTGCATATATGCAGATGTTCTAGCAATACAAAGAGGAACAAAAGCATGGTGAGCTCTCTTCCCCTCTATTTGATGAACTTACTTGCTATTTTGATGATGATGATGACTATGCTGAGGAGCCTGAGTTGAAGAAGCATTAGGAGGATATTTTTGAAAATCTAGAAATTCTGATCAACAAAGAAGAAAAGGAGAGGCCTGTCTTCCTAGAGGAATGCCTTGAAGAAGATAGTTTTAAAGAAAGAGGTGATGTTCTGTGGGATGAGAAATCATTTTGTGAATCCATTTCAGACATCACCATAGTCACCCTTCTTCAAGAAGGCCAAAAGGAAGCAGAGGATGAGTCAGATAAGATTTTCAATGAGACAGAAGAAAATAGGCTAGACCATGATATATTGTAGAAGGAATGTGCAGATCAAAAGGGTTACGGTGATGAACCAGTAGCCATTGATTTCTTGGTGAAGAGCACCAATATGAAGGACCAGCATTCAAATAAACAAGGGACCCACCAAAGATAACAAAAGAAAGGTGCCCGCATAGAAAGAAATAAGCAAAGGAACAAGCGAAGACTCGATGACATCCCCAAGGATGTCAAAGTTAACAAATCAGGGTGACTGTTTGGGTTAAAAACAAAGAGAGTGATAACTAGAAGGAGCTGGAAATGCAGTGACCTACTAGGAAGTTCACCCTAGAGGCTGGGTGAGCCAGATTGGACAAAACAAAGAAAAGACAAAGTGACTAGCATGGTTTTAGTAGAAGGATGACATCAACTATAGTGTTTTCTTCTTCCCAATGAAAACATGATAGGCCACTTGCAAGAAAGGAATGCCAATGAGCCTCTTTGGTTTTTTCCATATAAGATCATGACTTGTTCATTTGTAATCATCTTTTGACAATTTTACAAGGCGCAACCCTGCTAAAATTTTCACCTAAATCAAATAAAGATAGTTTTTACCTCTTATTGGATGGATATTTTGTGTATGTCTTGAGTGTTTGATTTGTGTTCAGTCATTGTCTTTTGATGCTCTCACAGGTTCAACACCAACACACCAGTTATCCACAAGGTGCCATTTTCTACAGCTGACAGGAGGAGAGCTCTATTTGGAAGTATAGATAAGAGGAAGTCATTTATAATATGTATTTCACAGCATCTTGGTGAGTCCCTATTCTTATGTTTTCATAAGAACCTCCCTGCCATTTTCCTACAGCCTGGTCTTTCTACCAAGTCTGAGTGTATATATGTATGTGTCTGATTTGAGAGTGGATGTGAGAAGGTCATTTCATTTTGGTGTATCACCTCCTTAGAGTATTTTATTTTCCTACAGTTTCCTTTCCCTTTTCATCCCCCCTTTATTAAATAGCTTTATATATATATACCTATATTTTGCACTTATTGGAACAAACCACGATACATCAGAGGGAGCTAGCCCTTACCTAGAGACTCTCCCCTCCAGCTTTGCCAGTCCCATAGGCGAGAGGGGAGTTTCCATGTTGTGAGGAGAAGGCAGGAGTTCAACCTCCTTACCCTAGATGCAATTTCCTGTGTCAACAATAACAATAATACCAAGCTTGGGAATGATTTGAGTAATAATTCAGGCAATAATTCGGGTGATGGGTCCATCCCAATTGATGATGGAACTTTTGGGAGCCATAACTTTTGCACTGTAGCTCCAATTGACTCACCATTTAAACCATTGGAAAGATAATAATGAGGGGAATGTCATGAGATGGAATGGAGATTTTCTCAATGAATTATGACCCCCTAAAACCTAATTGAAATGTCCCAAATTTGAATTTTAGTAGTGCAGTATAAAAATAGTAAGTTTCTAAAAATAGTAATTCCTCGAATTCTATATTGTTCTAAATCATGGAAGTCAAACAAATTCATCTCCCTTGAGATTGGTGACCTTAGACATCCTCCCCACACCTTTAAAACATGTATAAATGAAGATGTAACCTGAAATGGAGATCAGACATCTCTTCTCAGAGATAGGCATATGTTTGGGTCTGCAAATTTGATCAATAAAACATCTCTTCTCAGAGATAACATTATTTGAATTGTGTTGTTCTTATTTATTAAATTATCTTTCAACCAAATATTTTGAGTTTTGGATCAGTGGTATCAGAGTGGTTTCTATTTAGAGTGTATGATCCTGAGGATGAGGTCAGATTATAGGAAGCTTGGGTGGAAAATAGAACCAGTAGACTATCCACCTATTCGCTCCAAATGACTTCAAATGGTGGACAACATAGAGACATCCGATCCTTTCAAGAAAATGGTGAATGAATCCCTACAATAGCAACAAGTGTATATACTAAAAAAATTCACTCAAATTCTCCAAAAAATATTGATGGGAAAATTTGGCTCCTCATCTGCACCCCCACATCCTTTCAGTGCCCCAACACCCTTCAACGTTCAGGTGAATTTTGATATCCCTACATTTGAAGGAAAAATCAATGTTGATGTAGTAGAAAATTGGTTGGATAAATTTTCATCTTATTTTTTTGTAAATAAATTCACCGATAAAGAGAAGATTACTTTTGCTCTTTTGAAAGCATCATTGCCTGTCAAAAATTGGTGGGAAGTGTATAAAAAGAGATTCAGTGGAGATGATATTTGCCTTGAGATGGAACCTACATGGGATGATTTTATAGAAGCTGAAAAGGAAGAATACTACCCTATTGGAGCATATGATGATCTGTATATAGAGTGGCAATAACTTCACCAAGGTAAGGAATAGTCTGTTCAAGATTACACTAAAAATTTTCATTCTCTATCTCCGAGATTGGGCATCTAAGAAAGTGAGGAACACAAGGTTCTCAAATATCATGGAGAACTACAATGGTACATACGGGGAGAAATGGAACTCTTCAATTTAGAAACCATTAGTGAGGCATATAAGTTCGTAGTGAAGATTGAGCAGAAGCATGGAAGAATGGATATGAAGAATCAACCTTCAAAATGGAAAAGTGACAAATAAGGTCAAACACAAGGCCAAAACTGGAAGCAAAAGGAAGGAAAGATTGGGAAGTGGTGTGATTATCACAAATCTGGAACTCACTCCAAAAAAGAATGTCAAGTCATCAAGTCCCTACTTTCTTAGTCATAATCCTCAACATCTACTACTCTACCTCATACAAAACTTGCAGTCGAAGAGGTTGAAAAGAAATTGTAGATGCTGATCCTGAAGCCATTGTTACTTCATCACAGACCCATGAAGAGAGGCTAGATGACAAGGGAAGGTTGTTTCACTCTAAGTTATGGGTGAGAGGTAAGCCTCTGCATTTCATTCTTGATCATGGAAGTCAAAATAATTTAATCTCTACTAATGTTGTGAAAAGCCTAAATCTATCCATGAAGCCTCACCCAAAGCCATACAGTATTGGATGGTTGAGTCCAGGGAGAAACCTCCGTGTCACCCACCAATATCTTCTCTCATATGCAATAAAACCTTTCCAAGATGAGGTCTTATGTGATGTGGTCAATCTAGATGTTTGTGATGTACTCTTTGGTCAACCATTCATGTATGATTGACATGGCATCTATGAATCAAGAAATCGAAGGATCACTCTCACTCTTAGAACATGGTGTTATAGGGTACCAGAGGTACCACCTTTTACATTTGTCTCTCTGATTAGTGCCAAGAAATTTGTTCTCATGGTGGTAAAGCCACAAGATTCAAAAAGGGCTGATGTTTTATCCCTAACTACACAAAAAACACACCAAAAAAAAATCAAATAGATACCAAGCTGAAAAAGTTCACAACCTTCCATCCACAGACTAATGGTCAGATAGAAATGGTAAACAATCGAGCCTTGTACAGTTCCATAAAGCACAATCTATTTCAAGTATGCATTAGGAATAAAATCAAAATACAATTTCCACACTTGATGAAAAATATTGATGAAATGGGGACCATTGATTCTCAAGGAGGGAGGAATGATCTAGGCAATAATTCAGATGATGGGTCCACCATAATTGATGGTGGAACTTCTAGGAGACATAACTATTGCACCATAGCTCCAATTGACTCACCGTTTGAACCGTTGGAAAGATAATAATGAGGGGAAAATTTTGAAATTGAATGGATATTTGATAAATTATGTTTGATCCCCTAAAACCCAATGAAAATGTCCTAAATTTCAATTTTAGTAGTGTAGTCTAAAAATAGTAAGTTTTTAAAAATAGTAATTTCTCAAATTCTATATTGTTGTAAATCATGGAAGTCAAACCAATTCATCTCTCTAGGTATTGGTGACTTTACACATCCTCCACACACCTTTAAAACATGTATAAATTAATATGTAACCCGAAATGGAGATCAGACATCTCTTCCCAGAGATAGGCATAGGTTTGGGTCTGCAAATTTGATCAATAAAACATCTCTTCTCAAAAATAACATTATTTGAATTGTGTTGTTCTTATTAATTTAATTATATTTCAACCAAATATTTTGAGTTTTGGATCAAGGAAATTTCTAATAATGTTGACCATTTGTACCACAAGTTAAAATGGAACAACCCCCTATAGTCAAAATCTTAAATAGGAGTTGATTATAATGTCATAGGGTGTGTTATAGCTCATATGATGTCATTTCATATGTCATTATAGTTTTGGTCATTATCTAATTTAGTTATTATGCCATTTTATATCTTAGGGATCATTTTAGAGTCATATATGGAAGTGGTTAGTCTTTATAGTGTTCATTTCAGTCAGAACATAGAACATGTTTGAGTCATATATAGAAGTGGCTAGTCTTTATAGTGTTCATTTCAGCCAGATAATGGAATAGATTTTTTTATACCTTAGGGAATAATTTGAGTTACACAAGCCTTAGATGTTCATCAGAGCCTTCACAAGATTAATCAATGGTTGGTAGAACAAGTACATAATTATTTTGGTGAAACTATTTCATGTTTTTGGCTAAGTGTTGGGGACTTGTCAGATAAATTTCCTAAAGCATAAACCTTGAAGACCTATTTATTTCAAGGAAAATGTCTAAATCATGAGTATTTATTTCAAAGAAATTATTTTGTAACAATTTTTAAAAAATCTAAATTCTTTCAAACAAAGTGTCCAAGACAAAGTGACCACATAAAAAGGCTAAGTCTGATTTCTTTTAGAATATTGTCCAATAGAAAAGATGCATTCTTTCATATAAAATGTATAAAACATAAGTCTTGATAAAGGTAGAATTATTTTAGATAAAGTGTTCATGAAAAATAGTCTAAAATAAATGGCCCAATGCAAAGTTCCTGAAGGTTAGTTTTTTTTGACAAATTATCTGAATCATAAAACTTGATGACCCATATTATCTAAAAAAATTGGTCGATGAAAAAATTCCAAAGCCATCATTCTTGTAAGTAAATTGTCTTGAAGATAAAGAGCTAAAGAAATTACCCACAATAAAATTTTTTATGAAATTTAGTTATTTTGACAAAGTTGATCTAGTAGAGCATGAGTGTGCACAAATGTAAAAATGAGCCCAAGCAAAAAATCATTGACATTCAAAAAGTGACAGTCACATAGAAATCATTAATAGTTTCATAGATATCATTGATGGTCACATGGATGCCAAATTTAAGTCATGGTAAATAACCTTTAGGATTCAAATATCTTAGAAATGGTGATGCAAATATCAAATAAGGTTGTGTATACATCAAATTTTAGCCACAGTAAATATTAATTTGAGTTCAAATAGTGGGTCCTAATAGATCAATGGTTGACATTCAGGCATACACTTAGATATAATTTTTCACACTTGGGTCAAATAGGTCAAAAGGTCCCTAGGTTAAAATCCCTCAAAAAGTAATAGGTAGGATAAGATCCAATAGTATAATTTCATTGAGTAGAGATCCAATGGTGTGATCTTGACTAACAAGAATATGGGTCCAATCTAGATCAATGATCAATGCTCAATTATACCAATGATCTAATGGTGCATAATATCTAATAAGAAATTGAGCCTAATGAGATCTATGGCTAACGTTCACTCATACATCTTGATCTAATGGTGACAACAAAAGTCAACATGTCAAAGGACCTTCATGATAGAAAATTGAAGGTCATCATTCTTTCATACATCTTGATCTTACGATGTGCATGGAGGTCAAAAATTTAGGATCTAATAGTGAATATCTGGAAGGCTAATAAAAGAAAAGATTGGTTGGAGCAATGTGATTAGTCTGAGTCAATTTTCAGTAGACAAATTTTGAACCAAAGAACCATTTTTTATGGGAGCAAGCAAGTATTGCAAACATAATTTTGAATGGAAAGATCAACATGAAAAGATAAAACAACATGGGAAACTATGTAGGATCAAAGAAATTTGTAGCAAAATGATATCCTTAGACTCATACACCACCATGAAAACACATTCAAGGTTTAAGATAAATAGTGACTATGAGATGTAAAGAATCAGGGTCTAAAAGACTAATGAATGATTGTTTGTGGTAAATACAAGTGTTTATAAGATAGTTAGTAGCTGAGAAAACATCTATGACTATCATAGAATATGTGTTGACTCTCTCTAATTTAGTTTCAAATGATCAAGAGATCATTCATGATGAAATATTATTTCTTGTGCATAGTAAAAGGAGATCTATGCCACATTTTAAGAGTTTTTGGGGAACCATTTATCCTATTATACCTTAAACGGTATATTTATGAATTCATCCTTCTGTAAGTGTAACTCATCCTATCAAATGGACACGTGTCCTAGTGACCTTTAAACTTCATTATTTTCTCCTCTCTCTAAAGTTCTATAAGTAGATGCCATTTTGGCCTTTGTAAAAAATCCCAGTCCATTTATGGTGAAGCCCAACTGAAATGATGTCATATTTTTCCTTTGAACATTAATGCAAATTTGGTTTTAAGTAGAAAAATTGTCTAAGTGTGCAAGTGATGTATGGTGATGCAAAGTGATAATTATGTATCCTTTCTTCCCTTATCCTTTCATGTTTGTACAAGAGTTCATGTTCTAACAAGTCATATAAAGTTTAGTCAAGTGTATAATCCTATCTTTTAAGTGTGAAATGAGCCTTAATGTCTTAAACTAGCTTATGGTTCACTTACCTTAGATAGCTCTCATGCATCTCACCTCCATATTGAAATACTCATGTTAGAATCCATAGGACTTGGAAGTTAGTTTGTGTGCCTTATTTCTTAGTGAAAGAAGTATGATGGTCATATGGAAGACATATTGGTGTATCACTCCTTTAGATTAGGTTCATTTCATGCAACTTCTAACTCTTTTTCCCATAAGTGACTAGTTAAGTAGGTGTGATCATTTCAAGATACATTCAAAGATTTAGCCCTTAAATCTAGAGGCTCACCTCCACTATAGGTACACCCACATACCTATAAGTGTTCCCATCTTTCCCAAATTTGGAAGAGGCTTGAACACCCTCTTCTAGGGTACAATATATTATGATAATAGGTCAGTAGGAGCCTTAGCCTCAATGCCAAAGAAAGTGTCCTTAAGAATCTCAAAATGATCACTAAGACGAGTTATAGTATACATATCCAAGGTAGAATCAGATCCACTCTAATAATATTCAATAGATCAAGATTGTAATAACTTTGTTATGAATTCATCATCCTGATTAGGATCCAAAGGTATGCCTAGTGATGAATTGGAGGTACCAAGATTAGACGTATGCTTAAAAACATAGGCATTATCAGTATCTATTGTAATATCGATGAGGGATGATGTTTTTGATGAGGAATCTAATTTGGATGCTAGTGTTGAACATGATATTAATTCATATAAGACTTGTGTTGGCTTTAATGTTAACTTTGATGTACATGATGCAATGCTACTAGTAGAAGACTCAATTCCCTTAATTGAACTCTTAATAAGGGGTGTGTGATATAATGGGTGAGAGGGAGATGATGAAAAAATAATGGATTGGACAAAGGTAGGCCCATGGAAGGAATTATAAGGGAATGGAGGACTAAGCTCATGGGCAATAGATACATGTTTGATGGAAGATTTATCAAGGATGGGGGGATCATGGAGGATGGAAGTGGTGCCTTAACCTTAGACTGAAAGGGGAAGGGCTTGGTTAGGAGTGGGAATAAAATATTGGCATTCTTTTTCTTGTTTATCTAGGTATATAGACTCATCTCGTTCATCCTCAATTACTATGTCACCATGGTCGATGGGTCTTGGACATAGTCTTGGAAGTTTTGACATCGATTGATGGTATACCCCTAAGTTTAGTGATATACATAGTATTGATTATATTTATACCAAGAGGGCTTAGGATTAGTAAGATCAAGATGTTATATGGGTGGATAGACCATCATGTTAGTAGAGACTAGTTATTGTAAAAGGGTTTCCAAGGGCATAGGAAGTGGAGTATAATAACCCTCTTCACTTTTGAATGTGGAATCTTTAGACTTTTGATCAGATGGTTGTTGATGTGATTGGGTGGATGGAATAGTAGTAGATCAGGTTGCCAATATTGTATTCCCTTTGTTACCATAAGAAGGGGTATATGATGAGATATGATTAGTGGATGGAAGATTTGATTGTGTGTAGGTACAGAATGGAGGTAAGGTGAGTTGAATGGGGTCAATGCCTTCAATAAATTGGACACCCAACTCATAGAGTGACAAGAATATTAGATATTGGTTTTTATCAAGATACTTATTAAACAATGAAATTTGTGAACTAGGGAGGCCATGAATAGGATGAGGACAAGTGGATGGTAGAATATAATGGGATGGGGTTGAGGGTTGATGGGGGATTTTCTTGGTAGGTGACTTCAAGATTTTGGGCTCAATGTTATTAAGAAGGCAGGCAATTATATTCAATATCCATAAGAGGAATTCACCTTTATCATCTAAGATGTATTTATTAAGTAGGGAAGCCATATTACTAAATGATGAGGTCAACCTTGATGATCTAGGGTATTATGTGATGTAGAGATTTTAAAACTTTTCTTAGTTTTGTCTTTGTATTTAATTCACTTCATTTGAATATGCCTTATAAGTTTACTCCATGCAAGTTTCTAGGTTTTTTTTGCTTAGTTTGAGATTATCAATTACTTATTAAAAATATTACAAAATTTTATTGTCCTTCATGAAAAAAACAAACTTCTCAGACTAATAACTCACTCCTTACATCATTTTACCTATATAATACATAGGATTTTTAGCTTTTTTTAGACTCTTTTGGATTAGTACAAAAATGTATAGATGGTATTAGAAAAACTAACACTAAATAAAAATACCATCTGTGGCTTTTTTTTCTTTCACTAAGTTTTAAGCTTTAGTTAATTGTTATGTCACTTTTATAAGGCTTTCTTGTTCCCTATTTAGGCCTTTTAGGCCTCTCATCCCTATTTTCATACATAGTGCCCAATATTCTATAATATACATATTAATTTATTTCTTTCAAAATTTATTTATATATCTTAACACCCTTCTACACACAAAATTTTAGAATATATTAACAGTGGTAACTCCATATACAGGTCTTATGTGGCTCTATCACAACCCAAGAGTAAAGGAAAGTCATTGAGAGAGTTTTTAAGGGTCTAAAAGAACTATGTTAACTTAATTAGGTCTATTTTTACCTCATTCAAGTCCTCCAAAAAAATTATCATTTCCCAATCCACTGTTAAGGTTTTCTAATCCAAAATGCTTTTGCATGTGTAAGAAAACTAATGTCTACAGGTTTGTGTTCCTATAGAAGTGAAAAAAATCCAACGCTATGAAATATAAAGATTCAATAAACTCAAAACACATTTAATACACTTACTATAATGATTTGAAACAATTTTGAAATGTCCTAATGATCTTTCCTTTCATGAAACCAACACACAATCCACCTTGACCATGCACACTACAAGAAAATAGGGGTTTGTTGATATATTTGTATTAACACTAGATGGTTTATTCACCTATTTCTTGAAAACATTAATAAAAAAACATAAAAAACCATTAAATAAAATTTTGAACTAGTTACCATTTTAATCTATTTGACAATATTTAAATACAGCCTAACAATAAAATAGTGAACAACAAATAGGGGTCTATTTTTCCTCTATCCTTTCAAAGATTATATTCTTTGGCATACATACCATCACAAAAATTATATATCACATTTAATGATCATAAAAAGACTCAAAAATTCATTCTAAATATTATATTTAACACATTAAAGCTTGTTTTCATGAGCAAACTGATCATAGTCATCATATTTGCCAATAAACAAGAAAAACAAAGTTACAGGTTTCCTTCATAAAAAAATTGACATATTCATTCATTTTTCTTGGGACTGAAGTCTCCCTTTATTTAAATACACATCAAAAACTAATGTAAAACTAAAATTTTTAAACTTTTTATTTCCCTAACACCTCATAACTGAATCTCATTTCATTAACCACGTAGGAGTCTTGGACAAACCCTTAGTTGCAATGTAACTAGTATCAAAACCATGTCATAGGAGGGCCAAGACATTATAAACTCTTCACATTTTCATAATAATCTTATTTAATTAATATTATATCTCAACATCATCAAATAGATGCTATAATACCTTAAAGGGCTTCAAAGAATTTAATTTTTTTAATAATTTCTTTTGGTGGGAAATTATGAAGTTTGAATTTTAAACATTCTAGACACATAGTAAAGACTCCTAAGGACAAAAAAAAATCTAAAACACTTCCTACCTTGACCAAAACCAAAAATGACATCATGTTGACATCTATTTAGGATTCCCTTGCATCATAATACCAAGATAGGTAATGTTTTCCATATGCTCGTGTTTATATACTTGATTGATGCTTCTTATTGATTTACTTCCACTTGTTTCTCATAAATTTGTACATTCACTTGGGTCCCACATTTAGGTCTCCACTTTCTCAATCCCTTGATGGTCATACCTACACATAACATAATGGAGTTAAAGAAAAAACATGCCCTACTATCTTGAGCATGCTTTGAAGGATTTTTCCATCCTGTCATATTTGCAAATTTTTAAAATGATTATTTGTCTTCATGTGGGACTTCTTGTTCAGGTGTCTTGACATCCTTTTTCATCATCTCCTTTACCACTTCTATTTTTTCTATCCATTCTACCTTTTATGCCTCTTCTTATTGCTCCTTACATGCTTCCTATTGTTGTGAACTCTTATATTGTTGTTCATACAAATTGTTTTGTTGTTCTTCCTTATTTAAGGGGTGATTGTATAGTTCCCCTATTTCATTACCTTACTTCACAACTTCTACCAATGCCTCATCTTCTTGTCCTTTAAATTTTTGAACACTATCTTATGAGTAAAGTTCTTGATTTTCATGGACCTGTTATCCATTTATCAGCCCATTTCTCTCCTGGTCTTCTTTAACAAACTTTATCAAAGCACTAAATTTATCCATAAACCCTTGTATATATTCATTACAATAAATCATTGTCAAATTCTTAGATAGGTTTTTAAACAACTAATTTACAAACTCACATGAGAAAATTTGATTGTGCCATGACTTGTCATGTTCTTCTTGGGCTACAATAGTCTTCTTAGGTTCAATACTTATCTCCAATTCTTCATCTTGTTGTAAAAACTCCTTATGGCCTACAATCAGCACCCTAGAAGCTAGACAAACATCATTGTCATCTTCTTTGTGCATTAATTCATCCACCTTCTAAATATTTATATGTACATTAGTAAAACCAAAATGTTCAACACATTTGTTTACATATTTATACCTTTTATGTTCTTTTGAGATTAACTCTTCCTTCTGTATGTTATCAATGAAGCTTTAAACTTATTTACTTTTTATTTCCATGTCATCTAGCTATTCACCTTCCTTAGGATAACAAAAATTTATGTTTGCATATTCACTTGACCATCCATCTTCCCTATCCTCATATTTTTCAAACTCTTTAATCATTTCCTCTAGTTGATATCTCATCTGAGTAACTTCCTGCAAGATTTTTCTTTCTCCCATCTTGTCCTTGAATGGACAATGTAATCTCTTCTTTATCTTGATACTAGAATTATTTTTTCATGTCATTAAAATATCTCTCAATCTCTCTTCCATACCTATTAATTTTTTCCTCAGCTCAGTAGTCTCCTTATCAATATCTACTTCTTCATTTTGTACTTTCTTTTTCATATTTTTGTGGTAATCTTCTTGTAGTAAGCCCATCATTCTCTTTCCTTTATTTCTCTTTCTTAACAATTTATTTTCTAGACTTGCCTTTTTGACCCCTCTTGGTCACCTCTATTCTCTTTTCTCTCTCTTTAGACTCTCCCTTGGAGTCTCCTGATTCTTTACTTGGTCTTCACTTGGGACTGATCTCTATCTTCTTAAGTTCTCTCTTGAGCTTTATTTTCTTTGGGATATCAATATCTCTCTATAATTTTTACAACCTTTCTTTGTTTTTGGGCTTCTTTGCCACACTATCCTTTTATCTACCTTCATCTCTTACGTTTATCCAACCTTTCACTTATCCTTCCTCTTCTTTAAATCAATAACCAAATGTAAATTACTTGATCAAATAAAATTATGACATTTTCAAATCAATCATGAACAATCATACCTTGTAATGAATTGTATTAGCTTCTTGCCTTCTCCTACCCTGCTATATCTTACACTTTATCACTCACCTTATCTCTTTTCTTGCTTGTTCCCTATAATATTCCCAAAATATATGAAAAATATCAAGTATTTATCATTGTATATCCTTCCTTTACTTGTACCCAAGGTGCATTCTATCTCTAGTACTAAATGATGTAGAGCTTTTACAACTTCTCCCAGCTTTGTCTTTGTATTTGATTCACTTCCTTTGGTAATGCCTTATACATTTACTCCTTCATGCAAGTTTTTAGGGTTTGATTGATTAGTTCAAAATTATTAATGCCTTATAAAAAATATTAAAACATTTTAATGTCCTTAATGTAAAACAAAAACTTCTCAGACTAACAACTTACTCTTTACATCATTTTGTCTGTATATTACATAGGCTTTGTAACATGTTTTAGACTCTTTGGCTTAGTATAAAAATGTACATATAGTTAAAAAAATAAAACTAGATGGTAATAATACCCTCTATATCCTTATTTTATTTCACCAAGTTTTAATATTTATTCAATTTTTAGTTCGCTTTTATAAGGCTTTCTTGTTCCCTGTTTAGGCCTCTCATCCTTGTTTTCATACATAGTGCCCAATATTTTTTACTATAAATTAAATATAAATTTATTTATTTAAAAATGTATTTATATATTATAACATCATTTGACACAAAAACTTTTATTCTATATTAATGATGGCAACTCCCTATATACACTAAACCCTAGTTTAGGGCTTATATGGCCCTATCACTGTCTGAGAGTAAAGGAAAATCATTAAGAGATTTTTAAAGGGTTTAACATAACTATTTTAAATTAATTAGGTATTTTTTGACCTCATTCAAGTCCTCCAAATTTTGGTTATAATTTCCCAATCCAATATTAAGGTTTGTTAATCCAAAATGCTTTTACCTATGCAAGAAAACTAGTGTCCACAAGTATGTGTTCTTGTATAAGTGACAGAAACCTAATGCTATGAAATATAAAGATTTAATAAACTTAAAAAATATTTTATAAATTAAATAAAATTATCCAAAATAATTGTGAAACATTCCAATGATCTTTCCTCTCATTAAACCAACACACAGTCCATCTTGACCATGCACACTACAAGAAAACAGGGGTCTATTGACATATTTTTCTTAGCACCAGATGGTTTCTTCACCTATTTTGATAAAAATTTTAATCATAAACCATAAAAAAAACCTTAAATAAAATTTTAAGCTAATTACCAATTTCATCTATTTGACAATCTTAAAATATAGTCAGTAACAAGAAAATAGTGAACAATAAATAGGGGTCTATTTTTCCTCTATCCTTTCAAAGATTGTATTATCTTACATACATGCCATCACAAAAATTATATATCAAATTAATTTATCTTAAAAAATAATCAAAAATTCATTCTAAGTATTATATTCAACACATTGAAACTCTTTCCTATGATTAGACTAATCATAATCATCATATTTGACAATAAACAAGATATACAAAGTTACATGTTTCCTTCATCAAGAATTTGACATCTTAATTAATTATTCTTAGGAATGAAGTCCCCATTTTTTTTAATACACATCAAAAATTAAATGTAAAACTAAAATTCACAAACTTAATATTTCCTTACCACCTCATAATTGATTCTTGTTTCATTCTCCACATGGGAGTCTTGGACAAACCCTTAGTTTTAAGGTAACTAATATCAAAACCATGTTATATGAGGGTAAAAACATTAAAAAAAATTATCCTTTTCATAATACTCCTAATTAATTAATAATATATCTCAATATCATCAAATTTATTCTATAATCCCTCAAAAGGCATTCAAGAATCAAATTTTTTGAATAAGTACTTTTGGTAGGAAACTATGAAATTTAAATTTTAAACATCCTAGACACCTAGTAAAGACTCCTAAGGACCAAAAAAACTATATAACACCTCCTACCTTGAAAAAAAAAAAAAATGGCATCATGATGACATCCATATAGGATTCCCCTACATCATTATGGATGATGGAGGATGTGAGATGTTTGTTTAGGATGACTAGGAGCAAGTTTTGAAGGTAGGTGAACACCCATGTCTAGAGCTCACAAAAGTACTTCATCCTTATAGGCTAAGATGTATTAGTCTACAAGAAATGAGTCAAAATCCATGTGGATTGATTATTAATGGGGTTTATGTGGAGTTATACTAAGGATTAGATATGGTGTCTTGAATAAAGTAGGTCCAAATGATCGAGCTAGTATGAAAAGTGATGATGAGGATACGATGGACATAATGTAAGAATACGATCATATTTTAAATCGATAGTATAATAAGTGCTACTTATTTATCAACAATGATTATTTTTTAAGCTAGGAAAATGATTGGGGATTTGATGGGTGATTATATTCAAACTAGCAAGATGATGTTTAGATGGGTGCTAGTTATGAATAGGCAAGATGATTAGGTTAGAGATGACTAGATTGATGATGATGGGTTTGCTAGATTGAAATAAATAAAGTGATAAGATAATAATAGGATACCAAATAGGTATGAGATATAACCAAATGATGAGTGATAGTGGACTGGGATGATATGAAAGGACAAAAGGACTAGCTCAAGCCTTAGACTAATTTAATCAAGATGGGATGGGATAGGGTTATGTGATGAAGGACAAGTATATGATGATGATGATGATGATGATGATGATGATGAAATGGTAAGGGGTAACATAAATGAGATTGGGATGGTTTGAACATGGTTTTGATCCAAAGATCAAATTAGGATAAGATAAGATGAGTTTAGACTAGATGGGGGATGAGATTATTAGTATAGAGGCAAGGTCAAGATATATTATACTTAGGGTAAGATGTGGATGACAAGATGTGATGTAGGTGATGGGGGATGATTAATGAAGAGTGGTATGACTAGACTAGGAGGGGATTAATACAAGATGGGAGATAGGGGAGGATAATGAAAAGGATATACAAAGGCAATATGCACAAGAGGATGATGAGATGAGGATGTTGAAGAGAACAACTTCTATACAAGAGGATGATGAGATGTACAAAATGTTAATGAAGTAAGGATATATAAGAGGATATGTATACATTACCTAGATATGAATGTATAGGTTTGGTAAAAGGATGATTTGGCTCATAAATAGAACTATTATAGCATGACACATAAACAAACAAGTAAGCCACAAACTTATGATCAGTAAACTCAAGGGTGTGTAATCTAATGACTGCACCATCTAATGGCTTTACAGGTGAGGCTATAAGCTGGTGACCCATTATATAATATCCTAAGCCCTCTCAACCATGTTTGTACATGATGGTCACTTGGGAGAAAATACTAACTCTGGTAGTAGATCACCTGCTATGGCCAAAAGTTCTTAGGCTATGTATATACAAGGTTTTTGATGTGTATCGCTGATATACATGAAGGTATGATGTGGCCCAAGTATGTATATGATACTATCTAACCACCTTGTGCATTAGAGCTTAAATACCCCTCACTCCATGGAACTCTTTATGGGGAATTCTACTTTGGCACCTAATGATATCTCTCCTAATTTTTATACTCCACTGAAACATAGAGTTTGGTCTAGTGCATGGTGGTGAAATTCACATCACCAACCCATAGAAAAGGAAAATAGGGAGGGGTTATAGGTTTTTTTTATCCTCTAAGAATCACTAGAAAGATGCAAGGAGGATTTCATACACCAACATATCTGTTGGGATATAAATAGGTAGATAAAAAAGGAGATTAATTAACCAATTAAGATTAAGTGTGAGATATTTACAAGAATCAAGAATGAAAAAATGATGAAAATGATATATATAAGATAAAATGATCAATATTATTTAAATTATTCAAAAATTATTTTTAAAGTGCTAAAAATGAGTCTTTTAGAAGTGACTTACAAACAAGGATTAGTAGTTTGACTTTGGCACTCAAAAGAGGTAACCTGTAAGACAAAGATTAGTAGTTTGATTTAACAATATTGAAGGGTAACTTTCAAGTCAAAATGTTAGACCAAAATATGACATAAAAAAAGATGATGTTATTTTGAAAAAATATCAATTAGATTTATCCTTGTAAGAAAAAAAGTGTTAGGAATTAATAAAAACACCCTAAAAATCATGATTTGTCTCTATAACTCCTTTGGGTGAGTGGGTCATGATATAAGGGTTTGAGGTCAGTAGGACCTAATGAGGTCTAGGGTAAAATCACCTTATGGGATCTAAGGTGTGGTAAAGCAAATTTGGGCTTTGTGAGAGGCCAACAATGACTCTAAAAATGCACTAAAAAAGGATAATTTTAAAGGCAAATTAAGTGCAAAATCATAACTTTAAACTATAATATCACAACTACCAGTGAAAAATAGTGACTTCATGAGTTAACATTTTGTAACAGATAGTTAGCCATGGTAGTTATTCTACAAGACTATGACTGTTAATCGAAAACCATGACTTGACAAGTCAAAATTACTATTAGCTTAAAATTGATATTAACAATTTTATGATAAAGTACAAAACCTCAAAAAATTTGACTAGTGTATTCAATTAGGATACCTATATAGGTTATGATATATTTTTTAGGTCCCTCAATGTTTTAAATTATGATTCTTTATAGATGAATAATGATATATTTTAAAAACTAATTTTATGATATACCCAATATTTATAAATGGATATTAAAATATTTAAAGTGAACAAAAAACTAGTGAGTAATATAAAGTTTAATTATATCACTCCCTATATCTACCTTATATATATATAAATATGAACAATAGATATAATATAATTAAAAATGGAAAAATTTACAAAATCACTACTAAGACTACAATACTATGATATCACGGGTCAAAGTCATGACTCTGAAAAGTTCATGATCTATGCCTTTTGTGAAAATATGGGAAAAGACTAAGTACTATGTTTTATATTTAGATATCCTTCTTACCTTTCTCCTCTCCCTATTGTACCTACCAATCAATCAACAAGGTTTATAGAGATAAAACATTATCACAAAAATGTGGTTAGCTCAAAATTTTCTCTTTAAGATCCAAGTGATTTGAATGATGTCAGAAAGGGGGTTATATGATGTTTTGACTGACTATGGTCCTCTAAAAAATAGAAAATATGAAGTATATATCCAGTAGATCAGAGGATAATAAATGAATATAAACATTTATATCAAAGTTTATAAAATCATAACTCTCATTGGTAATACCATAGTTAACAGGTCAATGTTATGATTTCAAGATTAACAGCTTTGCGTTTATTGCCCAGATTCCTTCTCAATGCTCCTTTCAACCTAGATCCTACACACAAAGAGTAAAAGACTTTAAAAATAGATAGGAACACATAGGATTAGTACCTAAAGGTTATACTAAATGGTAATCAATAGATAAACTAAGTGACCCTATGTTTGCCCCTAGAACGTACAAAGTCATAACTATCGAAGGTAAAACCTCTATTTACAAGGTAAAGTCATGAATTTTGAAGTAAAATTTTTTCTTAAAGGAAGGAACCTAAAAAATCCAAGACCACTAGAAGATAGACAAAATATGTATTTCATATGCAAGATCTTAACTCTCTAGACAAAGTTGTAATTTGTGAGTTATATTATTGTAGAGGGGTATAAAATTATCTAGGTTAGGGAAAATAGCTAGCAATAAATTTAAATATTTAGCACAAAATTTCAAATTATGGGACAAGATCACAACTACAAGGTTGTGAATACCAGTGTAATATCACAAATTTCACCTATAAGTGCAAAACTTCAAAAATCTATGATTTTTATTAATTGATCATACCTACAAGCTTAAAAAAACCCCACTAACAAATAAAAATGATTAATTTTGAGGTATTATCCCACCATGGTCACCAAAATGTAGTAGGAAATTTGATTATAATGGATTTGAGATCATGAAATTAATCTAAATCTACTCAAACATCAAACTACCTAAGTAATATCTAAAGCCATTAGAACTAATGCAATAGATGAATTCATAATTCAAATCAGCATTATAATACTAAATATAAATGCTCTAAATCATGATTAAATGAAATTTGAAAACAAGAGGATTATATTGATTACTTTAGACCCAAAATTTGGACATGGTGATTTCTTGATCAAGGATATTGGATGATAGATTCAAGGATTGTTTTGGCATGAAGACTTCAAGGTGGTTTGTATTTGCTAGTTTGACATGGATTAGTTAGATAGATTGTAGATGATAATTCATATATTCATAAGTTAGATTCAATGGATGTTTGGGTTTTTTAAATAGAAGGAGGGAGAAATCAATGGTTAAATTCAAAGTTAGATTATGGAGATCAAGGGTTGGTAATTATTCAAGGAATTTAAAATTCCTTAGAAGTCTCTAGATTTAGAGGTTTATAGAGAGGAAGGTAAATAATAGAGAGGATTTTAGAATTATCTAATTCTAGAATCTTCTAAGGCATTAATTAGGCTTACATAGGGATTAGGTGGATGATTAGGTGTTAGGGCTGTAGGAGAACCTAGGAGTAGGCTAGTATATGTGGGTAGGTAAGTCATGGGAATTTAAAATTTCCAAATAATAGATAAGTGGGGATTATGATAAGTTAAGAGATGATTAGGGGAATTAATGAAGAAGTGGGATAAGATTGTAGTTATTGAATGAAGAAATATTGATGAGGGATATGAGATAAATGATTAGAAGGGGGTGATTTTAGGATGGGATTAGATGAGATAAATTAGATAAGCAGAATAAGTGTTGACTAATAGTAATATTAGTGATGTTAAATGAAGTGAGAAAATTTAGATGCATACATTAAGACCAAATAACTCATATATAAAAATAAACTTTGGCTATAGAATTTGTTTAATATCTAAAAAACATAAAAATAATAACTACAATCCATGATACATAGTGTAAAAGTATGATGAAACTAAGTATAATAGTATATAAATGGAATACGTAGGTGGGTTATGACATCCTCCTCCCCATAAAGAGGAGCCTTCCTAGTGATAAATTAAAAAAACTAGGCATAGTGATACTTAGTTGTGTATCCTCGTATATAGCATTTTAGGTACTTAGTGGGTCCATTTATATCAAATTCTATTAAATTTATCAATTTCTTAGATTATGTTATGATGACTTGGGATTTTCACTAGTTCCAACTACATCTTTTCCTTTTCTAAAACTTGTAATGTTTTACAATCCAATACATGAGATGGATCAGGTATATATATTTTTAGTAATGCAATATGAAATACATCATAGATTCTTGATAGATGAGGTAAATCTAGTTGGGAGGCAACATGTATAATTTTATCTAAGATGTTGAATGGGCCAACAAAGTGAGGAGCCAACTTGGAGATTTTACCAAACATGATGGAACTCTTCTATGGTCTTATACACAAAAAAAAATTCTCTTCAATATGAAATTCATGAGGTATTATCTTAAAATTATCATAAATATTTTGATGATCAAGATTAGCCTTTTATTTTTGGAGTATTATAGTAATTTTATCACCATATTCTAACAAAAAATTTATACCAACAATGCCCTAGTTTTCTAGGTTGTCCCAACCAAGTGGAGTTCTATATAGGACTTCAAAAGGAAACATTTTAATTATAGAATGATAAGAGTTATTATAGGTAAGCTCAAGTAAATAGAGATAATACTCCCACTTTATTTTTTGATCCATACCATACATGCATAACATGTCTTCAAATACTTGGTTTAGTCTTTCAATTTGTCTATTTGTTTCTAGGTGGTACAAAGAACTAAAACTTAGTTGAGTTCTAAAGGTTTCAATTAATGTTCACCAAAACCTTGATGTAAAAAAATTATCTATATCAAAGATAATGAATTATGAAATACCATGAAATCAAATCACTTATTTTACAAAGTGTTCAACAAAAATACCAATGTCATCAGTCAAATTTCCATCAATAAAGTGACCAACTTTAGTTTTTTTTGTCAATTATTACCAAAATAGTGTTATGTTAGCTATGGAATTCAAGTAATCATTTAATAAAATGAAGTGAAACCACTACCCATTTATCTCTTGGTATGTCATGTGGGTAAAACAAACCCCTTGGATGGCAGTGTTCAGCCTTCACAAGTTGACATTCTAGGCACCTTACCATAAAATCAACAACATCTTTCTTTAGACCAGGGCAAAAGTAGAGCCTTTTTAGCTCATGAATCATCTTAGTGACCCTTGAATGGGTCAAATGAGGTTTTGTATGCACTTCATACAGTATAATATTACATAGTCCACCCATTTTGGGTATAAAAAATCTATTTTGGTGCCTTTTATGACCATATGATTAAAAAAAATAAACAAATCTTTTTACCAAAGGCTTATCAACCAATCCTGGACTTCTTAGAAGAAATTATCAACAAGATAATATTATAGGACATCATTCCTAAAATTTAATTACAAAATAGATAAGTAAATAAGTTGTGTACACCTATTGAGATAATAAACCATGTGATTTCCTTACCTTTTACATAAGTGATATCCATGCCAAAAATACTAAAAAATTCTATCCATCAACTCTGGCAAGAATTCAATTTATATTTCAAGAAAATATGTTCTAGGATATGGTGATTAGATTTCACCTTGAAATATTTTCCTATAAAAAAGTGCTTCCACTATTTTAATGCATGCACTATGGCAACAAGCTCTAAATCATGTGTGGTATAGTTATTTTCATCTTCCTTAAGTTTGTTATATTCATAGGCCACCACTTTACCCTCTTGGCTCAATATGCCACCAAATCCTTCTTTAGAGGCATCAGATCATACCTAAAAATAACCATTTGGATTAGGAATAATTAGAATAGGGGTTGTTAATAGATCCTTGAGAATTCAAAAAGCTTCTTCTCACTGAGGTGTCCATACAAATTTTTTTCCCTTGCACTACAAGGATATAATGGGGTTGGCTAGGTGAGATAAATTTTCTAGAAATTAGTGATAGTAACCATCCAAGCCATAAAACTATGTAATTCATGTACGTTAGATGGAGTAGGCTACTCATGAATGGCTTGAATTTTTTTTGGGTCCATTGTTATACCTTTCTTGGAAACCACTTGTCCCAAGTAATGCATTTTTGATTGGTAAAAGGTTCATTTGGAAAACTTACCAAAAAACTTATGCTACCTTAATATTTTCAAAACCAACCTTAAATGTTGATATATTCAAATTCATTATTGGATTAGATGAGGATGTCATATAATAATACTAGTATAAACTTATCTAAGAAGTCCCTAAAAACACTATTCCTTACATTCATGAATATCATAGGTGTATTGGTAAGGCCAAATGGTATAATGGTGAACTTGTAATGGCTATATCAGCTTCATAAGGCTATTTTAAATGTATCTTCCTTTTTTATCCTTAACTGATGGTAACCAGATCTCAGATCAATTTTAGAAAAGATAGTTGTATCATTCATTTGATCGAATAAATCATCTATACGGGGTAGAATGTAATGATTTATGATCATCACTTTGTTGAGCCTACAATAAATAATAAACTTAAAGTTACATCCTTTTTTTATTATAAAGACTAGTAGAGCACCTCAAGGTGACACACCTGGTCAAATTCTTCCATTGTATAAAATTTATTGTAATTGTAATTTTAATTATTAAAAATTTCACATATTAATTTGATAGTAAGCCTTTAATGTAGGGGAAACCCATAGCATAATCTCAATTGAGAATTCAAATTTCTATTTTGGTGGCAGATTAGGCAATTTTTTAGGGAAAACATCTACAAATTCTTGTAAGATAAGAAAATCAACATAAGATGGTTCTTCCTTCTTGGGAAATTATTATAATTGGAATGTATATATCTTAAATCCATTAATAATAACCTTCTTTAATTATAGGGATGAAAGTATTTTTTGCATTTTTTTCCCTTGAAGACCTTAGATTTCAACAAGTTTACTATTCTCATCAATGTATTGCATCTTTTTAAAGAGCAATCAAGGGTTGTATCATGTTTTTTTAGCCAATACATGCCTAATATAATATAATAATACCCTAAGGTTGTTAAAAATAGATTTAATCTTGTCTTGAAGGGGGCCATATCAAATTTAGTTTGCTCTAAGCATTCTTGGATAGGTACCCTCTTGTCAATACTGAAATTGATTTCCCATCCTTCTCTTAATGGCTTAGACTTTAGATTGAATTTATTCATTATATAAGGTGAAATAAAGTTTTTTTTTAGCACCTAAATAAATTAAAATAGATACAAAATTTCTAAAACATTACCTCTAATCTCCATCAAAATACCCTAAAAATTAGATTTATGATTATCTACTGTAACATATACTCTATGGTCTATTGGCTATCCTAATTTCAAATTTTGGTAGTCCTTGTGGTAATGGTTATCACCCCATTCATATCATACCACTATCCTTTATGGGGCTACAAAAATTGTATTTAACCCTTTAACTGGTCCATGAAGGCTGTTTTGGTGTTGGTCCTTCTTGAAAGACCAATTTTTAGAGTTACCTCGGGTTTTAAAATTCTTATTTTGATCTTAGAATTGAATAAAAATCCTATTTCTATTTTGATTCAGGTCAAATTTCTTTAAAAAAATTGATGAAAGGAGTGAGTTTTTAGCCTTTGACTATTGCCTATTCACCTTTAAGTATTATCTCACTTTTTGCCTAGACTTTTCCTTCTCTTCTACCTTGTGGGTATACTTTATAGTAGCTACCATTATATTAAGATTGGTCATATTAATGTCATGCATCAATATTTATTTTGATCCTAAATTGAATTTGGTGATATTTATCTCTTCATCATTCATGTAATCAACATGATGTATCATATTTAAAAACTTATTTTTGTATTCAAGGATAGACATATTTTCTTGCTTGAGAAGTTGAAACTCTCTTATTTTCTGCTCCTCAAAGTTTACACTTAAGTACCTTTTCCTGAAATGGTTCAAAAAAATTGGCTAAGTGAGGCTCATAGGATGATACCCTTCTAAGGCACAAATATGATTCCACTATAGGGAAGTAAAACCATTTAAATGATAAAAAAATAACCCTTGTCTTTAAATTGGATGACATGTCATGCAGGTTAAAGTATTTTTGTAGATTGATGAACCATGCATCGATTACATATCTTGGTTCCTTACCTATAAAGGTAGGTGTGGGAATTTTTTTAAGTTATCTAATTATGGGAGCTACCATCCTTATAATAACTTCTCAAAGTGCTTGTTCCCCCATTTGTTCAGTTCCCAATACCCTCAAGATTGTTTATCCTTTGCTCTTGATTTTAAATTTTACCTTGAATGGCATTTAAAGAAAATAATATCCTATGAAGGATATCCTCTTTATTATTAGTTGGGTTATTTTATAGACACATTATCATTTGGTTCTTTGCTATTATTATTATCATTATGGGAAATAGACTCATTCCTAATTTGGTTTAGGTTTTTGGTAATATGACCCTTACCTTAGCTTTTACCTCTACTTTGGCCTCAAATTATTAATAGTAGTCTATCAATTCCTTGGTCATTTTCAACCTTATTTATTCCATCTTTAGTCTTAAAAATTTTATTGAGAATTCACCAATTAGTTTATTAGGTAGATTTCAAAAATAAGTTCTTCTATGTTATATTGTATTTAGAATAGACAACTTAGCATATGCTTTAATACCAAGTGAAATGACACCCCCCAAAAAACTTGAGTGTCCTTTCCTTTAGAGTTTGTATAAGAAATAATTTGTAATCTAAAACTTGTTTTTGGGTAACCTATCACTATGTCTACGTGCATGACCCTAAGCTAGGGTAATTACCCCTAGAAGATTTTATAGGGAAGATTATTTCCCTAGGGATATCCTCATGAAATTTTGGGTTGATTGAGATTAAATTCATATTGATATATCCAAGACTGCATGGTACTAGACACCTTCCCAATAAGACCACCTAAGTGTCCTTATCATACCTAAGGGTTTGACATCTATGGAAACTTGGTATAGGTTAGGGTAGTCAAATTTCCCTTCTTTGAGATTTAGATGACTAAGTTAATTACTTAGGTTATTAATGTTATTCAAATAGTTATTTACTCTAAGTTAGGACAATAAATTTCAATAAATTTATGTTCTATCAAGTTCAAGTAATGGTTCTTTTTTGAATAGATTTTATAATTTGGATTACGCCTATGCAATTCATGTACTTGATACATGTGAAGGATCTAAATGGTACTAGCTCAATTTTAGATTTTTGTAGCATGGCCTATCATTTTAGGGTCATCATATCCCATACACTCACTTTAGAAAATAATTTCCATTTTTAACTAATTACCTTATAATTCTTATCAAGATAATGTTATTTATAAGTAGATATTAACTCATAGTGACATCATGCTCTCACTAGATGATATCATAGATAGTATTCTAAATATTCATAATGTTCTAGTATTATTTACATGTTACTTGGTCATAATCATAAGAATAATAATTTATGCCACTTTATTAAAAAAATGTAAATCTGTAATACATAAAATTTTGAAATCTATTTCTTTATGAATGTTAAAATTGTTTGTACTTTAAAAATCATTTTCATGTCATAAATGAAATACTAACAAGCCTCTAAATAGCTTAAATATGACTTAATGAATTTATTATCTTGCTGAAAATGTGTATTAAATAAAAACAACCTCTTTTTCATTGTATCTCATTTTGCACTAGAGGTTGGAACAACAACTAATAACTACTTAAATATCCACCAAGAATTTTAAAAGATCTTCCAACAACACATGAATTAAATATTTAATTTTTCCTAGTTACTAGTTAAAGATTAATGCCATAATCAGTTGTTATGATGAAAGAAAGAATAGTGTTTGTAATTATCTTGTTTCAAATTTATTAATAATTTAAAAAAATTTAGGTAAGTGTTTACTTAATAAAATAGAAATATAACTAATTTCATTAAGCAAAGATTCTAAGATATTTGGTAATAAGCTTGTTATACCATAAATTTGAATTTACTTTGTTTCAAGTGCTAATAATTTAGGCATAAGGCTGAATTGAAACATAACTCCTTTATAATCCATTACTCATCTCATTGCTTTATGCAATAGATATACTTTCAAGTTTATTTCATTATTTACAAAAATAAAGGATAAGTTTCTTAAATAAATATGCAAGCCAAGTAGGATGGTGAGAAAACTTGTATAGAAGTGTAATAACTATTAATGAAATTGAAACTAAGTGTCATATCATCATAAAGCAATGCACATGTACATAGTCATTTTATAATAAAAAAGTAAACTAAACCAATTTAATTGTAACCATGTAAATGAAAGTTATAGACAAATGTACCATAGTAAATTCCAAATAATGATTAATTAAGAAAGAATGATTTTTATCAAATGATCTGTGAGGATCCCCCATTAAAATAATACTGATCTAATAGCCTTCTAAGTACCTATGTTATTTATTCTCCAAGCACAAATTTTAAGGCAAAAAAAGTAAAAAATAAAAGGTATCAATTCTTCTTGAAAATATTCACATAGTGTAGAGCTCATTGAGAGCTTTTTAGTGCATTTTTTGGCTTGAAAAATGGAGTCTGTAAGCACAAGATATGGCCAATCAAAGTTGGTCAAAAGTCAATTAGGATGGGTCAGTATTGGTCAACATGGGTTAAAACTTGGTTAACAAGCAAGTGGGTTAACCTAGTCAAACTCCCTTCCTATTTTATCAAAAACATAGGCCTTGACCACTACACCATGAGAGGAAAACATGTCTAGAAGGACATGGGGTGTCATTTGTAATGCTAATCTTGGATCTTATGAAGTATTTTCAATAAATCATTGTTGATAAATATTTTTAAATGTGTGAAGGAGTATTTAAGTGGGAAAGAGATATTGAAGAGAATTATTTTTGAGATGTAGGTATAAGTTTGTTTATAACTTCATTTTGTATACTCTTGAATTATAAAATTTGCACCAATTATTTAATGGATTGATCATGCTAGAGCAGACTTGGAGATGTAGATAATTGTCAAACCCCATAAACAAACTTGTGCTATCTTTTTCCTTGATTTGGTTCTTCTTTTTATCATTAATATTACTTCCTTTTTAATCACGTATTTTCACTAAAAATTATATTTGAATAGTGTTTTTAAATTTACAAAAAAGTGAACTTACTATTCAAAACATCCATTTTCTGGGTTATTCAAATTATTCTAAGTATTTTGATAATTAGAAAACTATGGATTAGTTTGATATTAGATCCAAGTTATTTTCACTAGATAATAATATTTTTGGATTGCAAGTGGATTGTTTATGTTAACTAGGTCAACATCTAGATGTGGTGAAGGTGAATTGTTAGAGTATAATCTTAATATTGGTACATAGCATACAAGTCAAGAGACACCAATAAAAGGGGAATCAAATCAAGAACAATACTTTCATAAATATTTTGAGAAAATGAAAAGCATTATAGAAAATCTCTATCATGAAAGGCAAAGTTGAATTGAGTATAAAATTAAAGGTAAAGATGAAGAGAAAAATCCTTGGTCTCCTCAAACTCCCAATGTAGGTGATTATAAGCCATTAAAAATATCTCAGTCTCTTCCCTCTTTAAAACTTGATATTAAGTTTTAGTTTCCTATATATAATAGAGAATTGAATGAAGATAAAGTGGATAATTGGATCAAGAAAATTGATGTATACTTTAGGATTCAGAATATTGTAGATGAAAGAGTAAAAATTTAGTTAGATACACTTTAGATGGGTGGTACAACACTTATTTGGTGGGAAAGCAAGCAACAAAAGGATTTGGTCAAGCAAGGTAATGTGACTTATTCTTGGAATAAATTCATTTTTGTATTACATAGTCAATTTTATCCATTGGGATACATGCAAAAATCCATGATGGATTAATAAACTCTTAGGCAATCTAAGGGCCAAATTGTATAATATTATACTCAGGAGTTTAGGAAACAATATTTGCATTTGAATATTCCTTTACACACACATGAGACTTTTATGAAGTGTATTGGTGGTTACATAGCTATCTATGACATATGATACTAGTTTTAAATCCTACTAATCTGGATTCTAGTTATGTATAAGCTACTCACTTAGAATCTAGGGGAAAATGCCTAAAGAGAGCTTTCCCAAGCAAAAACCCAAGCAATTTGAAAGCAAGGAAAAAGGTATAAAAGTAAAAGGTAAGCATAAAATGACTTATATAGTTAAAAAGGAAGATGAAAATCCATTTTTTAATCATTATAAGAAAAAACATGATGAATCTAAGTGCTAGAAATTACATCTAGAATTAAAACCTAAATGGTTAAATAATAAGAAAGGAAAAGATAAGAAAACCAATACTATGGTGCATGATCTTAGATCTAATTCCAGTGATGAGACCAAGATCACAACCATTAGTTTAGAAGGTTGTAATTATTCCTCTTCTTCTTGCATTAGTCGATCTAATGTTGCATATTCCTCTAAATAACAATTTATGCATGATGGGAAGAAAAGAAATGATTTTTCCACCTTATATTTATTTCTAAACATACTAAAATAGACACTTTATTTGATAGTGGATCTCAAGCTAATCTAATTTTAGAGGAGGTTGTGAAGAAATTAGGATTCCAAACCAAACCACATCCTAAGCCTTATCCTTCAGGCTAGGTTTGTGATGATGCAAAATTGTAGGTAACAATAACTTGTAGACTCATATTTGCCATTAGTAACAATTTCATTGATGAGGTTGATTTGGATGTTTTTCCATTAGAAATTTGTGGTGTGGTTCTGGGAAGTCCTTATCTTTATGATCATAAAGCAATCTTACATAGGGAAGATAATAAGTCTTTGCTTGTTAAATAGGGGATTGAATAAATTGTTTGAGCTCATCATGTGATAATAAGTCTTTCTTTGGTTACTAGAGGGTAGATGAAAAAGCTTGAAAATTCAAGAAAGAATTTTTTACTCATGGTGGTAAAACCCAAATAGAAAGATGATGAAAATATTTAGAGAATTATGATCCTAAACATTGCAATGAATTGGTTAAAATTATTTCCAACTATGATGATTTTCAGGATCCATAAGGACTACCTCCTGAAAGAAGCATTTAACATGAGATATAATTATTGTAGGATGCACCTCTTCTTAGCATTAGCATGTATAGATTATCCTTGGTTGAAAATGATGAAATCAAGAAGTAGGTGATGAAACTATTGGAAAAAGGAATTATCCACCCATGTTCATTCCCTTGTGGTTCACCTATCATTTTGGTGCCTAAGAAAGATGGCACATGGTAGATGTGTGTTGATTTTAGTTCCTTGAATAAAATCATAGTGAAAAATTGTTACCCTCTTCTTGGAATTAATGATTTATTAGTTTAATTGAAAAATGATGTTTATTTCACCAAGTTAGACTTAAAAATTGGTTATCCTTAGGTGAGAATCAATGAAGGTGATATTTGGAAAAATACTTTTAAAATAAAATAGGGTTTGTTTGAATGGCTTGTTATGCCTTTTGGATTATGCAATGCACTAGCTACATTCATACATGTGATGAATGCCATTTTTAGGGAATTCATTGATGATTTTGTGATAGTCTACTTAGATTATATTATGATTTTTATTCAATCATGGGATGATCATGTCATCTATATTCAAAAAGTCTTAGATGCTTTGAGAAAGGATAAACTCTATCTATAGATGTCTAAATGTGAATTTTGGAAAACATATTTGGTTTATTTTGGTTATGTTGTAGGACATGGTAAATTGAAAATTGATCCTACAAAATTTGAGGTCACAGTTAACTAGCCTAAGCCCAATAATGTAATAGACGTTAGGATATTTCTTGGTGTAATTCAATACTAGAAAAAAATTATTGATAACTTTTCATATATTGTATCTCCTTTACATTCTTTGACTATCATTAATTAGGTCTTTAAATGGGGAGGCAAACATCAAAGAGGTTTTGATAAACTAAAAGAGAAAATAAGTACCACTCCTATCTTATCACTTCCAAATCTACAACAACCATTTGAAATTGAGATAGATGCAAGAAATTATGCTATGGGGGGTAGTTTTTATGGAGAAAAGGAAATTGGTCTGTTACCATTCATAAAATTTCACAAGTGTGGTAAGAAAATATCCTACTTATGATAAAGAATTATATGTTTTGGTGTAGAGTGTGAAGAAATGAAAATATTAATTGATGGGTAAAGAGATAGTGATTGATCCTCATCATCAACCATTATAGTATCTTTAATCATAAACCAAGCTATAATAATCAAGACATTTTTAGTGGATGTGATTCTTTTAGTAGTTTCACCTTGTGATAAGGTATAAGAAAGGTACACAAAACAAGGTTTTTGACATGCTTTATAGACCTCCTATTATTGCATCAGTTCTTTTACATAATAATGATTTAATGCATGAAAGTTATAAATAATAATATATTAATGATGTTGACTTTAAGGAAGTGTATGAAGATTTGATGAGTGGTAAATAGGTGGGAGAAGTTGACTATCATGTGCATGATGGACTCTTATATCATCTTGTCAAACTCTATATTCCACAAGATGAACAAGTGCATATGGTCATATAAAATCACACTTCTCTTATTTCATGTCACTTTGGTGTTGGTAAGATAGTTGCACAATTACATAGGTATTATTATTGGCCTCATATGTAATAATTTATTTCTAAATATATAAGGATTTTTATTATTTTTGATAAAATTAATCTTAGTAATAGTAAATTGGGTTTATATACACCTCTCCCTATTCCTAATAGACATTGGGAAAGTATTTCTATGGATTTTGTAGGAGGTTTACCTATGACATGAAGGAAACATGATTATCTCTATATCATTGTGGATAGATATAGTCAAATGTGTGTATTAGTTACTTATACTAAACATATTATTGGTGAAGGGGAAACACACTTATTTTTTCATCATGTTTGGGTTCATTTTGGATTGCCCACATCTATCATCTCTAATTGGGATTCTTGATTTCTTGGAGAGTTTTGGTCAACTTTGTGGGACTTGATGGACACTAAGCTGAAGAAAAGTATTGAATTTCATCCACAAACCAATGGATATATAGAGGTGGTCAATAATATAGTGGTACATCTACTCCAAGGTTATTACAAAAAACATCCTAAAACATGGGATGAACATCTATGTTATGTACAACATGCTTATAATCTAGCACTACATTCTTCCACATAAAAGTCTCCTTTTGAGACTTGTTTTGGTTATCTGCTTAAGTCACCTTTGGAATTCACATTTGAGAAGGAATTAGTTGTAAATAGATCAGTTGACTTTGAAAAGGCCAAGAAGTTCATTCAAAAGATACAAATGGTTTAATAGACTATTAGGGAATAGTTGGAGAAAAGTTAAGAAAAATATAAGGATAGGCATGAAAAACATCAAATTGATCATCGCTTTCAAGTTAATGATCAAGTATGGCTTCATATCAGTAAGGAGAGTCTTATAGGTGAAGTGAAAAGGATTAAACCAATTTGATATGGTCTATTTAAAATTTTGGATCTGATTGGTAATAATGCTTTTTGGTTAGATTTACCACCATACATGTAGATTTTTTCAGTTGTGAATGTTATAAATATGAATTTGTATGAGCCTCCTATGATTATAAATAATGATGAAAGTGTTTTTTTACCTTATATTAAAAAATTTGCTCCAGAGTATCTGAATGAATTTCAGGAAGATACCATTCTTGATAGGAAAGTGAGGACTTCACGAAGAGGTGATGTTGAATATATTTGTGTGGGTCTAAAAATAACACATCTAGGAAAGGGTAAATTTATGGAAATTATAAAGGTGATGGATAAATAACTTCACCTCATTTAAATATAAAATGAATTTTGGAGGTCCAAAAGATCCTCAATGGGGAGAAGTGATCTGAGAGGATCCCCCACTAAAATAATATCAATCCAATATCCTTCTAAATAACTATGTTATTTAATCCCCAAGCATGAATTTTGAGGCAAAATGGGTAAAAAATAAAAGGTATCAATTCTTATTCAAAACATTCACACAATGTATATCTCATCGAGAGCTTTCCAACTCATTTTTCATCTTAAAAATTGGAGTCCGTAAGCACAAGATATGGTCAGTCAAAGCTAGTCAAAAGTCAACAAGATGGGTCAACATTAGTCAATGCAAGTCAAAACTTGGTCAACCAAAAAGTGATGCAGAAGATTAGTATGTGGACATATAATACAAGCCTTCATATGGCATCCATTTAATTACCTTTTTTACCATTGGTAAACCACCCATTTATTCATTCATATTTTAATATGGGGTTAAGATACCCATAAAATTCCCTTTTACCCACACAATTCCATGTAATTTAATAATATTCCCATGTAATTCCATAATCCCCATATACTTTTAAAATAAACCATCGAATCCTCTAAAGGGCATGACATGGGGGTTAATGTGGCCAAGTATAAATTGATTCTTTATTTTATTTAAACCTTATGATAATGCTTGTACCACCAAAGTGGGATAAACCAAACCATAGGCTTTGTAAACATCTAAGGGGCTTAAACTCCCTACCTATTTTATCAAAAATATAAGCCTTGACCAGTACACCATGGGAGGAAAACATGTCTAAAAGGGCATGGGGTGTCATTTGTAATGCAGATCTTGGAGCTTATGAAGTATTTTCAACAAAGCATTGTTGATAAATATTTATAAATGCATGAAGGAAGATTTAAGTTAGAAAGAAATATTGAAGAAAATTAATTTGAGACGCATGTATAAGCTTGTTTATAAATTTATTTGGTGTACTCTTGAATTGTAAACTTTTCACCAATTATTTAATGGATTGGTCACATTGGAGCAAACCCAGGGACATAGATAATTATTAAACCCTGTAAACAAACTTGTGTTGTCTTTCTCTTTGATTTGGTTCTTATTTTGATCATGAATATTAATTTATTTTTAATCATTTATTTTTAGTAAAAATTATATTTTAATAGTGTTTTTAAAGTTATGAAAAAGTGGACTTACTATTCAAAACATCCATTTTTTGGGTTATTCAATTTTTTCTAATTATTTTGATAATTAGATAACTACAGATTAAAAAAGTATGTATTTTTAATTTCTTGAAAAAAATTAACTCATCATCTAATTGAAACATATAATTAAATCACTCTAAGTGTCTAGTTATCATATAATATAAATGATACAAGTTGAAGTAATCATTTATATTCAATAAATTGAACATCTAGGTTCAAATTATTCATGGTGGATTGTTACAAAATATTTATAACAAGATCCAATGAATCTAAGAATAATGCTATATCTAAAATAAAATTTCAAATTTATAGAGTAAATAAAATGTTGAGAGTATCAGATCTATACAAGTGAAAAATTATTGAAATTAAATTAGTAATTCTATCACTGAAAGTAAAATTTCCAACTAAAGATTTAATAAGGTAAACTAATATATAAGAGTAGTGAAGAAATGTAACTAAAATTTAAATGTATTGAAATTAAATAAATATGATACAACTTAATTAAAGAGACATTAACCTATAAAAGTATAAAATGATTCCAACCAAAATATTAAATAAGTTATTTTACAAACATGTTACATCACTATATCAATAATGGGTTAAAATTACAGATACAACAACTAAACCAGCTGATTGAAAATTAGTTATATTCCTCACACAAACCATGCCATATTAACCTATCCTATGATCCCAGTAATTGGTGGCCATTACCACCCCCAACAATTAGTTAGGAGGCAGAGTCTAGATTTCAGGACTTAGGGAATGTAGGCAAAGACACCAAGGGAATGAACCAATTAACTTACAATAGTATAAAAATGAAAAATTTCACATTGAAAATTCTAATACAAACATAAACAACCTTTGAAAATTAGTATTAATATGAAGTATTTTATAATTTAACTATTGATTCAATTGACCACATGCTTCCTTCATCATATGTTCTAGGTAACCAAAATAAATAAATAAGACACTATCATAAAATGAGAAATAAAACCATATTCACCCTTGAGGTTTTAAACATTATAATGATTCATTACAAGCTAACCAAAATGAGTAATTTGGTGCCATTGTGATAAATTTACCTGATTTGGTCATCAAGGGGCTAGTTTGAATTCTTATATCAGGCAAAGTATAAAATTTGACAAGTTCAATAATTATTTAATAAATAATTTCTCATTTCTAGGTATGCAAATAAGTAATTTGGTATTAATATCTAATAATCTTATAATTTCAGATAGGTATGCTAATCTAAATATTAAAAATCTAAATACCAATAACAAGAGTTTGATAACATTCTAATAAAATTTCATGCATGAATTTTACCAAAATAGAACCGTTCAAAATGATGTGTAAAAATAAAATCTGGATAGTAGGTAAAATTTGCACATAATTTTACTAGAATATCAATCCTTTCCAAATTAACTTTCCAAAAAACAAAGAAAAATCAAGGTAAAACAAAACTTGCAATTTTTTTTTAAAAATACCCAAAATTTATTATACCCTAGGTTAACCCAGGTCACCATTTCCAATAGGGGAAAAAATATAAACTAAAATGATTAAAATGACATAGACTTAATTTTTAAAGCAAGGGTTTGATTGAAACCAAATAAATTTTAGAAACCCCTGAATCTAAAACCATATTTTTAGCATCCATTAAAGGAATAATAGATATTTTTTCAAAATAATACCTCTACAAACCCATGTAGGTTCATCAAAAAGTCATAGGACTTCCTTATGAACATGTAATCAATTTCTCCTTTACTACTTGACCTCCATATTCTAGAAAATGAACAAAACTCTCTACAAGGAATAAAAAATGCATGACTTATTTTTTGGTAACCAATAGAAAATAAAAATACAAATTATGTGTATCCACTACCTTACCATACTTCCCTCTTTCTAACCACATATAAGCAATATATTCTCTTTCCTTATCAAGAAATGTGTACCCTCAACCATTTCCTTCAAGCCACCTCCATGCCCCCTAGGGTTTCATTCTTCCTCCACCTTTCTCCATGCCTCCCTCCATCTCTCTCCTCCTCCCATCTAACCAACTGACCCAAGAAAATGAATCATCTTTTGGGGTCAAGCTAAGCTCCTCCCAAGTTGCCTCAAATCATTAATTCTAAAATCAAATTTTGCAAAAGACCAAAAAAAATTCCATAATAAGATTTTATTTAGGTCAAGTCCCATGGACATGGTGATAGTGGAAAAATATTTATTTGTCGAATAACATTATTTCTATTTTTGAATTAAAGACAATTCATCTAGTGTCCCTTTTGCTAAGATTCGGAGGTTGAGAGTTGTGAGAGAAGGGAGTTTAGAAGCTAGGCCAAGGTACCCCAAGTAAGTAATCAATAAGGATTTAATAAGATAAAAATAATAATAAAACTAGATTCAACTAAGATACATGAAGTCAAAACACAAAAAAGGCTAAGAGAAGAGTCAATGTTGCCTAACCTCAAGAGTGAAACAAGATTCATTAATAATAAAATCAAAAGAGGCACCCAAATGACCATAACATAATAGACTAAAATAATCCCATATAAGCAATATTGTAAAGTCATTAAAATCAATAAGTGAAGACAAATAATAAGCATGATGGATAAGTCAAGAAGATGATCAAAATAAATAAATATAAAATGGACTGCTACAAATTTTGGTTCATTAATTTACCCCTTTTTACCTATGTCGGTTGCCTTTATTCCTTATCCCATGATTGTTGGAGTCCATCTCCAACCTAGCTCATTTTACCTATACCTATACCCATAAATGACATCAAAAGAACATATAATATATAATCATATGCAAAGCATAAATGGATATTATTTTGCATAAAATCAAATATTAAGACCAAATAATAATAGTTCCAAATAGTGTTTCATAGTGTAAAATTATTTTGAAACTAAGTATAATAGTATATAAACGAAATATGCAAGTAGGTTATGAAAATATCTATAGAGGTATAAATCGTACATAAATATCACACCAATCATCCTACCATATTTATTCTTGCACACACATAAGTCATTAGTATTACATGTTACCAGAATATTACCATATTTAAATGAAATGAAAAAAAATATGGTTAATGATAAATAAGTTCAATTGTTATTTTTAAGTTAATCAAAATATGTTATATAATTAATTCACAATGTGTAATTCAAGGGCACTTGAAAATGAAATTGAACATCCAAGAAAGTTGATTAATTTAGTCAAAATTTTAGCATTTGTGTTTCCTCCTTTATTCAATTTTATCAATCATGAACATGAATTTTTTGTATCATGTACTTTAAATATTAATGATTATAATAAATTTAAAGGCCACAGAATATATTATATTAAATTTTATTTTATTAGAAAATTACAAACTAAAAAATGTATATAAACATTACTAGATGGTGACTGTGTTAATGTATTTTTAAGAGAGACATAGATAATGAGGAATATAATTGACTCACCATGTCCACATCCATAGAAATAGGGGTTGTGATATGGGTTGTTACAATTATGGAATTAAAATATTATAATTCTCAATACTATATCTTCATCTACATCATAGAAGACACTACAACATAAGGTGAATTCATAAAATTCTACTTAGGTAGGTTAATATAAAATCAAAATGCTCTAATATGACTAAATATTGAAGTAATAAGTGAAAATTTAATTATATAAATTTTCTACAATTTGATTTAGGCACTCTATGTCACATATATTTAACTAAACATAGTAAAATTCCTTTCTCTAGCATTCCTATGTTACAATTTTAAACTTAACTTTTTACAACTCAATATAACTTGAAGTAAAAAAATTAAATTAAATTGAATGAGATAAGTTATATTCATAAATAAATCATGTAATAATATGTCTTCCATATACTAAAGACATCATCAAGTGATCAAACCCAGAAATTCCACCTAGAACTCAATGATCTTCATTATTATGTTTGCATTGTATAATTTTTATCTCAACTACAAGGCTAGAGGGTAGTGGCTAGTATGATCCATAGCCACCCCATAGATAGCTTCATGCCACTATATATCATCATAATGAGGTCAAATTAAACACAATAACAACTCAAGGATATAATGCAATTCAAGTCAAACATATAAAACACACTAGGTCACTGATCTTAACAATAATGCTTGTTGTTTTAACTTATTTTTTATTAATTTTATCTAAACACACATAAAACATTGAATATTCAGATGGAAAAATGTACACAAACAATCATACAATACTAAATGCTAGCTATGATTTATTTCAAAAAATAAATACATAAAAGATCAAACATCTAAGGGATACAAATCACTAATATTTTTATGTCTCAGTTTTAATCTCTATACTCCAAGAATTATATAAAATGTGCTCTATAACAACCCTAGATGGGATTAAACTAGGAATAAAATGAAATAACTACACATGAATAATCTAGAATTTACTAAATGCCTTCCATAGATGGTTTTGTCTAATTTTAAATAACTTATTTATAGAGGCAAAGTCTAACTATTTTTTATTAAACTTGTGGGCCTATATATAATATTTTTTTTTAATGTTTGACCACTTTATGACCTACAAAAATAATATTGTATTATTTCTCCTTTGTTAAAAACCTTTGCCTTACACTTTTGATTAGAAAACCCTAAAAAAGGGTTAGTAGTTTGGGTTGGAATAACCTTAGCTAATCCCAATAAACTATTTGAGAATTTCATACATTTCAAATAATCTAAAAATTAATCAAACCACATGTAGTTCTCCCTTTAATTTGATTGTGTGCAAAGTCATGTGGATGCAAATCTAGATGTTATTTATACTAGGTCCTTATTTGATAAAAACATGAAAAATATAATTTGACCTTACACAACTTAAGATTTTATAATGAGTAATTAACTAAAATTATTTTTTACTTCATATATAAATTTTTAGCAAATGAATGTTTATCCCTAAAATTCTTCAAGGGTATTTATATAGAGAGAGTTATCAAAATTGAACTAGGGGATTATTGGCATGAAAAATTTGACCCAAGAGTAATAACATGTGAGAAATAAAATGGTCTAAAAGGAAGTATGATTAAAATATTTTAATAAAGGAATTAGGATGAGTCTATAAATTATGAATGTGTTGGGTTAATTTTCTATCTAGGCCTAATTTCCCTAGGCACACACTAAAGTGAATAAAAAACCAACAAGTTGGCATGATGACATTTCACACAAGACTTACATTCCTTGTGCATAAGGGCCTAGGTCCCATGGGTTTTGTCACATGAAAGTGTACTTAACATATATCAATGCTTGAGCATACACTTATTTAATGACTAACTAGGAAAAGAAATACATAATTGAGGGCCTAAGTTCAATTAAAAAACAAAATGACTAAAATAACCAACACCATTTTTTGTTGAATCCACACGATACATTCAGGTAATGTAGTTTCTATTTATCATATTCATAGTAGACTCACAAGTTACATAACAAATGTATGGTGCAACTTAGTGATACAACTCAACTAAAAGCTATAGTACAACAACAATATTATAATGATATTCATGATTATATCAATGGAATAATAATCAAAATCAATCAATCATTATAGAATAATATTTAGCAACATTACAAAGATCTAATCAGGGGTATTTACAGTTGGTTCTCCCTAACCAAGTAGTTATAGTAATAATGACACTCTCAATGACTAGTCAATGATCTTTAGTGGACTAAGATTCATGGTATCCAACTACATTTTTTCCCCTAAGAACCCAAGCTTTTATGCCCCTATATTCTTGTTCGGTGTTGGATTCTGATTGTGACTATCTGATCATGGGTTGATATTATATTTGTGTATGAATTAGTCTATTTCATACCTAGGGATCACTCCTTAACCATCTCACACTTCTTGTGAACTCCCCAAGTCTTCCACTAATGTTTTGATCCCTCTATTCTCAATTTCTCTATTTATTATGCATATTCTCTAATTGGGTCTTCTCACATTGTGAACTCATACACCATGGCCTTATGTGTTAAGGTATAGTGTGTTTACATTATTAATGTACTAACCTAAATATTATTTCTATAAAAATATTAAGTTCATAGTTAATAATTAATAGGTTAGTTTTATTTAGTTGGTCAAATATATTGTTAATAACAATATATTCATATTATAGTGGGTTACTAGGAGTTGGTTTAGGTGAGAGATTTTGGTGAAGATTTGATCTCCCCAAATATAGGAAATATTTTTCCTAGATATATTTGTATCTTCCCATATGAATAATTAATAGAGTGAAAAATATAATAGTTTTATGTTTAATATATTTCTTGTGTTTAATTGTCTTTATATTTGAATCCTTATTTAATCTATGTAGATATGAACTAGCCCCATGATCTAGTATCAGAGCCATATTGAATTAATCATTAGAGTTTATGAGGAGGCACCTACCATATTTTATGTTTTTTTAGGCTTGGTATTTAATTCAGGAGAACTTATGGCCTTATTAGTCTTACAATTCTCTACTTTCAGTTCACCATCCTAAAGATTATCTTTAATGGAATCGATAGTTGCATCGATTTTGAGCTCTTTGTGTGTTGCATATTCATGTTGAAAATGGTCTTGGATTTATCTTTGATCAGATCTCAATCACCAAACATCAATGAACACCTCACATATTAATGGATCATTTATGCAAAGGTGAAGCTCTTTGTAGGCTCATGCATTATTAGATGTGTTCCATACAAAGGTGTAGAGTTCTCTATCTATTATTGTTCCAACACATTCCATAATAATCAGTCTACCTAGATTATTATTCCTATGAGTTTTTAGCATGATAAGTATCTCCATAAATCTATTATTCATCTTTACATCTATCCATTGTTACAATATTCATGCACAACAATGAGTCATAATATTTTTATCATACTTTAATTAAGTCTATTGTATTTTTTGTTATTTCTTTGGATATCTCATGAGTATCAACCTAGGAAAAAATAGATCAAAATCATCTTATATCAAATTAGCTTCCAATATCATCTACTATTTCACCCATATACCTACAACATGCTTCACTTGTATATGTGTGTCACTAATTAAGTCTTCCCGGTCAATTTTTTTAGGTTTATACATTTCCAATGAAACTATATCTATAGCAAGCCAAGCCATCCAAACATCCAAAAATATATTTATTACATGAAAATTAGGTTAGTATCAAATCCAAATGTGGATACACTTGTTTAGTCAGACACAATTTTAAATATAGTAGTTTTATCAATGTCTATTTAGTGGAGTTGTTTGGTTTATCCATAGGTATTATATTTAGTAGTAAGTCATTTGGTATTATGATTTATAATCATTTAGTATTATGTATTTTATAATTTTGTCAAAGTATGTAGGTTTAGAAAATCATTTTATAATTTTTGTGTCTAGAGTCTAAATTAGGGTATGTCATCTTTTAGTAAAAATAAAATAAGTTTTAGGTTTTAAGTATGTGTTTTAAGAAGTATTTGGGTCCACAATTTAGTTTTTGTGTCATTTATATTAAAAATTTTAAATTATCTATAGTTGAGTCATTATTTGTAAAGTCATTAATTATGTCTAGTTTATTGTTGAAATTTCAGCTCATGTCATATAAAGTCATTTAGTCAAATTGTCAAGTTGAAAAACCCATCCTTGTAAAGGATGCATTATTGCTTATACATGACGTGCTAAGTCAAATGTATCAATTTGTATAGAGGGGTATTATCTTCAAAAATGACATGAACTTCATCAAGATATAAGCTGAGTAAGCAACTTCAGTAACTAGAAGGAGGAAACAAAGGCTAGAGGTTTCATAGCCTCTCATTAGCCACTAGTGATGGGGCCACTTTTTGATTTAGTGGAATTTTTATTTTCATTTGTGTGGTGTGTTTATTTTCAACATAGTATGATTTCAAATAAGAATAGATGTTATATCCCTATTCACATTTTTCATAAGTGAATTGTATATTCCTATGTAACTTCTCTAAAATGTGATAATGATGATCTATAATCTATACTACATGTCATGACGTGGTTTATGGTAAGCCACTTTTAAAACCATTACTTTGCGGTTTTTAGTTATCCACTTGTAAAAACACTATTTTGGTAGTTGGTTAATCTATTAGAGGTATAAACCACTGAGAAGGGGGAAAGTGAATCAATGGTGTCAAACAATCCAATTCAATTTCCAAACCCTTTAAACACTTAAGCATTCAATACAACCATTCATGAAGCATTCAAGATGTTTATAACAATGAAAAAATAGATAATACAAGGTTACACACACAATACAAGATCTATGTGTGAAACCCTCTTGGGTTGTAAAACCCACTTTCAATCTTGAAAACACATGGACTACTTGTCCTATAAGAAGAATGTAAGCATGATACTTTAGTGAAACACTTGTTCCAAAAGGAGCACCTATCCCTAGGATGGTCAAGTCCTTATGACCAGACTTTAGTGAAACACTTGTTCCATAAGGAACACCAACCCCTAAGATGGTCAAGTCCTTCTGACTAGACTTTAGTGAAACACCTATTCCTTAGGAAGCACCTACCCCTAGGATGGTCAAGTCCTTCTGACCTAGATGTTGAGCACCCTCCCAACACCTATGATATGAACATCTCAAACTTTTAAATGATGTATTTAACACCTAATGATTGACCTAAAATTTTATACACCTTTAAAAATACTCTCTCTATCTCATAGAGGCCTCTCACATAGGAATTTTAGAATATCTCTTCCTCTTCACTCAAACTGCCCTCATATACACACTTAGATTTGTAAATCCTTCTTCTATTCACTTCTCTCCCCAATATTCAAACCTATAAGAACAATATTTTTGACATAAAAAATATAACCTACAGGTCATACACATAGTCATCAACCTACTCTTCTCTATAACCCATCCACTAATCACACACTTTTTTTGCTTTCCTTCATTCTTTAACTATTACACACACCTTTTATCTTAAGTCTATAAATCACCACCTTTTATTTCACCTTCTATAGATCCATCATGATTATTATCTTCTATGTCAACCATAATACTTATCTTAGCCATTAATACATATAACATAGCTTAATACCATCCACACAAGTTAGCCATAGCAACCATGGGTCATAATTAAGTAGATATGCCTTTTAATTAAGCCTCATTAGCCCTTATAGGTCTCATGGAGACCCATCCATATCTTTGACACTTCTCCAAGTAAATTAAGAACAAAATAACACTTTAAAATACATATATCCATGCCACATGATCTATAGTTCATCCTTAAGTGACAACATCCATCACAGTGCCCATTTTCTACAACATAATTAGCCCAAACATCATTATATACATATGATCACCAAGAATGAACATGAAGTCAACTTCTAATCCTTTGATCATATATAATATAGATTGTTCAAACCTCCATAATCCATATATATTGTCTTCATGAAGTATAAAACATGTTCTAATAATTATTTCATCTTAAAACATTGAGATACCATCAATAAAAACTCAATTACCCTTCTTGGGTTACTTAAAGAGCATGAACACATACATAGTCAACTTTGGATTTCCATATATTTGATTGTACAAACAATTAGACCTTTTAACTAGGTTCTCTAGATGAACCACAAAGTCTTCTAAAACTTTTTTTTTACACCATGATATAATTTTACATATTTCAAAAATCATAACACAAAAATTGTAGAATGGTCTTCTCTCACAAATTTGAATATTTGAACTCCAATGATCACTGAGAAACTGCTAAACTTTGAACATGTTGACCTCATCTCATGCACTCTCATAGATTAAATGAATATGTATCATCAATATCCATTGAAATTATCTCAATAGTTACCTTTGATTACTATTAAATATCTATCACTTGTCATCATCTTGTTTTTTCTTGATTATTTGGAATAAACGTGCTCCGTTGATCTCTTTGAGAGTAGCCTGGACTTTAACTAGTAATTCTCACCATCAGATCTTAATCATAACTCCTAATATTAGGACATTTGGCACTCTCATTTTCCTTATGAAAACATGATTTTAATTCCATTTTCTTGTGACACTTGGTAATCCCACATGCTTTGTTGACTCTTTGACTTGTCCCACACCATTGATCTTCATAAGTATGAACTAGTACTCACCGTTGATCTTTTATCAGATTATCAAGCTTGTGACACTTGTCACCAGCACATTTAACATTTAACATGTTGAATTAATATGAACCATTGATATTAATATGTATGATTAAGTTATCATTGTTGGATTTTCTATACCAATGACCTCAAACTTCAACATGATTAAACTTGATAGTCTCCGGCCCATCATAGTCTACTAGAGTAACTTTGAAGCTTTATAACTTGAGCTAGAAATCACTTAGAGACACAAAATTTCTAGGGTGCCTTATTGTAAATATACATAAAATATCCATGAAAACCTTTAGAATTAGTTTAATCTCTATTTAATTTTATTAATTACATAAACTTGCTAGTTCATTCATATTTACATGATGTGCAGTGATGGTTTGGCTAAGTATATGAACTTAGTAGACTTTTATCTAAGAGGCCAACTTGTCACCCATGTATATTTAGCTATGTTCAATATCTTGAAATAAAATTTAAACCACAAAAACTTAGGATTAATATTATCACACCCATATGACCATCTCCCCATTAATCATCCATACGTGGCAATGGTGATGTCAAAAAACTGCCTGCTCAATTTTTTTTGCCACTAGACCCAAAATGTCTAAATAAAAATTATGAACTACCAGATGAAATACACTCATGCACACAAGAATTAAAAGAATATAATACATCTAATGTGACCTTTTTAATAACCTTAAATCACCATACTCATCCCCAAACATCCCTAACCATGCCAAAACTGAATATCAACCAAGTCTATCTTAAGCATACTAGAATAAAAACACTATACACTTTGTCATTGACACTTAGATTATCAATAAAATTCATCCACTCACCTAGACACATCCATGACATCACTAAAAACTCTCAAACAATTTATCCCTTTATCATTGATTTCAACACCCATCATACAACTCACCTTCCTTTTCTCTCTTCAAGAACTCTCACAAGAGGAACCTTCTCCCCCTTTGAAACAATGAAAAAGTGGGAAAAAAATGATCATAAGGACCTAAAAATAGCACAAATATGATATTAAAACATTATAAATATGATACAAAATCCCCCTTACCTTGATCCTACCTCTTCTTTCCTTGATAACTTACGCTTACTACATGCCAACACTGTCTTCAACCAAGCACTAAAGCCAATAAAGAAAGAACACAAAAATAACTAAAATATGATGTAAATTAAAAATAAACATTTTATAGGGACTCCCCATAATATCTTTGAGCCATTTCACCCATTTATCATCTTTATATCTCCACTCACCATGAAGAACCACCACATAGGCTTACTAGCCGTCTCTCTCAAGCCACCTCAAGGATCACTAACAAAATTTCATACCATTTAAAAAATAGAAAAAATGATCTAAAAAAACCTAAGAACTCACCTTGAAACACTCATTCCTTTATTTTTTGGATAAACTGAGTGAAAACATCAAATCTTCACACTAAACCTGTCTTGACTCCTTGTATTCCTACCTAGAACTTGCAGAGCCCAAAACATTTAGTATTCAAACTTTCAACAATTGAAACTTCATATTTTGATCATTCTCATATCCCAATTTAATCACACCAATTTTCATCATCTATATCATCTTATAATACATACTTCCTTAAAAAATCTACTAGCCAATTAGGCCTCTATTTTGATAAAAACTTGAATAATTTAAAAAAAACAAACCTTCAAATATATGTGAGTCTTGATTTGACAATATATTTTCCCCATTAAACCTCCTTATATTCATTTCCAACCTCTAAAACTTCTTACACACCTAGAAATAACCATCACACACTTCTATTCTAAGATTTGAGCCTTCACACCTTTGGGAACCTTGACTTCCTATACCATGGATTTGATTTGCAATAAGAAAGGTAAACCTGGGAGCACAAAAAAACCTCCAAAAGGAAAAAATAGGATCATCAAGACATAAAACCACCTAGAGTATGCTAGAATAAGGTTAACAAAGCTTTCTATGAAAACTCTCAAATCCTTCATTTCCACCAGGAAACCTTCAATCTGACCCTGTAGACTACTCCAACTTTAGGAACAAAGTCCTTGAATACACCTTGAACACACATACTTTCTTCTCCACAAAAAATATGTCTCCAATAAGCATAGGTAGAGACACCCTGCTTCACATGGTTCCATAGAACAATGTGAATCAAGATTTTTCCACAACTCCTCATATTCCTTATCCTCCTTGGTCATCTTACATTGATAGTTCTTTTTCTTCTTCTGAGGCTTAAGAGAAACAACTTGATCATCCATTATAACATTCTCCTTCTCTTATAATATTTTATTAATAACAAATGGGGATAACATAGATTCATGACATAAATTTTTAATTGAAAATTCTTCTTTATAGTTTAGAACCTCATCACTAGGTATTGACAACTGATATTCGTTACATGAAACTTGTTCAACAATAGCAAGATGCTCACTTGAATCTATACACACCTTATAACTAGCCTCAAATATCACCTTGGTCTTCTCCTTGATATTGGTCTCTTCATTCACAACATGAGTAGACAATGAGAAATCTTGGCACTCTCTAAATTTTGTAGCATTTTCAACTATAGAAAATAGATTACTTAGACCTACAAACTCATCATGACTCACACTTATCACCTTTGAATTCCTGGAGTTAAATTGTCTTCTTTCTTGCACTCTAGGAGCTTGATTATACCTATTTTATCTTATAGACCTTTGATTTTAGAATCTAAAAATGTGACCTCTATGTTGATAATTAAATTACAATATACCTTTTATATGAAGCTTATCCTACCTTTATTGATTAGAACAAAACCTTGAAATATGTCCATTATTTTGACAATTGAAACAAACTACTCCTTTTGAATAAGACTCACCTCACCTTACCTTATTTGGATAATGCTTAAAAAATTATCCCTCATCAAGAAAATTAAAGTAGTTAACATTATTCACACATTTGACTGATGACCCCCATCATGGTTCTTTTAAAACCCATTTATAATAGGTCTTCTACACTCTCTAGCCCTATGAACAAATTTATTCCATGTTTAATAATAAACATTGAAACTTGCATACCTCATGGCATTTGGTTTTCTGATCTGATTTATCTTCAATCTATTTGTACCATAATTTCTTGACTGATTGGTGACCTGTAAGGTCTGAACCACCTTTCTTTCATTAACCTTCATGTCAACTTGAGAAACAACTTTGGGCTATTCATTAAAACCCAATCTAGATCTTTCACTAGCAAAATTCTAACTCTTTATGAGATTATCCAGATCATTATAACTTTTATCAAACTTGACAAAAGATTTTACCTTTCTTGTAGACTTCTCTAACTCAGTTTTTAATGACTAATTTTCATTTACATACCTTGAAAATTCATCTACTTTATCTTTCAAGTTTGTATGCAAGATTTCCAATTGACAACTATGATGCTTGACTATATCTTCATGCTCTTGAGTGTCTTAATTCATTCTTACCTCAAACACAATGAATTTATATTTATAGTCCTTGATTAGAGACTTAATATTCTTGTTAATATTCTTCTCAATCTTTAGTTCTTAAAGATCATTCATCAATTTAGTCTCACAATCCACCTCATCTTTATCATCATCTAAATCACTCTAAGTAGTCTCCTTTTGATATGAGAAATTTCCTTATTCAATAATGAATATCTCTTCATATTCAGTAGGAACATCATCATATTCTCCATCATCATTCTAAGTATGCTTATGAGGGCACTTATTAACAAAATGTCCTACCTCTCCATAATTAAAGAATTTAAAGGGTAGTTTATCCTTATACTTTCCTGACCCTATCTTTAATTTCCTTGTAAACAAAGCAATTAGTTAATCTTCATCAATATCATATGGGTTATCCTCCTTGAGTCTATTACCATAGAAATTATTCTTTGGATTCATTTTTATCTTGAATGTTGCTTCATTCTTTGTTGGTATATCATCATTTATTCTCATCTCATAGGCAATAAGGATGCAATGTAATGCATTCATCTTCAACTAAGTAAGATCATGACTTTATTTTATAATATATATTTTATAATTAAACTTGAGAGAGAGAGACCTTAATACTTTTTTAACTATAGTAGCTTCTTCAAGCTTCTCTCTAAGACCTTTGATGATGTTCAAAATCTCATCAATTCTCTATAGAAAGGATGCCACATAATCATCTTCCTTCATCTTAAGACTCTCAAGTTATCATTGATGAGCTTAAAAATTTTCCAACTTAACCTTTGAGTATCCTTTATAAATAGTTTTCAATTTATCCCACAATTCCTTTGGAAGATATGCAATGGATTATCTTGGTGTATTCAGTCTCTGAAAGACCACAAGTGATAGCATTCATTACCTTAGAATTGTTTTCAAACAACTTCTTATCTACAATACTAGATGGAGGAATAGTAGGTGTAGAATAACCATCCACAATAGATTCCCAAGTATCAAAACTTAGACACATGATGTAGATCCTCATCCTCATAATCTAAAAAGAATAATTTGATTTGTTGAACATCAGTGCTTGCTTAGTGGAAAAACATTCTTGCATTTGATGTCTACCTATATTGTACCTTGGATCTCTTTCAAGTTGTCAAGCCTTTACCAAAGGACCTACTCTAATACCAATTTTTAGAGATATAAACCATTGAGAGGGGGATGAATTAGTGGTTGAAAATAATCTAATTTAATTTCCAAACCCTTCAAACACTTAATCATTCAATACCCATTCATGAAGCATTCAAGATGTTTATAACAATGAATAAATAGATAATGCAAGATTACACACACAACGCAAGATCTATGTGGGAAAATCTTTTGGGGAATAAAATCCACTCTCAATCTTACAAACACATGAACTACTTATCCTATAAGAAGTATGCAAACATGATATTTTTGTGAAACACCTATTCCATAAGGAGCACCTACCCCTAGGATGGTCACATCCTTCTAACCATACTTTAGTGAAACACCTATTCTACAAGGAGCACCTACCCTAAGATGGTCAAGTTATTCTAAATATAATTTAGTGAAGCACCTATTCAATAAGGAGTACCTACCCCTAAGATGGTCAAGTCCTTTTGACCTAGATGTTGAGCACCCTCCCAATACCTATGAAATGAAAATTTCCACCTTTAAACTAATGTATTAAACACACTTAGACCTACAAATCCTTCTTAAATTTACTTCTCTCCCCAATCTTCAAACCTATAAGAGCACTATCATTGATATCAAAAATATAACCTATAGGTCATATACACAGTCATCAACTTACTCTTATTTATAACCCATCCTCTAGGAACACACCCTTTCTTTCATTCATTCTTCAAATCTTACACACATTTCTTCTCCTAAGTCTAGAAATCACCACCTTTGATTTCACTTTTTATATATCCATCATGATTATTTTCTTCTAAGTCAGCCAAAATACTCGTATTAGCCCTTAAGACATCTAGCATAGCTCAAAACCATCAACATAGGTCATCCATAGTAACCATGGGTCATAATTAAGCAATTATGCCTTTTAATTAGGCCTCATTAGCCCGTATAGGTCTCATGGAGACCCATCCATATCTTTGACACTTTTACAAGAAAGTTAAGAACAAAAGAAAACTTTAAAAATACATATATCCATGTCACATGATCTATAGGTCCTCATTAAGTGATAACGTCCATCACAACACCCTTCTATTTTAACATAATTATCCCAAACATTATTTTGTACATATAATCACCAAGAACAGACACAAAGTCAACTTATAAGCCTTTGATCATATAAAATCTAGATTGGTCAAACCTCCATAATCCACACAAATGGTCATCATGAATTCTAAAACATGATACAACACTTAGTTCATCTTGAAATGTCAAAATGCCATCAAGAACAACCCATTTACCTTTCTCAAGTTACTTTTAGAGCATGAACACATACACAGTCAACTTTGGATCTCCATATATTTGATGATACAAAGAATTAGACATTATAACTAGGTTATATATATGTGCCATGAAGTCTTCTATAACTTTAACTTTTATATCATGATAAAATTTTAAATATAGTAAAAGTTATAGAATAAAAATTATAGACTACTTTTCCCTCACAAATTCAAATATTTGAATTCCAATGATCATTGAGAAATTGTTAAACTTCAAACATGCTGACTTTATATCATGCACTCTCATAGCTTGAGTGAATAAACATCATTGATCTCATTTGAAATTATATTGGTCTTTACCTTTTCTTACTCTTAAATATCAATCACTTATCATCATCTTGATGCTTTCTGATAATTTGGAACAAACATGCTCTGTTGATCTCTTCAAGAGTAGCTTAGAGTTTGACTAGTAATGCTCACCTTTAGAGCTTGATTAGAAATATCATGATTATGATACTTGGCACCCTAACATGCATTATGAACACTTTTATATCAATTCATGTACTTTTTCCACTTTTAAGTCTCTCATGCTTTATTGACTCTTTGATTTGTCTTATAACATTGATCTTCATATATATGAACCACTGCTCACCGTTGATCTTCTGTTAGATTAGTGAGCTGTGACACTTGTCACCAACACATTCAACCTTTGACATGTTAAGTTAATACACATAATTGATATCAATATATATTATTAATCTCTCACCATTGGATCTTATAGACCAATGACCTCAGACTTCAATGTGATTAAACTTGATGGTCTTTGGCCCATCATAGTCTACTATAGCAACTTTGAAGCTTTATAACTTGAGCTAGAAATCACTTGAAGACTCCAAAATTCTAGGGTACCTTCTTGACAATATATAAAAAATCTCCATGAAAAAAATTAACCCTAGTTTACTCTTTTATTACCTATATTAAATGCACAAACTTATTGTTTCATTCATATCTACATGACATGAAGTGACAGTCTGGCTAAGTATAAGAACTTAGTGAACTGCTATTTGAGAAGCCGAATTTTCACCTGCATATATTTAGTTATTCTCAAACTTATGAAATAATATTTTAACCAATATAATTTGGGACTAATATTATCATACCCATATAACTAATGCCCCCTAACTCATCCATACATTGCAATGGTGATGTCAACAAATTGGCTACTTAGATTTTTCTACCACTAGACCCAAAATGTCTAGATGAAAACTATGAACTACCAAATGAAATCCACTCATGCACAAAAAAATTAAAATCATATAATACCTATTATGGGACATATTTCATATCTTAAAATTACTATACTCATCCTTAAACATCCCTAACCATATCAAAACTAAAGATCAACCAAGCCTACTTTAAACATACTAGAACAAGCACACTGCACACTATATCATTGACACTTAGATTATCAAGACACTTAATCCACTCACCTTAAAACCTCCATGAAATAAATAAAAACTCTCAAAAATAACCATTTATACAACCATCATGTAATTTTTTTGATTCTCCTCTAAAAATCACCAAGTCATGAGTATAGGTGTAGATATGGGAGAGTTGTTTTCCCCACATTCACATTAAGGGGGTGTAGGATAATATTAAATTTGTTCACATGGAGGTGAATTTTAAGGTATAATGTGTTCACATTATTAATTAACTAACATGAATATTGTTATTATAATAATATTACATTCATAGTTAATAGTTAATAGTTAATAGTTTAATTTTATTTAGTTAGTCAAATATATTGTTAATAACAATATATCTATGTTATAATGAATAAAACTAACCTATTAACTATTAATTTTTAACTATGAATGTAGTATTTTTATAAAAATAATATTTATGTCAGTACATTAATAATGTGAACACACTATAAATTAACATTCACCCCCTTGTGAACATTATTAATCCTATTGTACACCCCCTTAATGTGAACATGGGGAAAATAACACTCCCATATCTATACCTGTACTCATGACTTGGTGATTTTTAGAGGACAATCACAAACCTTAATTGATGTAACTTTTGTACCTATATAAATTTTGTGTCATGATCCTTCCTTACCTCACATCTTTCATTCCTCATGCCTCTATCAAAAGACTTATAAAAAAGTTGGGGTTCAACATCACCCCAAACTATACCATTAGTCCATCCTAGACTAAACACCAATTTTAACTTCTCATAAAAATTTAGGGACAACCTATTCGATCTAATTCTTGATAGATTCTAAATATGACAAGGTGTTGAGAATATTTTTCATTATTTCTTCAATTACCACTTTCAACTTCTTAGTCTCTTTGGGTTGGTTGAGACACTCACTTGCTTTATTGACCAACTATTCAAGGGATGTGGAATCATACTTATGAATGCCTTTGAGTGTGGTGACCTCAACTATAACCTATCCTTGGAGTGATACAAAGTTATAATTTATTTCTTGTCGGTGCATGTTTATTACCTCTTCTATATCATCTACATCCTTAAATACTTTTACACACTTGGATTGGTCCTTTATTAAAAGGGATGCATTAGCAAATTTCTAGTGATGAAGCCCTTCTACTTGCATTTGAGCTTCAAAAATTGTTTTAGGACATTCCAGCTTTTCAAAACCTCATCTAAAATGGTAATTAAAACTCCAAATCTATGCAAGTCATGCTTTCACACCTCCAAAACTTCAATAAATTTTTTTGTTGCCCATACTTTTTCATCTCTAGGCCAGGATACTCTTTGAAATATTTTAATATGAGATCCATGAGAGTCTCCAACTTGTCAATGGAATATATAGATAATGGGAATCCATATTCAAGTGACGGGTCTTGTATTAGAATAACCTTACATATATTTAATGTTTTCACCTTGGCAATTGTCTCTACCTCTAATTAGCATTTTAGCTCGACCAGTTCTTCCTCAATTTTTAAGTAGGAAGTAACCTCCTTAATAAATAACTCTACCACCTTGACATGTTCCTATTTAGCTTACCATGAATCATATTTAGTAAGGACATTATACTGTGTAACCTCAAATTATAATTTCAATAGTGTCATGCTAGTTTGTACAGAGCTAAGTTGACAAGGATCTACCCAGAGAGTAGTAGGTAGTGCCATTACTTGTGGATCAAATACAATATTATAGGAGGGCATCTCAAAGTATAATTATTAATTTTACATATTGAAGAAGAAAATATCACACTAGGTTTGGTTAGATGCATCCTCCTAAGAAAGATGGGAATATAGATAAAGAAACTTTTTAGGGATGCCTTTTTGGTATTGGCCATGGAAGTTGGTGGCTCTATCAAACATGTCTAGTATGGCCATAGATTCAATTAGATATTTCCCTTTCATTAGATCCTATTAAAATATCTCAACATCCATGTATTACTCATGGGAAGTGATCCAAATGTAAAGGAAACTTGTCCTACTTCTGCTTTAGAACCATCCCTCTATTAGCTGATTAAATCTTCAATCTCCATCTATGTTTCTTCAAGGGTGATCTATTTATAATGTGTTAGAGAGGGTGTATTCTTAGAGATAGTATTTTACTTTTCAACTTATACTCTCCCCAAGGTCCATTTAAATATCTCTTCTAACTAATCCTTAGGCTCCTCTTTCTCTTATTCTAAGGGATTAGTTTATGTAGTTGGCACTGAGCCTTCTAGTTGACTTGCTAGTGGATCCCTCTCTAGTGGTGTTTGGGTAGTCATTTGCCTTTGCAAAGGTTATATATAATATCTTATGTTAGAATCATTCCTAGAGTGTTTATGATTCCTTTATATTAGTGGTTCTTAAGGGATTTTTTCTCTCTCATGCTTTATGATTCCTAAAGATTTCTTCTTGGGCTTTAGCATATAAAATAAAGTATGAATACAATCCCCAAACAAAGTTTGGTGAACCTTTATGTCAATTTTGTTTGAATCAACCCTTTCTCTTTAATATTTCTTCCCAATGTATCTATATATCTATCAAAGAGTTTGAGTCTCTGAGTCAATTTGTTCTACTTCAAGTGTCACTAGCTATGCATTGTATATTTAGTTGATAGAGTTCATAAAGTACCAAACCATGAAATCATAAGGCAGCTTTAGCCAAGCAAAAAATTCTCTAGATGGGGATATACTGATGTGTTTGATGGATTAGTTTTATTTTAAAAAAAACTTGTCTTGATTTCCAACCTATGTTTGCATGTATTTTGGAACATTCCACTCATTCCCAATGCATTCCTTCATCCCATCATACCATGACTTGATATTGAGATTATCAAATAGAATAACTAGGCCAGGGTAGGTGAATGCCTTGTACCAATATATAGGGGAAATATGATCAAGTGGGTATACCCATTTCAATTCTCCATAGGTATAGTCAAGTACACCAATTTCATTGAACACCATTAGTAATAAGAACATGACCTATAAAAACCAATGGTTGGGTGCTTGGTGAAAGTTTTACATATCCTCTATGATTTTATTGGAAAAATAAAGTGCCAAATTATACTTCAACCTCTTAATGGATTGGTGTGAAACATATAGATGGGCCATGTCCACCTTGAACCTTCATCATTATGATGCATGTAGCCACTCAAAGGGCAGGATCCTAAATATTTTTTATGTGAATAACATGGCCTTGTTTTTTGTACTCAAGCACCATAGTTGTCTTCTTTATCTTCTCTATTTCCTCTAGATCATATTCAAGGTCCATGCCTAAGTACTAAAAATCTAATATTTTACTAATTCTCTCAATCATGATTTTCATCTATCACCCAATGAAGTATATGTAGTCCTCATGCACACATGAGATTAAAAAATTAACCACTTATATTGGCTTTCTAAAGTAGGGAAGGTCGAAGAGTTAGAAGAGGCCATCAATATCTAAGGCATTGAAAATATTTAAGTTATAGACCAACTCACTCATGGTATTTTAGTTCTTGACTCTATAATCATTTTGAATTTTTACCTCATTCTCAAGTTTTCAATGGTTTTAGTCAAAGAAAGTATAAGTCAACATGTTGGATACCTAGTTTTTGGCATGTAACACCATCTTAGGGTACTACATTTATTTAATTAAAAAAGGTAGAGGTGGAGGCACTTGATATTTATTTTTTACTTGGTGTGCCATCCTTTTTCCTTTATTTCCCACATGCATGCCTTGTTTTTTAGGTGTTTCTTCTTTGATTAACACTGTCGCTCTACCCATACTTAGCTCTTCTTCTTGTTGAATTATAGGTAGCATTTCAATTCATTGGGCCTTTTTCTTAGGATACATCACCCTTTATGGATCCTAAAGGTTGAGGCATGGCTATATAATGTTCCTAAATGAATACATTTTTGTTGTTGTTAGTGCCTTATCTCTCCTTCTTTGATGCTCATTAATGGTAGACACCGATCCCTACAACCTACAACTCAAGAAATTTTATTCATCCTTCTAATTTTCCTAGCCCTAGATATTTTTTATCTAAAAAAACTTCAATATCAAGAAACAATTAGAATTACTCACTTTACACTTGACTAGATGTGTTGAATTTATTTTGCAACAACTCAAGTTTGCTCCTTCATATTTGTAAATTCTCATTTGCAACAATAATAAAAGGTGAAATGAACCATTTGTATTTTTATAGGCTCAAGGGGGTATGTTTACAACCCTTCTTGTTTGACCATCACTTCACATAATAAATGATACCAATAGTATTGCCACGATGTGATGTTAGCACATTTTTCATTACCACTATCACCTTAAATTAATTACATGTCCCTTTCTACACTTTTCTCAAAGTGCATGATAACTTTAGGGAAATTTGAATATTCATAACAAAGGTGTGAATCATTTTTTACCTTAGTGATATTATGGTTATGCACCACATCTTGTGTACCCTTTATCTTTATACACTTTCACTTGTACACATTTTATTCTATGTGTATCTTTATAGACCATATCTTATCACTTCATATATGTAACACCCCTACCCCACACTAATAATTCTTCATGGTCCTCCATGAGAACATAAGTATCAAATTACAAATGTTGACTATAAAAACACAAAAAGGGTGCACAACTAATGTAATGCTTTTATAAAAATAAGATATCCTAAACTAAAAAAATGGCATACACATTATTGGTATAAACAAGAAAAACCTAAGCAAAAAAATAACATCGTAATTGACTACCATTATAATGACCAAGAAGAAATTAGCCATCCAAAAATTTAAATCAACATATATTGGTGGGATGGATACCGTGAATAATGAAAGTCCCATCCCATTGGAAATGAATCTTATTAGAGTGGCATGTGAACTTGGAGTCATATATTAAGACTTCCATTTCAAGAGTTAAAGTTTTATTCTTTAGGTAACGATCATGCTATGCCTTATATTTTTGTTTCTCCATGTCCTTATTCCAATGTTCAATTAAATGAGACTCATCTAGTTGAAAAAAGGCATCAAGGTTACACTTTCAATGATAAATCATCATCTAGTCACCTAATGAATGCAATGCAAAGAGAAGGAAAAAGGAACTCTATTGGAAGAACTACCTTGGTACCAAAAACAAGATTGAATAATGTAATTTTATTGAGGTGCTTGTAGGTGGTCTAATAAACCCAAAGGATTGTAGACACCTGATCATCCTAGTTGGTGCATCCAATATTACATATCTTTGTTAAAGTCATGCCAAAGATATTATTGAATGCCTTAATAGTACCATTATCTTGGGGATGATATGGCATGTTCTTATGGTGAGCAATCATAAATTTAGCCAACAAGACATAGATAATCTCATTGAGGAAGTGAGTACCATAGTCACTACTAAAAATCAACAGACAATAAAATCTAGTAATAATATTCTCCCAAATGAATTAGACACTAGTATAATATTTATAATCCTTTATCAGTGTAGATTTAGCCCAAAAATTGAGATAGTTATTAGTGGTGATAACATAACATGAACTAGTAAACTATCCTTTTGGGTTAATGGGTCCAAAAAATTTAATGGCCCACTTTTCAAAAGGTTCTTATGATAGAATAGGATGAATTTTCATTGCATCCTACTGATTGGGCTTTCCCACGTGATGGAAAATGTCATACTAGCATGCATAAAGCTTAACATCCCTAAAAAGGGTAGATCACCATAAATTGGATAATAAAACCTTTTTGATGATAGATTATCTTTTATAATATCCTTCAATAACACCTTCATGGACCTCATGGAGCACTTTAGCATGCTCGCATTTTATGACACAACAACAAATAACCTCATCTTAGCCAAGCTTATAAAGGTCTCCCCTGATGAGTTAAAATAGAGTGGCATAAAAGGCAATTTATTTCTTGGTTGGAGTGATTAAATGAGATGGATTTGATTTGGTAGTTAAAATCATGTTATGTCCTCTAATTATTCAAGAATGTGTAAGACACAAAATAACTAAATGTCAGTTAGGTCATCTTCAATAGTAAACATTGGTCGACTATATTCTATTCATGAGAGATGGTTAGGACTATAATTGCGCTTACTAAGATTGACCATGATGGATAACTACAAATCTTTAAATAAAAATATCCATCGATAAATACAAACATGCAATATTATTTTGTTGACCAAACACTTCAATGCCTCATGGTTTGTGAAGAAAATAAAATCAGTTGCTAGCAAATATTTTTAGAACTTTTGAAGAGTATAGTGGTATAGTTCCTTTTAAATAGAGTAAGCTTTCTACTTCTAAGGTATATAGGGTGATCTACATTACTCTTACTAGGAAAATAAAGTATCATATTGATTACCATATTGGAATCATTGACATGGAATGATCTAATCCAATCAAGGAACTAGAGAATCGATGTAGTGATAAAATTATCCTTTAAGGTAACAATATCTTCTTGTCATGAGTGAGTCTAAATGAAGCGTTAATTCTTTTTAAGGTCTCCTCTAAAGGAAATTTATTCCTTGCATATCCATGGATTAATTACCTATAATATCTAGTGTTACCTAGGAAGGCATGAACTTCTCATTGGGTAATTGGTATTGGCAGGCAAAAGATGATAACAATATTGGTGGGGTCCACAAGAAGTCCATCTCAATAAATGATATGACCAAGGAGAATACTAAAATTAGTATCAAAGAGACATTTTTAAAGCTAAGATAAATCTAAATTGTTTTACAATAATCAACCATGAGCTTGGGATTAGAAATGTTGGCCATTTTTGGCCCACATACCAAGCATGTGCCTAGTTGTTAATGGTCTTGATATAGACAAAGAGATAGAGTTATTTATTGATCAAATGGATAAACTAGGTCTAGATGGAATGATTGGACCAAAGAGACCATGAAACTCACAAACTTTTAAACCACTTTAGGTTCACTTAAAATATAATTTGTCAATTTTGAAGACTGGTCCAAAGTTATAGAAACCCTATGGAGTGTTCTGAATAAGAATGGAATCTTGTGGTATCTATTTGGTCTACCCACCATCTAGATATTATCTAGACATTTGGCTATAGTGGAAAAAAAGTTGAGTGGGAATTTTCATGGTGTTATATCTTTCACATGTGAATTAGTCAAGGAGAGTTAGTCACATGGGTTTCTTCACATTAACCCTAGGTTACCATGTGTCAAGCTTTAACTCATTCAACTATATATAGTAGAGGATCTAGGGGTTCAAATTTGGATCCTAATATAAAACCTTCTAAGTTTCCATACTTAGCCAATTTTCAAAGGGTCTAAATAGAGTCAAGTGAGCATGTTGAGGAGGTTAGATCTTGCATGTGTGGTAATCTCAAGAATAATCAATCATATGGGTTTGTTCATTTTAGAGCCTAGTTCATATGCACCAAGTTTTAGCTCATGATTTATAACACAATGAAATATATGCATGGGTAAAGTTTTTTCCTAACATAGACTTTGCTAAGTTTCCTTACTTAGCCATTTTAAAATAAACCATTATCAAGACATCATGAAAGATCACATGAACTAGTCAACTTCAACATTTTTTAGAAGCATGTGGAAATTTCAAATGGCTAATAGATCAAAAGTGTTCATTCCTTTCAGTGTTAAGTCTATTCCTTGCTAGTTTGGTGCCCCCATGATCCTTGCACTTCAAGATATAAAATTGTAAAGTTATTCAAGAAAGGGTAGACATCTATACGAACGTCATTTTTAAGACCCATAAAGTGGATGTTTGGATCCAAAATAATTGGTAAGAACTTAAGAATAAATGTATGGATGATGATTTTCAATCATGTGGGAGCTCAAAGCAATTAAAATGGTTAGCAGATCCCAAGAACCAATAAGAGACCAAGCTCAAGGTAGTGGGTCCTAAAAGATCTATAGTCCACCTTTAATTAGATCTCAAAAGCTGACAAATTAAAATAAAGTCAAAGGATTTAATGATTTTAGGTAATTTTGATAACCAATAACAAAGAGGATGAGTTGAGATGTTCAACAAAAGTTGATAAATCAAAATGGACCTGACTCGACGAGTAGAGCTAAAAGACCCAAACTCAAGCCCAACCTAAGATGGTGGGAAGATTAGAGGAAAGGAACTCAATGTGAACTTAGATAGGACCTAACATTAAAAATATTACCATATACATGTAAAAATATAGGAAAACTAATATCCTTAGATTGGTTTTCACTTATATTTATCTTGGTCTAGAATCCAAGACACAAAGTAAATATATGATTAATGAAGAGATCATCATAAGTTAGGCCCTTGACAAACCACCATTAAAGATAGGCATGATGTGTACCTATTAGATATAAAGATTTTATCCTCTTGATGAGATATATAGGAAGATAAATATATTAGAACTTGGGGATTTGGAAAGTAGTTAGAGCATTGACTTCCAACTGGATCATGACTTGCCACTTTTGGTAAACTCTTATCTTCTAGTGAAACTTTCTCAAAATAGAATGATTCAAAGGTTTTTTTAGTAAAATCACAAATATATATCTCATAATTACCTTTTTTTATTAGAACAAAAGCTTAAAAAAACATCTCTTAGATCTAATAGCTCATTTATTACCATGAATAACGTGCTTCCCCCTTTCTCTCTCCTTTCCCCTCTTCTCCTATATTAACCCTTTCTTACCATTTTATAAAGGGACCTCATATTTTATACTTTATTATTTATATTTATAAGAGATATTTCATTCATTGAGATACTAAAAATTATCTTCAACTTGATTGGGCTTGACCTTGTCAAGAATTTATAAGAAATACCTCTTAATGCAATAGGACTTTCTTTGCCTATCTTTTGCCTTGAATCTATTTTTGAAAATTTGATACTATGGCATTGTGTGAAGGAGATTATTCCTCATTCATGGTCCTTATTTCTAACCTTGTTTAAGGTATTTTCAATGTTGTTTATACATCTAAATTAGTGTTTTATTCTGAACCTCCTCTATGAAATACTTATGAAAATTAGCTAACCTTAAGGTTGTGTAAGCTAGTATTATCCTTTGTTGATCTAGTGTGGGTTTGATCTTATGGGAGTTCCCTTTTATTTTTTATACATAACCCTATTAAATTTATTAGGAGACCTTACTCACTTTATAACCCTTTTCTTACGAAGCATTAGACTTAGTTTTAGTTTTAGTTTTAGTTGAGCATCAAAGAGGAAGCTAGCCTACTCTAGAGGTTTAACCCCAACATAGGTGACCCATATCCTGGGGTTATCCCAATTTTATAATCTCCATTGGAAATATCTTTAATAACCCTCTATGTTCTCCATGATTTCTATTATGACAATATCTTTAATAACCTAAATGGTATGACAATATATGCAACATACACCCATTGATGGTATCCATAGAAGCCATATATGAAGATATAAATTTCACATCCAACAATACCTTCAACGGTTTCTTTGGTGAAAGGTGTTGGAAAAGGATTTATAATGTAAGCAATGTTAAGTAACCTATAATCCACATAAATAATTATGTGCCCATAATTTTTAATTCTTATCACCATAGGAATCACCCACTTGTATTCATCAACAATAGTGACTCCCACATGCAATATACTATCAATCTCTTCTTTATCATATGCACATAAATTAGGATTTATTCAATGAGGCTATTTCTTGATTGGGAAAGTGATTTTGACCAATTTTATATGAATTTTACCCAAATAAGAGTTAACTCCCTTAATATCACTATAGTTTATATTGAATTTTTTTTTATACTCTTTCAACATCTCAAACACTTTTGTGATTTTGGTATCAAACAAGTAATTTTCCATGGTAGCCATATTCGATGAATCCTACATGTCAATATTATGATTTATGGTCTAAAGTGGCTCCAAGTATAGGCATCATGTATCTAAAATTACATAATGAATAGTTCTAGTGTCATATTCCATATGTATATCTAAATGATTGGTCAATGGGTTAGGCATATCAGATCCCTCACCTTCATCAACTTGAAACATAACTTTTTGATTACCTTTTCAAATTTACTCTCAAAGTGAATGATTTATTATAGGTTTAGGTATGGAATAATATTCCTACTCAATAGGATCATTAAAAATGGTTAATCCTACCTATGACATGTCATGTTTGCTTCAAATTTGGTCTTCAATGGGACTTGGGTAACTAATGATTGCTTGATGCATTTCTTGAATTATAAGGCACAAATCCATACTTATGGATGAATACGATAATGTTGAAACCATATTATCCTTAATAAAGTTCCAAGAATATGTATCTAAATATTTATCCTTATGTACATACCATGATCTAGCCCAAGTACACATAGTGACATAGAACACATAAACCCAAAGATATTTTGGCAAGAAAGTTTCATCAACCATCCATATTTCCTCATCTACCTCAAGGTGAGGTGATGGTGCTTGAATACCACTATATCTAATAGTGCCATATATATGGTTATCATGATGAAATCTATAATGTAATATATAACATACATGGCCCTAATTAAGTAGACACTCATTCATGATAAGTTCACCACCACTTTGTAGTTATGCCATCAATAATGTGAACAAGTGATCACACATGATCAAATTAATTATTATACAGGGCTTCTAGAAACTAGAAAAAATTATGAACTTCCATTTGCTCATAGAAATGTGAAGCTTCATTTAGTTTTTTAACCAGTGCAACCAAATTTGTCCATGTATGAATTGCCTAGTTATAATATGAAAAAATCTATGGCACTTGGGATACTTACATCAAGTATATTTGTAACTATAGATAACATCACATACTCTCCTAATAAGGTCATAATCACCTTTTGCCCAATATTCATAGGTATTAATCATAGTGTTAGAGAGGGGTTGTGCATGCATCTATCATATGATGCCATCAAGGGTGGGATCATGACATTCACTACCTTGATGTATGATATTATATATATATATATATATATATATATATATATATATATATATATGATTAATATCCTCATTAGTATTAATAGGTTCAACATATGGGGGCCTCTGAGCATGGTCTAATAGAATGATGACATATTAGTAAGTATTTTCAAAGCCAATGTACCTTTTATTGAAGATTAAATTAACATTATTGGCATAACACCATGGATGAACCAATAAGGTTGGGAGGTCATCAGCCTCAACTAACTCCAAAACTTTAAAGTCTACTTTGAATGTAACACTGAAGATATCCATAGTATAATCTTTAAGGACTTCGATCAGTAAAGCATGGGTCTTTTTAGCCATGAAAAATATATGGGGTGAAGGTTGTAAACATGGGGTAACCATATTTTTCCAAGAATCCTTTATGAGTACATTGAATTCAATATAGGTGTCAGCTAACATCTCCTAGATTAACCATTCATTGATGGTAGTGTTCACCAATATTTCCTTATTTTTCTTACAGGCTAGGGGGATGGGAGTATCTTGTCATTGATCATGGTTTAATTGATGATTTTTAGTAGGCCTTGGAGTTTTATGCTTAAGATAGTTATATAAAAATGGTATAATATCCTCATTTAATAGTCACTTACAAATCTCTTGGAAGTCATCTTGTGTCGCATCATGATGGTCTTTGGCCTTCTACATATTGGCACATTGAGTGGCATCAAGGTCCTTAAGAAATTGGATCTCCCCTTGTAATTCCTTACCAAATTAAAATTATCATAGAGTACCTCTTTTTTTTTAGCATTGGGATACCTAGTAGCTTGTGCTTCTTCATGTTTTACCTTCTTAATAAGTGTAGTGGATGTAGATTGGGATTGTCGACCACTACATATTGTCATATTAATTTTTTGGTTATCAGAGTGATAGGGAATGGTCTCCAGTGGGGTCTTAAAAATTTTATCATACGTAAAACCTTATCATTTCATTCCTTTGTAATTTCCATGTATAAATTTAGGACACTCCAAATAATTTTCATTTTAATAAAAAGCACACGCAAGATAGACTGAGCAGTCCCACTAGTAGTGATCACATAAATCACACTTATAACATGTCTCTGATGGAAAGCATCCACATCCACATCCTCAACCTTAACCTTGCCCATGATAACCACCATTCTCTTGGTTATTTTAAATAGGGGCATGATGCATACCACATGCATATACCTCATGTATACCACTGATGAGTCAATAATCATTGGTATTATGGGTATATGTATTGCATATATTATAATAAGTAGACAATTTGATTGAGTGGCATGTTGTAAAAGAGGATAAGAATGAACATCATGATCTTATTATCAAATTTCACATGATTGGTTTAGTATGACACATATTTCCTTATGGGGACAATTATTTTTATTATGGCCTTTGAACTCACAATCAACACACCATAGGCTACTGCAAGTGTGATGAGTGGTGTGGGTAGTAAATTTTTATAATTGATATGCCATTATAGTAATTTGAGACTCCTTAAAAGGGTTGATTCCCATATCAATGCTATTAATGTATTTGACATAGATGGTATTTTCTTAGGCTTCAATTAGGTTAGTAAAAGTTATTTGAGATAATGTTCATCAAAAGGGGAGAAACAGACCTCCTATGAACCATTGAGTATGTTGAGAATCACTAATCTCATTTGAAATCTTGGATATAATTATCTTGAATCATGATTCATACTTTCCCATGCTCTTATTTATCTCTTGTTTAATATATTTCAGTGCAATAATAATTTGTTTCTCAAACTCTAGAATATCAAAATCTTAGAGGAATGCTACCTTGAGATGGTCATAATCAACCATAACCTATTTAGGATCATATTTCTAGTACCATTTATGTTTTCATTATATAAGTGTGGTTACAAATTGAGTGTTTTTTTTCTCAAATGAGGTTATGTTTCACACTCTCTCAATATGTTCACATTTGTGAACATGTTTAGTGGCATTCTCAAAACCTCAATATTCTAGAAAATAAAGCACCATTTCATAGTACATAGTGGGTGATTGAGGTACTTGTAATGGTCGTTACTGATAAATTTCAATTCCTATTCCTTGGTGGAAAAGTCCACAACTTCTTCCTACACCTCCTCCTAGTCCACCAATCAAATGACCACCTATCCACCTCTTGTGATTCTAGTAACAACAAAAAAACTTGAGATGTTGGGTGTTGAGTTAGGTTGAGTTACTATATTTAGGCTAGTACTTTTCCCACTAATTATGTTGGGTCCAATAGGAATACCAATATAGACCATTAAATTATCTTACAAAGGAAAAGAAAGATTTAATACATTAGTGTCTAAATATTATTTGACTAAAGGTTTGTGCACATGATCAGTCTCTGACTCTATGATATTTGTATCCTAGTTATGTATAATTAGTTCATCTAACTCTAAAACATGAGCTTGCATTGTAGTTAGATAATTGGGCTAGTTTAACTTGGTTCTTTAGTCTCCACTTCCTTTCTAGTTTCTCCTAAATATACTAGAGCTAGCATTAGTTATGTTCTAAAATTTGGAGAGTCCTCCTTATGATCTTTTTCTTCCCTACAGATCTTGACAACACTTTTTGATTCATCCCATCCCCTTCCTATGTCACTTCCACCTATAATCCTTCATTGATATTTTTCATATTTTTGGTTTTGCAACTCCCACTGACTAGATATCATACTAAGCCTACAAGTCTTAAAATTACCCCTGCATTCCCATACCAACTATGCTTCTCATACAAATAATAATTTAGCCTTCCATGGGAAAATTCTCAAGTCCAACATCAATAAATAGCGAGGGAAATGCTTGAGATAATAACCATGTGGTTCTTGAAGAAAATAGGACTTGATTTTTTCTAGACAAGAATAAATTGATACAGTGTACTCCAAGATGTAACTATTTAAAGCCATCACAATTAGACATCAACAACTAACATCCATGGTACTTTAAAGTGTGTTAAGACTATTTGACATGCTAATGTCCAAGCTATTTTCCTTCCATGATTTTTTGAGCAGTCTTGAGTATATTATGTGATCCAAATATGTAAATGAATGGATACTTCAATAAATAAAGTTTCATATAAGGAATTGTAGATATTTTATTCAACCCATGCATGTGCAAAAACTCATGGTTCAGTAAATGGTATTACAAAGTTATCTTTAAAATTGGTAATCCATCATTTAATGTTTTCAATGGATAATCACTCAATCATTTTCCACCATCATGCAAACAAATGTTATAGGTCCTGACAATGGAAAAAAAATGTTGTGTTAATTTTATATCTATGCCTAACTTCCCATAGTCACAATCCAAGGATACTTAGACCCAATAAGCTAGTGATTTCATGAAAGACTTAAAGTTATTCCACACTCACTTAAAACATATAATGAGGGATAAATTCTCATGGGTTTTATCACATAAAGGTGTACTTAAAATATATCAGTGCTCAACCATTTACTTATTTAATGACATACCATAGAAATATATACATAGTTATGGACCTAAATTCATTTAAATAAACAAATGACCAAGACCATTACTTATATAATCCACATGATAAAATTCAAGTAAAGTAGTTTTCATCATATTCATTGTAGACTCATAATTTACATAATAAATGCATGGTAAAACTTGGTGATACAACTCAACTATAAACTAGAGCACAACAAAAATATTACAATGATATTCATGATTAGATTAGTGGAATAACAATCGATGTCAATCAATCATTATAAAACAATATTCAATAGCATTATAGAGATATAATAAGGGGTATTTATAATTGGTTCTCCCTAACCAAGTAGTTACAATAGTAATGATACTCTTAGTGACTAGCCAATGATCTTCAGTGGACTACGAGTTGTGGCAAATAACTACATTATTTACCTAAGGACCCAGGTCTTTATGCCCCTATATTTTCATTCAATGTTAGATATAAGTTTCCAAGTGCCTATCATATCAAAAATTGGTGTTATATTTATGTGTGATAGTCTATTTTATCCTTGAGAATCTCTCTTTAACAATCTCTTGCTTCCCCCATACTCTTAAAGTCTTCTGCTAGTCTTCTGAGCCCTTTGTTCCTAGGTTATTTATTTATTATGCATATTATTTGAATGGGTTTTCTCATGTTGTGATATCTTACACCATGTTATTTTTTACCTATTAACTTTCACATCATTCTACTTCCATGTCTCACACCTCTATTAAAAGAATTGGCCAAAATTTGGGGTTTAATAGTATGCTTGTGTATGATGTTAGCATCTGTAAATGAAATATTCATAAAAAATCCAAGGAAAACACAATGTTAGGTAAAAAAGGACTAGGATATATATGAAATAATAAATGAAGATTCAAATGATAGAAAAATTACCATGTAGTTAAATAAAGTCAAGAAGATGAAAAGAAGACAAATACAAATGCACCAAATAGTTCCTTACTCATAACTGAGAATCAATAAATTCAAACTAACATAAAATCATTGAGTAAACAAGGATTGTACCAAATTTGGGTATCTAAATTCCCCCCTCCACCTTAATATAGTGTTTAAGTGTAACTACAAATACTAGTTTAGAGAGAGAAATAAAATATAAACATTTGTTAAAAATTATGAACTTTCACCTTTTGTTTCCCTGATCTATAAACTAGGTAAAATAGTTTTTGCAAATGGATCTTGAAACTCTCAATTCCCATTTAATGTCATATAAATTGGTTTTAGAATATTCTAGGAATGAATATAAGTTAATCTAAAAACTTCATAAACTCATTTCCCTGTATATAACTACCTATTTTTTATTTATTTTTATAAGTTTCCATATTTCTCTTTGTATCTCATCAATTCTCTATAAACTAAATGAAAATGAAACATAGAATAATTTTAAAAAATGGAAAGATAAAAACCAAAATGTGATAATAAAGTTCACCCACCATTTTGGCTGTCTCTGGGTTTGTAATCATGAAATGATCTATTAAAAATATTTGAATATCGATATTTAAACTTACATCAAAACATGGATATTAGAAACCTATAAAATAGTACTATAATCTGAGGTCATGAAGATTATGAGATATTCAGAAACACATCTTCCTTTCATTTTTAGTACATATATTTCCTCTTCATGTATGAGGGAAACTTTCCCCATTAAGAGTATCCATAAATTTTTAAATGGGAATAATAATTAATAGGAGTGTCTCTGGTTGTTATAGACCTATAACTCTTGATATAAACCTTGCAACCACATTGTCAACCCTTCCCTAACTTTAAACCCTATAAAATAGAAGGATTATAGAAATAATATAGTATCAAGCCTCATTGTTTATTACATAGTCACACATACATTTCTTCCTTATCTATCACCATATAATAGAATAAAACATGATAACATGATGTCTTGGGTATGTGCATATATGTAAATTCCCTCTAGTGTATATTCCTCACCCATGGATCCAAAACCTATTTCTAAATAGGCATATTACCCTACAAATTACTCTTTGTTATTTGGGATAGTGTGCAATATATATATATATATATATATATATATATATATATATCATAACTATCTTCTTATACTAAAAATAGAAGATATCCCATTCCTGACTATAAAAAATAACATATGTATGCACAAAGACTTTATCAGATATATATTTCTATACACCATATACCCATGGCCAATAGTCATTTGTAAATAGGTGATGACTTCTTCACTAGCTCAACTCTATCTAAATAGGCATCGATCTACAAATAGATCTTTCCCATGGACCTTGTAAATTTTTTGCATAGTCCTTAAAATGGATCGGTCTATGTTAGCTTTTCCAAAAATATTTTAACCTCATGGCTTGGACCTATATCAACTACTGCCATGTCCAACAAATTTTCCAAAAATGAAAGAATCAATAAAATAGACTCAGGTCTATGTTTTTAAAATAACACCACCTTGTAAATGGTGATCCCCTCTATATTTGGCGCTACACTACGTCTATGGACAAAATGCCTTTCAATATAGATTTCTTCGCTATGTACATATTTACCTCTTTCTGAAGGCCTTTATCAAATGAAAGAATAAAGTAGACTCAATCTACATTAACCTCATAGGTAAATGGATTAAAAGGTTTTCTATGATAGGTGTAGTCACCTAGCCATTTTGAAAATAGATGAGGATTATCTATAAAGTAAAATAGTGATTCACCTATTACATGGAAATATTATTTATTAGCCCATCAACCTTAAAAATCTATGTACCTTTCCCATCAATCCTCTTTCAACTCGGCTCATGGTTATCAAATGGAGATATACTTCTTTGTCATAGGCTCAAGACTATGTATTCACATTTAGGACTAAATCCTTTGCCAAAGACTCAGCTTAGTATTGATTATCTTCATCATGCTCATCAAACCCCATGATCTTTCAATGGTGATCCCCTATATTATTTTTTCATGGTTGAAGTCTATTCAAAATATCCACTACTTTCATTCTTCCAGCTTGGCTTTATATTAGGCAATCTAACCATGTAGGCAAAACCATCTCAACAAGTTATTTATCAAATAGGGATTAATAACCCACATTTTCTAGATGGGAACTCATAAAAGGCATAAAAAATACTTGAATAAAATGTATTAATCATGCCTTTGGCCATGTATTCCACTATTTTACTTGCCTTTAGAATGAAATCTAGACTTGGGTAGTTGAGCTCAATTTAGAGGAGTTGGTTGTTAGGCTAACTCTGAGTTGGGACATGAGTTGGATCTCCAAACATATCACTTGAGATCAAGTTACTTATTGAGTTGGCATGAACTTAGTTGGAAAATATGTGATGAGTTGAGTTGGAGGGTAATTTGGCCATGCTAATCTTGAACTCAACATGTAAACTTAGAATAATGACTCAAGTAGTGTAGTTTAAACTCAACATGCATTGTGACTTGGAAAAATAGAAAGGATGTGGTGGTAGGCCACATGATGGCCTAAGGAACCACAACATGGACCTATTCAAATGTTCCTCATTTTACCATGTGTCACAACTAGAAACACCAAAATAATATATGGTAAATTATAGTGTAATTGTAATATTAAAAAAACTATTACTATATACAACGATAGAGTTTCCCTTCATTATAAAAGTGGGATCCATCATCTACAGTATCCATATCCAACCTTTAGAAATGATCGATGAAGTCTGGTAAATTAAAAATCTAATAGATCAAACCTCCCCATAAAGAGGCTTTTGGTCTCCAAAAGTTCCAATAATCTCAACTAAAGTTCCTAAATGGATCTATGTATCACATCAACATATAAAAAATAGAATATATAAAGTGAAAGTATTATAGAGTTAATATATACAAATAAACTCCATTTTAAAAACACCAAGCTACATTAGTAAAACAAGATGTTATAATACTACCCTATAAGAAGTCGATTGTCCAACTAAAATTGCAACCTATTCATGGAGAGTAAAATAGACTTTGTATCCAATTTGCCAAGTTGACTTGTTTCAAAAATAGTCATAACATAGGATAGATTCTCTCAACCCTTATTGAATAAAGGATAAGATGTTCTCCTTGTTATCAACATTACATAAGGGAAATCTAAGTGTTGTATACTATATAGGATTTAAATAATTTCACATCTATATACTTGCATTTTTACAAATGTTACCCATTTATGGGTCTTTGGAAAGTAGATCACTATGACATGAAAACATACATGTGTGTACAGAAACTTTGAAATACAAACATTACCCATAATACTATTATACTTAAACGTATATGCAAAGTATAAAAACATGCAAGTAATTGTACATCCTAAGGTTATAACTACGCAATTCACAAATAAGAACCTCATTACAAACTCATAAACTCTACAAGTATTTGTTAGAAAAAATATCATATAAAGTGTTGACCATTTTTTTCCCAATACGCCAAAAATCAGTGCCCTTCTTCCCCTGCTATTCTAGGCCATTTCATTTTTTGATTTTGCACAAGTTTAGGAATTTCTACAGACTTTGCAGGTCCATTTCTATGAACTTTTTAGGTTTTCTACAGACTTCACAGGGACTTCTACGAACTCTACAGGGTTAGTCTTTGGTGCATGAAGAATCAGTCCAGAGAGTGCAAGGTTTTGCAAAGCTTCTTCGAACTCTTGTTTGAATAAATTCATAAGGAAAGAGGGCTAAAAAAATTTAGAAGGCACTTTTCCTTAAGGTTGGAAGAGTGGTTCAATGACATAATCTTTCTAAGAGTTAGAACCTTTGAATCATTGAATCGGTTTAATGCCTTCGGTTCATCGCTTGGTTCAATCAGCGGGTTTAATGCTTAGTTCAATTGCCTTGGTTCAATCAGCTTAGTTTAACACCATTAGTTCATTGACAAGTTCATCAGCTTGGTTCAATTGCCTTGGTTTAATCAGTGTAGTTCAATGCCATCAGTTCATCGGTAAGTTCATCGTTTGGTTCAAACATTCAGTTCATCAGACGGTTCAACGAGCTTGGAACAAAGGCTTGGTGCATAGTGTTGAACCATTGAACTAGTTCAATGAGTGGTTCAAGTGAATATTTTAAGGGCTTGGTTCAATAAAGGCTCAGTGCATAGTGTTAAATTGTTGAATCGATTGAACTATTGAACCAATTAAACCATTGAACCAATTTTGGTTCAATGGGTCAGTTTAATGGCTTAGTTCAAGGGGGCATCTCAAAGCTAAAGGATAGTTTCCCAAGGAACATAGTAACCTTTGAGAAGATCACACCTGAGGGTTGAAAGAGTAGAGGAGACAAGGTGTAAAAAGAGACAAAGCATTCCAAGTGGCAAAGGGAAGGCGATTTATTACTAGATGATCACCAAACGGTGCAAATAGTAAATGACACGGCCCAACTTTTAAAAGGAGACAAACCATAATCTATTTTCAAAAAAGAGGCACAAATTGTGCTTCCACATTAATGATTGAATGCCAAAGTCAATTTCAATGATTATATAACATGGTTCCAGCAGGCCTCTTCTAGAAGAATGACATCAGTAACAGTGACTTCCTCTTTTTAATGTTTTTAGTGCACATGGGCTAGCTCATCAAAGGGCCCCAAATTTTTTTCAAAAGGAGGCACCAAGTTCTCTCCCTCTTGTTATATATTTCAAAAATTCTCATTTGAGAAGGATCCACTCTTTTGGCCTTAAGGACAAACTCTACCCAAAATCTCTCAGGCTTGTAAGGTAGATCTCTACCAATTTTTTACCTTGAACCAGAACTTAGTTTTTTTACCTCTATCTAGACTTGCACTTTAAATTATATGTCTATTTTCTTCTTTTGTGTTAAGTCATTGTCTTTCATGCTTTCACAGATCGATCAAAGCATGTCCAGTGCATTGTGAAGTCTCATTTCTGCAGGTCTACCAAAAGTGTCTATAGGGGAATGTAGGTGCTTGTGAAATGGTTGCCATAAGTGTGTCTAAGGATGCCTCTGGTGGTTTCTTCCTCCCTATATATCCATAGACAACTAGCTGACTATTATAAAAGAGATTCTCATTTTAGATGAAGTGTATGGGCACTTCTTTTTAGTGAGAAGTGTATATTCAGGCTGGGTGGGTCATCACTTTTGTGGTGTATCACCTTTTCACTTTTAGGCTAAGGTTCTATTTTCAACATCTCTCTCTCCCTTTTCATCCCCCCTTTTTCATTTTTATTTGTTAGCAGTAGGAGAAACTAGGGCCTAAAAGATACATTAGAGGGAGCTACCCCTCATCTAAAGACTCTCCCCTCTAGCTTCGTCAGTCCCATAGGCAAGAGGGGAGTTTCCATGGTTGCATGTGGAAAGGTAGGAGCTCAGCCTCCTGCCCCAGGTGCAATCCACTACCTCAATCATTTTTGGCATGCTTGGTGGGACCAATTAAGACAAGTTTTGTCCAAAGAGTTAAAGAATTTTTGGTGTGTTCTTCAACTGACCAGCCTTTGGAGGCCTTTACACCAACACAAATGGAGACTCTAAGTTGAATTAACTAGTTAAGCAGCCTGGTGCCATCAGAAATCATATTTTTATATGTATAATTCCATTGCACAAAATCATGGACCTTGTTTTCCTTCATATGACTTCAATCAAACTCAAGATATTTAGAGAATCACCTCAAGCAGCTTTCCTAGTTGCCCTTCAATGATAAAAGGAGGTGGCACTAGAGTTTGAGAAGCAGGTAATGGAAATCGACAGACTGGATGAGTAGTATGATTACCAGTAGGAGCTGATGTACAAAAAGGCATGTTTGTTCAGGCAAGCTCAAGATTTACAATCCATGGAGGAGGAGGTAGAAAAATGGAGGAATCCATTCATTCAAGGTTGTTATCCTTGTGCACCCCCTCCTATCCTAAAGAAAGCCCCCTCTTATGCACCAAATCCTTTCTACCAGATGGCACTTGCCCATTCTAGCTCATCTGATGCATCAATCAACCCTACTCTTGACCCCATGCACCTAGCCTTCAAGAATCAAAGGGAATTGGGACAACCTCCCATGGAGATGAACCTTCTAAACTCCTTAGATCATGAATCTTCTTTTGGGGGAAACTTTACAAACCAGCACATCTCTCTCGAAATTGCTCTTATTCAACATGATGATGTTGGTGACCTCCAAGAAATACTCTTTCAAGATAATCTAGCCAAGCAAATTAAATAATTAGAGGCTAAGATGATACTTCTTGGAGAAAGAGAGATGGAACTTCTAGACCTTGTGGAGGAGCCCCAAGACATTAGAGAAAATAGAGTTTTTGCCTATTCACAAGAGCAAAATTTCAATTCTGAGATCCTGAATGAGATGCAAACAATAGAATCATGGGGTATGAAGGAGGAGAAGAAAGGTTTTGCTCAAAACCTTAAATAAGATGAGGCTACTCTTGCTCATGATGATGTTAGTGACCTCCAAGAAAGGCTCTTCCAAGAGGATATGGCTAGAAGAATTATAGAGTTGGAATCCAGAGAGAGATTCCTCAGCTAAGGTGTGATGGACGATTCAGAACCAACAACACATTCCATGTCTAAACACACCCCATATACACACCTCCAAGAGAGCTATCAGGCCACACCTAATATAGATTAAGTTATAGCCAAGTGGAAAGAGGAGAATCATTTGATTCTAGCTCAAGGACTGCCTCCCCTTCCACAGGGTTTTTTCACTTCACCCCTTCTCAAAGAGGAACCTATTTTGCAGGAGACAAGTGAGGAAGAAAAGATATAAGTTGCAGCTCTTTAAAAGGCTATCATGAGTGACAAAAAAAAAGAAATCCTCATTGATGATCCTTGTGAAGACATCATCAACAATGGAGAAGACTCAGGTCATGTATACATGCGGATGTTCTAGCAGTATGAGGAGGAACAAAAGCATGGTGAGCTCTCTCCCCCCTTGTTTAATGAACTTCCTTGTTGCTTTGATGAGGAGGATGACTATGCTGAGGAGCCTAAGTTGGAGGAGGATTAGGAGGATACCTTTGAACATCTACAGATCCTGATCTTTGAGGAGGAAAAGGAAAGGTTGGTCTCCCTTGAGGAAAGCCTTGAAGAAGAGTTTTTTAGACAAAGAGGTTACATCCTATGGGATGACCAATCATTTTGTGATTCCATTTCAGACATCACAACTCTCACCCTTCTTCAAGAAGGCCAAGAGGGAGAAGAGGATGAGTTTGGCATGATCTCCAATGAAGTAGAAGGAAATAGGTCAAACCATGATGCACTACAAAGGGACCATGCACAATAAAGGGCTTATGGTGATGAGCCAACAGCCATAGTTTTCTTGGTGAAATGCACCAACATGAAGGACCGGTATTCAACAAGCTTCCAAGAAAAAATAGAGTATGTATATGTTGGAAGCATGTTTGAATCTAATCCACTCAAAGGTAGGCCAACCAAGGTGACAGGCAAGAAGAGCAGGTCACCAAATCTCCATTTCATTCAGCCACTTATCTGGCACCATAAGTCTTCTTGTCGAGAAGGGGACTTAAGAAGTTTTCCTTTTGAGCCAGGAAGGAGGCAAATATTCCTAGTTAGTTGTATATAGCAGTTTGCTTTCAGTTTCTTTTCTATTTTCCCTAAGTGCAATTTGCACAGGTAGTGTTTTTAGCCTTGTGTGTGTTTTCCTTTGTGTTGGGTAAAAAGATTCATGTTTGATTCTTAGATATTTGGGGCTATTACTATCCTTTCTTTAAAACTACATTCTGACTCTATGCCTAATGGACTACAAGGCAACTAGTCTCTAAGCATAGCAGGCATGCTTCCCTTAGGAGTCACCAATTTGATGACAATTTTTTGCCCAACAGGCCAGAAATTGGTCCCCTTCTTCCCCTGCTATTCTAGGCCATTTCATTTTTTGATTTTGCACAAGTCTAAGAATTACTATGAACTCTACAGGTTTTCTATGGACTTCACAGGGACTTCTACAAACTTTGCAGGGTTAGTCTTTAGTGCATGAAGAATCAGTCCAGAGAGTGCAAGGTTTTGCAAAGCTTCTTCAAACTCTTGTCTGAATAAATTCATAAGGAAAGAGGGCTAAAATGATTTATAAGGCACTTTTCCTTAAGGTTGAAAGAGTGGTTCAATGACATAATATTTCTAAGAGTTAGCACCTTTGAACCATTGAACCGGTTCAACACCTTTGCTTCATCGCTTGGTTCAATCGGATTAGTTCAATGCCATCAGTTCATCAGCAAGTTCATCATCTTAGTTTAATTACCTTGGTTTAATTGGCTTAGTTTAATGCCATCAGTTCATCGACAAGTTCATCATTTAGTTTAAACATTTGGTTCATTAGACGGTTCAATGAGCTTAGAATAAAGGCTCGACATGCAGTGTTGAACCATTGAACTGGTTCAACGAGTGGTTCAAGCGAATGGTTCAAAGGCTTGGTTCAAAAAAGGCTCAATGCATAGTGTTGAACCATTGAACTAGTTCAATGAGTGGTTGAAGCGAATTGTTCAAAGGCTTGGTTCAATAAAGGCTCAGCGTGTAGTGTTGAGCCATTGAATTGTTGAACCAATTTTGGTTCAATGGGTCAGTTCAATGGCTTGGTTCAAGGGGGCATCCCAAAGCTAAAGGATAGTTGCCCTTGCAGAGGGTAGTCTTAGGTTCAGGAGCCCTTGTAGAGGGCAAGAAATTTTTCAAAGGTAGCCGAAGGGGTAAATTTTTTAGAATTTCGTTTAAGTCATAATTCCTTTGAACTTTTTGTCCAAAGGAATTCCTTCAAACAAAAAGTCCAAAGAAATTCACAGGAAGGCCGTAGTAAAAAAGATCAAAGTTAGAAGCCCACTCGAAGGGTATGTGCCCTTGCAGAGGACTCTCGCTGAGGAGGAGGACTTTTCTCAAGAAGCTGAAGGGTCATTTTCCCCTTTGAGAAGGATCAATAAAGGAAGTTCACAGGAAAATGCCAAAGCAAAAAACCTACAGAAAAGCTCACCAAAGGACCCGATGGAATTTACCAAGGATGGTGACGTCTCAAAAGATGTCAATTTTAAGGAGACAAACTAGCCGTTGAGTATTCAATTTCAAGGTGATAGCTACGTGAATGTCAATTTTAAGGTAGTGAAATAGCTACTATTTTTTAAATATTTGCATGCCAACCATGAAAAGAGCCCAAGGAATATAGCGACCCACCAGAAGATCACACCTAAGGATTGAAAGAGTAGAGGGAGACAAGGTGCAAAAAGAGATAAAGCTGTCCAAGTGGCAAAGGGAAGGCAATTTATTGCCAGATGATCACCAAATGGTGCAAATAGTAAACAACACAGCTCATCTTTTAAAAGGGAACAAACCACAATATGTTTGCAAAAAAGAGGTGTAGCCTGTGCTTCCACATTAATGCTTGAATGCCAAAGTCAATTTTGGTGATTATACAACATGGTTCCATCAGGCCTCTTCTAGAAGAATGACATCAGTAATAGTGACTTCCTCTTTTTGATGTTTTCAGTGCACATGGGCCAGCTCATCAAAGGGTGCCAAAAAATTTTCAAAAGGAGGCGCCAAGTTCTCTCCCTCTTGCTATATATTGTTGAAATTCTCATTTGAGAAGGATCCACTCTTTTGGCCTTAAGGCAAAACTCTGCCCAAAATATCTCAGGGTTGTAAGGCAGAGCTCTGCTAGTTTTCTACCTTGAACTAGAACTTAGCTTTTTTACCTCTATCTAGACTTGCACTTTAAAGTATATGTCTATTTTCTTCTTTTGTGTTAAGTCATTGTCTTTCATGCTTTCACAGATCGATCACAGCATGTCCAGTGCATTGTGAAGTCTCCTTTCTGTAGGTCTGCCATAAGTGTCTATAGGGGAATGTAGGTGCCTATGAAATGGCTACCATAAGTGTGCTTGAGGACGCCTCTAGTGGTTTCTTCCTCCCTATATTTCCATAGACCCCTAGTTGACTATTTTAGAAGAGCTTCTCACTTTAGATGAAGTGTATGGGTGCTTATTTTTGGTGAAAAGTGTATATTCAGGCTGGGTGGGTCATCACTTTTGTGGTGTATCACCTTTTCACTTTTAGGCTCAGTAACTATTTTCAACATCTCTCTCCCTTTTCATCCCCCCTTTTTTCATTTTTATTTTGTATTAGTAGGAGAAACTAGGGCCTAAAAGATACATCAGAGGGAGCTAGCCCTCATCTAGAGACTCTCCCCTCTAGCTTCACTGGTCCCACAAGTGAGAGGGGAATTTCCATTGTTGCGTGTGGAAAGGCAGGAGCTCGACCTCCTACCCTGGGTTCAATCCACTGCCTCAACATAAAGGTGAGAAGAAACAAATAATTTTAAACCTATCTCAAGGTTTCCTTCACCATTGATTGCTCCCTAGTTCATATCTCCAAAACTCATCCAACTGAGTTAATTTCTAAAATCTTCTCACAATGAAAAACTGTATTCAAGAGATAGAAAAATATCCTTCAAACAAAAATTTATCAAAATTCATTCCTAAATAAAATAATTAGGAATTCTCTGAAAATAATGTGTTGAAGAGAATACAAGCATACTAATCTAGTACTATAGTTATGCTTATCAAAAACTATTCTATTAACTAATTTTATCTAAAAGGGTTGTTCCCTCTTCATGGTTTCCATAACTAAATAGTGGGTGGTTTCATCTTATTTAAACTCTATATTATAAGATTTATATTATATATTTTAAATTTAAAAAGGATTTCAAAAACAATTCCAAACAAAGACATAGTTTACTCCCAAATCAACCTTATAAAAAGGATTCAACCAAAATTGTGCAAACATAGTTACGTTTGAGAATAATTTATACCTCTGAAGAAACTATGAAGTGCACCTATTGAGTAATAGTTGACATATTTTTTGTGTCTTAAAAAACTTCCTATTTTCTTCCTACAACTCTTAACAAAGTTGTGAACATAAACTAAATTATAAACCAATTAAAAACTCAATCCATAAAGTGCAACAACCTATTTAATTTCCTAAACAATGCCTTGTTTGCCATTTCCATATCTTACCATGGAACTAATATTTTCAGTTTTTATTATCGTGAAGTAAATAGGCATCCATAATATAATTATTAATATAAAATATAAAGGCTACACAACTGGTTATCAAAGACCAAAATATTTTGTCAATACCAATATGAAATAAGACTACAATCATACCTCAATCTACCCTTTATGCAATAATGGTAATAGAAATATAACTAATTATTCTTGGATGTGCATCACTAAAAATTCCTTTAATTTTATTTGAATGTATCCTAAGATAGAAAGGTTGATTGTGATATCCCCTCCAAACAGGAAATATAGCAACACAAAAAACTCTGAACAAGATATAACTTCTGTTGAATAAATTCAGAATGATCACAATAATATAGTCTCTTAATAGCAAATTACAGATCTTATCACTTATCCTTCTAAACTATTACAATTTCAATCCTTTCTTATGCATATAAATATGAAATACAGTCTTAAAAACCCTGGCTTAGCAAAACTAGAAGTGAAAAATTGAATTCTGGAAGGTCTCGGCCTGTTGTGTCGAACACACAGTCTCCGGCGTCGGTCGATAAATTGCCGACGTCGGTCACTGCAGGTCGGCTTTCTGTCAACGTCGGTCTTTAGTCGACTGATGTCGGTCACTGGAAAGTCTCTATCTGCCGCGGTCGGTGCCTGAGCTGATCTGTACGGACCTGTACGGACTTCATACGGCCACCAATTAAACACAACTTCCCTATTTTCAACTCTTGATCTAAAAATATATGTCTCTAGCACAGAAGATCTCTAGCTGTATAATTTATTGAATCAAAACATAAAGCAATAAATACCTGGAATATCTGTAATAACTTCTGTGTGAAGTTATCTCTCAACCCTGAAATTCTGTGATAACTTTTGGATGAAGCTATTTCTCACTTTGGCAATAGATCAGATGATATTCCATAGCCTCTTAATTGCACACACTGAAGAGGGAACGTTCTCCAATGCAAAAGGAATCTTGGAACCCTAGGCTCAATCTTCACAGAAGAAATTCTCAAAATCAATAATCAATAATCAATGCATACCATCAACTCTCTCCCATGAGAAACTCTTATACCCTTCCAAAGGTGTGCTTGCTAAAATTAGATTTCCTCAAATTAGAACTTGGGGTTCTAAAATTAGAATTCCTCAAATTAGAACTTGGGCTTCTTAAATTAGAATTTGGGTCTTAAAATTAGACCAATTAATTAATAATTAATATCTAATTTAAAATTAGACCAAATAATTAATTAATTAATATCTAATTTAAAATTAGACCAAATAATTAATATTTGATTAAATCAATCAAATATTAATATCTCCCTCAATACATGTTGAATCCTTGAACCATCTGAAGCTGGTGAACCAGGGAGTGATTCTGCACATGGCCATATCAAAACAAGGGTGCTCCGTTGTATGTCAAATATCCCTAAATAATAGGAGCTCAGGCCTAATGTGTCTGAAATAACTTGAATGAGAGCCAACTATAGGAATTATATAAATCAAAGCCAAGCCAATCTCTATCATGACCCTCTATCCATCCAATCAGCCTACGAAGGTCGCATAATAGGCTAATCATCAATCCTATCAATGTCCACAAAAAAGGGGACATGACAATCCGCCCCTCCAAAAATTGCTTGTCCCCAAGCAATCTCGGAACAATGAACCACTCGATCCACCTGGATCCCAAATGTAATTATGCTTTGTACTGCTATAAATCAATGCAAGTACCTAGAATATCATTAGAATTAAAACAAAGAGAAACCCATAATCAAATTGGTGAATGCAACTCAACCAAATTCTAAGAGCACAACTACCATAGTCAAGAACACATGAGAACCAAACTCTCGAAGCATCATAACCCAAGTAGAATGGACAACTCAAACTGCCAATTCCATCTGCAAGAGATGGTGCCAATCCATCCCATAATGGATGGTAAGAAACTAGAGCCGATCTACACCTGTGTGAAATCAAATCTTCTCTCTCTGGGTTAAAAGAAGAATAATGAGCATACCTCACCTCAGAATCCTTGTGAGGTAGCATAGTAGATAGGATCCCTATAATCTCCCCACCCAATCTGCTAATAGCACCAGTACCTTAGATGAGAACACCTTCTGTCACCCTATGCGAATCTCGATGAACACCTGCACTATCCAGCAAATACTCCATGAATGACTCTGTGCAGTAAAAATTATATGTGGAAGCATCAACGTACTCCCCCACACACCACAACTGATCTCTCTATAAAGGTGGCACAATCAACTGGACCACACTGTCATCTATGTGAGAAGAATCAATCTGGAGAGGTATCCCAAACTCATGAAAACCAGGTACTCCCAAATCTTGAACTGGTGTGTCAGCCTCAACAACATGTTCCTCAGCTATAACTATAGGAACGTACTCACCAACAACACTCAATGTACTAACCTCTGAGTCTGGGGCTGGTGAAGACCGTAAATGCTCTAACTCCATGGTCATCTCAGCCAAATGAAATTGTGACTCCTCATAAGCTAACTGCATAGTCTCAAGAATCTCAGAAGTCACCTCTAGCTGCTGAGTAAGCTCACTCACCTTATCTTCCTCAACCAACAATGCATCATATGCTGTGCTACCCCACTCCATAAGATAATCTCTATCGGTGACCAACTGCATATAATCCTGTCTCAGAATCTGGATAGCCTCCCATAAAGAGTGGATTTCTATCAAGGACAAATAACTACCTCCCTGCTCGATGCTAGTAGGAGAACCCCATCCATAAACTGCTAACAACTGATGAGCATCATCGAAATGCTTGCAAGCGATAGCAATGTCTCACTCACTAACTCTCAGCTGACTAGACACATGGTGGCACTGGCTAGACTGTCTCCTACAATCCTCCTCTGATGCATGGTCCAAAAGACTAGACTCAAAATCACTGATCTCTAGAGTACTACCATCCATACTCTGTGAATCAACTCCATAGCTCATATCAACATACAGAGTATCAACAACTGTAGCATCACTGTCTAACTCCTCCATATCGAGAGAAACGGCTGGTGAAACTACTTCCTCAAAACTGTCCACTGCATCCTCCTGAGTATCATCTGCAATAATCGGATCCTGGGACTCTTCTACAATCTCTGTCATAATTGAGAGATCATCAACCCTCAGTGCACTAACATCTGAACACACCTCTACACTCTGAGTGCAAGCATTAGACTCGTCTTCATCTTCACTATCCTCCATCTCATAATAATCATCATAATCATGGGACATGCTGTGCTCTTGTCTAAGTGATCTGTAGTGATCTCTTCTCAGCTTAACAAAGTGATCAAAAGACAACCTCCCCTGAGCTCGTGCAGTTAATAACTTCCACTCATCCTTTGATGTCATATACCGTTTGGGTTTGTCTTTGGATGTAGGATATGAAAGAGATTCATTCAACCTCTTCAAACTTAGTTCTAGCTTCTTTATATTATTGTCCCACTGCCTCTGAGTATATGAAGTCATTATGATACTTCACTGATTCAATCTACCCAAAATACCCAACAGGACGGCAAGACATTGGCTCTGATACCACTGTGATATCCCCTCCAAACAGGAAATATAGCAACACAAAAAACTCTGAACAAGATATAACTTCTATTGAATAAATTTAGAATGATCACAATAATATAGTCTCTTAATAGCAAATTACAGATCTTATCACTTGTCCTTCTAAACTATTACAATTTTAATCCTTTCTTATGCATATAAATATGAAATACAGTCTTAAAAACCCTAGCTTAGCAAAACTAGAAGTGAAAAATTGAATTCTGGAAGGTCTCGGCCTATTGTGTCAAACACACAGTCTCCGGTGTCGGTCGATAAACTACCGACGTCGGTCACTGCAAGTCGGCTTTCTGCCAACGTCGGTCTTCAGTCTACTGATGTCAGTCACTAGAAACTCTCTGTCTGTCACAGTTGGTGCCTGAGCTGATCTGTACGGACCTGTACGGACTTCGTACGGCCGCCAATTAAACACAACTTCCCTGTTTTCAACCCCTGATCTGAAAATATATGTCTCTAGCACAGAAGATCTCTAGCTGTATAATTTATTAAATCAAAACATAAAGCAATAAATACCTGGAATATCTGTAATAACTTTTGTGTGAAGTTATCTCTCAACCCTGAAATTCTGTGATAACTTCTGGATGAAGCTATCTCTCACTTTGGCAATAGATCAGCTGATATTCCATAACCTCTTAATTGCACACACTGAAGAGGGAACGTTCTCCAATGCAAAAGGAATCCTAGAACCCTAGGCTCAGTCTTCACAGAAGAAATTCTCAAAATCAATAATCAATAATCAATGCATACCATCAACTCTCTCCCATGAGAAACTCTTATACCCTTCCAAAGGTGTGCTTGCTAAAATTAGATTTCCTCAAATTAGAACTTGGGGTTCTAAAATTAGAATTCCTCAAATTAGAACTTGGGCTTCTTAAATTAGAATTTGGGTCTTAAAATTAGACCAATTAATTAATAATTAATATCTAATTTAAAATTAGACCAAATAATTAATTAATTAATAATTAATTAATATCTAATTTAAAATTAGACCAAATAATTAATATTTGATTAAATCAATCAAATATTAATATCTCCCTCAATACATGTCAGATCCTTGAACCGTCTGAAGCTGGTGAACCAGGGAGTGATTTTGCACATGACCATATCAAAACAAGGGTGCTCCGCTGTATGTCAAATATCCCTAAATAATAGGAGCTCAGGCCCAATGTGTCTGAAATAACCTGAATGAGAGCCAACTATAGGAATTCTATAAATCAAAGCCAAGCCAATCTCTATCATGACCCTCTATCCATCCAATCAGCCTACAAAGGTCACATAATAGGCTAATCATCAAGCCTGTCAATGTCCACAAAAAAGGGGACATGACATTGATCCTCTCTTAAAACCATCTCACACCTCAGGTGTTAATGTGTTGTTTTCTTCTTCATCCATGTTGATCCTGTAAGGCTAGTGGTTCCAGAAACTTGGCTATTAGAAGCTTGTATTCTTATAGAGAATTAAAATGTCTTCCAATTTTAGTTTTCACTAACCACCTACATAATCAAGTCAACATAATAAAAATAACAACAAGAATCTGATATCTAAAACAAACTCCAAAAATGAAGTATATCAATAATTGAAGAAAGGTCCTACAATCACTTGCTTTGATACCAAATTTGATCCATAAATCATGTAAAATAGTTTCTATAAATGGATATTGAATCTATCAATTCTTATTTAATTACATATAAATTTGTTTTGGAATATTATAGGAATGAATATAAATTAATTAGAAAACTTCATAAACTCATTTCCCTATATATAACTCCATGTTTTGTATTATTTTATAACTTTCCATGTTTCTCTTTATATCTTATCAATTATATTTAAAATTAATGAAAATGATACACAAAATAATTTAAAAAAATATGGAAAGATAAACACTAGAATGTGATAATAGAGTTCACCCATCATTTGGGCTACATATATAGGTTTGTAATCATGAACTGATCCATTAAAAAGATGTAAATATTGATATTTAAAAATTACATCAAAATATGGATTTAACATGTAAAATAGTACTATAATTTGACATCGTGAAGACTCTAAGATTTTTAGAAACTCATATTCCTTTCATCTACATCACCTATATTTCCTCTCCATGCATGTGACTAAATTTCCCCATTAAGAGTATCTATAAAAATCTTAAATGGGCATAATAATGAATAAGAGTGTCTTTGGCTATTACAGATTTGTAACTCCTAATATAAACCCTAAAACCACATTATCAACCCTTCCCTAGCTTTAAATCTTATAAAATAGAAGGATTAAATCAATAGTATAGTCTCGGGTCTCATTGTGTATTACACAGTCACACATAGATTTCTTCCTTATCTATCACCATATAATAGAAGAAAATGTGATAACATGTTTTCTTGGGTCTATGAAAATATGTAAATTTCATACAACATATATTCCTTGCCCATGGATCCAAATCCTATTTCTAAATAGGCATATTATCCTACAAATTGATCTTTAGTATTCAAGATAGCATGATATATATATATATATATATATATATATATATGAATAAATATGTTATTTTGTATAGTCATGAATGGGATATCTTCTATTTTTTAATATGGGAAGATAGTTATGATATATATATATATATATATCATAACTATCTTCCCATATTAAAAAATAGAAGATATCCCATTCATGACTATACAAAATAACATATTTATTCATAAATACTTTTATCTTCTATTTTTTAATATGGGAAGATAGTTATGATATATATATATATATATCATAACTATCTTCCCATATTAAAAAATAGAAGATATCCCATTCATGACTATACAAAATAACATATTTATTCATAAATACTTTACTAGATACCTATTTCTATATGCCATACACCCATGGCCAATGGTCATTTACAAATCAGCAATGCCTTCTTCACCATCATGAATCTATATAAATAGGCATCAATCTACAAATATGTCTTTCCCACAAACCTTGAAAATTCATTGCATAGTCCTTTAAATGGCTTAGTCTACGTTATCTTTTCTAATAGTCCTTAACCTCATGGCTCAGGCCTATAGAAATTGATACCATGTTTAATGGCTTTTGAAAAAAATGGAAGAATCCATAAAACTAACTTAGGTCTATGTTTCTAAAATAAGACCACCTTATAAATGGTGATCCCCTCTATATTTGGAGATGCACTACATCTATGGCTAAAAGACCTTTTAATGTATATGCCTCTACTATGTATAATTTACCTATTTCCAAAGGCTTTTATCAAATTAAAGAACACATTAGACTTATTTTGCATTCACCTCATAGGTTAATGGCTCAAAAGGTTTTCCATGATAGGTGTAGTCACCTCGCCATTCTGTAGATAGATGAGGACTATGTCAAATAGTCATTCACCTATTAAAAGGTGAGATTCTTTATTTTCCCATCAACCTTCAAGACCTACGTGCCTTTTGTATCAATCCTCCTTTGACTTGGTTCATGGATATAAAATGGAGATATACTTCTTTGTCACAAGCTTTGTCCTACATATTCACATTCAAGACTGTATCCTTTGCCAAAGACTTGGCTTGGTACTAATTATCTTCATCATGTTCATCACCCCCCATGATATTTCAATAGTGATCCCCTATATTATTCTTTCATGGCTGAAGGCTATTTGAAATAGCAACTTATTTCATTCTTCTGAATTAGCTTTATATTAGGTGATCTACCCATGTAGTCAAAACCATCTTGATAAGTTATTTATCAAATAAGGATTAATATACCATATTTTATATATGGGAACTCATGGAAAGCTTAAAAAATACTTGAATATAATGTATAACTCATGTATTTGGCCATGTATTCCACCATTTTACTTGGCTTTATAACTAGCTTCAGACTTGGGTGATTGAGCTTGATTTATAGGATTCAATTATTAGGCTAACTCTAATTTGGGACATGAGCTAGCTCTCCAAACATATTAATCAAGCTCAAGTTTCTTGTTGAGTTGGCATGAATTTGATTGGAGAATACATGACGAGTTGAGTTTAAGGGTAAGCTAGCCATGATAATCTTGAACATAACATGTAAAATTGAAATAATAACTCAGTGGTGTAGTTTAAGCTTGACATGCATTATGACTTAGAAAAATAAAAAGGATGTGGTGCTATGCCACATGGTGGCCTAAGGACCCTCCATGTGTACCTCTCTAAATGGTCCTCATTCTACCATGTGTCACAACCAAGATCATCGAAATAATATATTGTAAATTACAGTGTAATTATGAAATTTAAAACACTATTACCATATACAATGACAAAGACTCCCACCATTATAAAAGTGGGCTCCCCTAACTATGGTCTCCATTTCTATCCTTTTTAATGATCAACAAATTTTTTTAAATTGAAAATCCTCTAGATCATTCCCTAATTTTATATAATTTCCATGTGTTTCGGCAAGAGACAATGTGTATAATCGGATTGATTTTTGTCCAAATGAAGTACAATCTTCTTAATAATTAAAAATATATTCAATTAAAAACTAAACTTGTATGTTTGTGGTTATTTTACCCTAATATGGGTTTGAAATACTAATAATATAGAAACTTGAAATGCAATTCAAATATTAAGATATGACATTCAAGCATACATATTAATTTAAAATATTGAAACTAATTACACTGATTTGACAAGTGGCATATGCTAAATATAATTTATACAGTGTTGGTTTCATTAATTTAGGTTAATATCACTAGTCAATATATATTTGTGTTAAAATAAGGTACTATGACTATATGGTCACCTTTATCTATCTTGGTTTTCTCTCTATCTACAATCCTAAAACTTGATGCACATAAATCTATAAATTATACTCCTTTGACTTAAAATCCTAGGTGTATTTGTGATGGATATAAGCCTAAAAAACTAATAAAATAAAAACTAATAAATTTTAATGAGATAAAATGATCCCAATGACCTTTGCATAATGATTGATTGCTACCTATCTATCTAATATTTAAGGAGGGAAATTAAGTCACATGTAGTTATCCAAAAATGTGATTGTGAAATTATGTTCATTTTCTATATATATGAAGATATGATACTTGAAAATAATTTTTTGAATTGGATTTATCATGCTTAAAACTTTGATTGTGACTTATCCTAGTGATAGATTCAATATTTGGGAATAATGACTAAATTTTTTCATTATGCAATAGTGTATATATGTGTGCCAGATAAGTTCCAAATCCTTTTGAATGAGACCTTTATTTGTTTATATATAATTCCAATTAGGTAATTTATCATTCTATTCATGCTAGGAAAATGGAACAACCCTAAATAAAAGTTTTATTTTTAAAAGTAAACTTTTATATGATAAGGTGGGTTTCAAATAGTTTGGGTCAATATCACCTAAAACAAATAGAATTAACACGTGTCTAATTTGACTAAATTGAAGGTTTAGAAATTTATATAAAGGATATTTAATAGGTTTGAAATAGATAATAAGGCTAACTTTTTTTTATAAAAATATAACATAAGGTTATACTTATAATATAACATTCAAGTATGAGAGAATGACATGTTAAGACCTTGTTTATGCACTCAATTCATGTGTGATAAATGTGTGTCAAGCTTGTAACTGCCAAGTACTTAATACTAGATTTTAGTATTTATAAATGCCACATTTTTAAAATGATGATATTTATAGATTAAAATGATAAAATGTACATGGATTTCTATAAAACACTTTTTATTTATTATGAACCTCTAATTGTGTAGGTCATTCAATAACAAAACTTGAAATCATGTGTAATTAATGTCGATAGATTTAAAATTTTAATCTAAAACTAAATTTTTGAAAATTTAAAGAGAAAAGGAAAAAGTACATTTTTTTAGTGGTAAAACCATGTTTCACTTGAAAACTTGTTTTAGATTATGTATTCTTTTCATAGCATTAGAGAAACGTGTGATTCCTTATGGAATCACTAGAGAGTTGGGGTGATTGTGCTTCAAATTTTGTGTATTATGCAAGGTCTTGGGCTAGGAATAAAACATGTCCTAACCCTCATGAATTTTCAAAAAATTAAGAAATATAAGAAACTAAATAAATACATAGTTAAAATAGAGAATCACATGTTAAGTTCACTCAAATAAATTAAATAAACCACTTTATATGTATTATATATTCAATCTTATAGTTTCTCTCACATTTTCTCCTTTTAAAAATTAAAAAACAAGATAAAAATAGAATGAATAATGTTCATTCCCCCATCATGAATGAAGGTTTAGTTTTATATTTTCACTCAATGTATAATAGCATTCATGATTGAAAGATAATACAAAATGTTCATGCTCCCATCATTATCGCATATCTGATCAGTGTGAAGTGGAATGACAACCATTTTCCATTCAACTATAAACTATGGTGTTGTGTATGTTCATAAACTAATATCATGCTACGTGAATATGAAAGTGTGTATATGTGCATGAAACAATATTATGCCTCATGAATCTAAAATTTTATACATGTGCATGAATGAGTATCATGCATCATGAATCTCAAAGTGTGTATATGTGTATGAGCCAATATCATACTCCCTTAATATACATGAATTGATATAAAATGTTATGCATCTATATGCTGAATCTAATAAAATTTATCTCAAATGTTTGTGTTTATGTAAACATATTATATATTTTCAATTAAAACACATGCATATGTCCATTCATATTCCCCAAAGTGTGTATGAATATATATGCTCAAATATTTATAAAGTGAGTATACATACCCCATAATCTATACTAATGTGTCAATATCTTTCATGCAACTAAACAATTATAAATATTTAAAATCTATACTATGATATAAATTTATGATAATTGAGGCTCATATCTCTACAAAAATTCCATCATAATTCTTCCTTTTGAGATTAGGGAGGTGTCATGTAATTCATTTATCTAAACATAAGAGTTAATTGTATCATGGCATATGTAAAGATAACATCATGTATAATCATTTCAACATCTAGAGAGTATGTCATCATAGTAGTGTATATGTAAATCAAGGAATATTAATTTCATGTATAGATTTATATCAATGAAACACATAATATAAGAATTTATGAAAATACTACATAGTGAAAATGCATGATATAGATCAAGGTAGTACTGAATGTCAACAAGATCAAATAGTGAAATTGTTAGTGTCATTGATAATTCCAAGGGCCACATACAAGGGACATAAATATGTAAAAAACAAAGCCAAGGGTCACATGAAAGGGGACATAAAGATGTTTCACATAAGGGATATTAAAGATGTTGCATCAAAAAAGGGAAAGAGACACATGTAATGGACATAAATATGTTGTAATCAAGGCCAAAGAGACACAAAAAACAGACAAACATAAATTATCCTATCATGTAATATATTAACAACATAAATGAAGCATAAAAAATTTAAACTAGTCTACATCATCCATATGTATCAATGCCACATCAGTATGTAATAACATATACATGTATCATTATGTAAGACATGAATAGATAACAACACACATGTAATAAATATAGGTAGTTAAACATGGTATATAAGGTCATAGAAAGATATAACCTATATGTTGTGACCAACAAGCCTCATTTTAAAAAATTCAAAAAAAAGGAGCCATTTATCCTAAAATTCCTATGTTTTGTCCCTATCAAGAAAAAAATTGGCCTTAAAATGATTTCATACTAAAACCTAAGTACTACTATTTGCTTTTTATTTTAAAAATTTGGCTTAAAATTAGGATATTAATTTTTTTTATTTTATTCTTAAATTTATTCAACTAACTAAACAAATCATTACTTTCTAAGTTTATAAATTTGGTAATGTATAGGTTAGTGTCTTATTGACATGTGTCATTACTTCACTAAAATTTGATAGACTATTTATGTCTATTCAAATATAAAGCTATAATTACATCAACTAAATGATATTATCCCATGCATAACATTCTCATTATATCTAAAAGAAAAATTTAATGTTACAAGTCTCATAAATGCATGACCAACTGACTACACAAGACTATGCCAAGTGTCATTATCTCGATTCATCATAGTCTCTAGTAGAAAACTCAGTTATGAAGTCATGTGACTAGATGATTATACAAAATTTAACAACTTATCTTCATCTCATTGATTCATGTCTCTCACTCTATAATTATAAATAAAAAACTAGTGACCACCAAAGTGAGACTAATCCACATGTTTCAAACTCATTTGATTTTAGGCCTTGATATATAGATCTAAAGTTATAAATAATCTGACAAGCCAACCAAGTGAGATCATGTAATGTGTTAACATCTTACTATGTAGAGACCAATTCAAAAAATGATAGAGATAAAATATACAAACCGAAAGATAGGATGCCACATATCATCCATTATATAGTCATCTTCAACATGTCCTATACCAATCACACCACATGTCAATTCTAAGTAGTCATCAACCATGTATAATGCCACATCATCAAATCACTACTCTATACATTTATGTGACCCTAAGACTTAGTGATAGAGAAAAATATAAAATTCATAGGCATATTAAAACTAAAATATATGACTAAGTAGTTAAAGGTAGTGATAAATCATCATGTGTCAAATGAACTCACAAAAGATGATGTCATAAAAATAAAATTCAAACTTGACAAATAGATGACAATGATTATTACTATGTGATTAATTATCATGAATGAATGATTAAAATAATTAATTTAAAATATAATAAAATGGAATATATGATATATTATTGAATTAAATCGAGTTACATTTTAAAATTGATAAAATATAAATTATTATTTAGATCTCCATATCAACTAAAATCCCTTAATTTTAAATTAAACATAGATTGAATAAGTCATAAATGGAAGCCAAATACCAATAAAATTCTACCTAGATGTTATGATTTGGTACAAATAATTATTTTGTAAATACATATATCAATTTTATTTTAATGGAGCATTCAAGCATTACTCACAATTTATGTATTGGTTGAGGTTGTTTAACCTTACAAGGAAAAATAAAATTTGTCTCTTGATCAAAAGGGATTGAAGAGATGTAATAAGAATATAATTTATAGGAAATACATGAAAAATACTTATAATAATAAGCCAAATTATATATTTCCTATGAGGTGTCTCTAAAGATAACTTTTGAGACTTCAATCTCTGGTCCTCCTCACACTCAAGGTACATAACAAGTGCATATTGAGAAATAAGGTCAAGATCCTTTTATGGAAAAGGGTGTAGACCAAAAATTTATAAAAATTTAGAACTTTTATATCACATAAACTACTTTAGTTTCTCCATATATGGTAACTATGTTGGCTTCTCCATAGGACTCAACACATGTCACCACATCCCTTGTTTCAACTATTACACCAAGTCCTCCAATTGTCCTTCCAATTTTCATGGAATATATGGATTTAATTGGTCTATAAAATTAAAAAAAATGGATTATTTGTATAATATATATCCTAAAACTAACCTCTTAACTATTTTTTATACACCAATTGATTAATTCTTTAAAATTTTAACCCATGATACTATTACACAACTTATTCTTTCCACCCATGACCTAGACACCATAGTCATTAACCCACATTTTGAGGACCTAGTATCCTAATAATTTTTTCCCATGCATCCTTTTAAATACCATATATTTACCCAATTATGGGTTTCTATTACATAGGGTCTCCCAATAGATTAAAGATTCATATCAATCTAGGAGTCTCCTTACCTTACCAAGTATGTTTTAAGGACCCTTCCCTAGAAAATGATTTCCAAAAATAAATTGTTCATCCCACCTTTATCTTCACCATCCACACCTACCTATTACACTCATAAATCTCTATCCATTCTCATTCCTCCACCACAAAACATCACACCCCTTACCACTTAGTCTCCTACTCAAACCTCTTCTCAAGACTTACTATCAACTCCCATATGGATACACAAAAAAGAAAGTAAAAATAAAGTCAAGATCCTTTTATGGAAAATGGTGTAGACCAAAAATATATAAAAATCAATAAATTTTATATGACATAAACTACTTTAGTTTTTCCATATATGGTAACTATGTTGGCTTCTCCATAGGACTCAACACATGTCACCACATCCCTTGTTTCAACTATTACACTAAGTCCAATTGTCCTTCCAATTTTCATGGAATATATGGATTTAATTGGTATGTAAAATACAAAAAAATGGATTATTTGGATAATATTTATCCTAAAACTAACCCCTTAACTATTTTTTATACACCAATTGATTAATTCTTTAAAATTTTAACCCATGATACTATTACACAACTTATTCTTTCCACCCCTGACCTAGACACCATAGCCAAAAACTCACATTTTGAGGACCTAGTATCCTAATAATTTTTTCCCATGAATCCCTTTAAATACCATATATTTACCCAATTATGGGTGTCTATTACATAGGGTCTCCCAATAGATTAAACATTCATCTCAATCTATGAGTCTCCTTACCTTACCAAGTATGTTTTTAGGACCCTTCCCTAGAAAATGATTTCCAAAAAGATATTGTTCATCCCACCTTTATCTTCACCATCCACACCTACCTATTAAACTAATAAATCTATATCCATTCTCATTCCTCCACCACAAAACATCACACCCCTCACCACTTAGTCTCCTACTCAAACCTCTTCTTAAGACTTACTATCAACTCCCACATGGATATAAAAAAATGAAAGTAGAAATAAGGTCAAGATCCTTTTATGGAAAAGGGTGTAGACCAAAAATGTATAAAAATAGAGAAATTTTATATTGCATAAACTAATTTAGTTTCTCCATATATGGTAACTATGTTGGCTTCTCCATAGGACTCAACACATGTCACCACATCCCTTGTTTCAACTATTACACCAAGTCCTGCAATTGTCCTTCCAATTTTCATGGAATATATGGATTTAATTGGTATGTAAAATACAAAAAATTTGGATTATTTATATAATATATGTCATAAAATTAACCCCTTAACTATTTTTTATACACCAATTGATTAATTATTTAAAAATTTATCCCGTTATACTATTACACAACTTATTCCTTCCACCCCTGACCTAGACACCATAGCCATTAATCCACATTTTGAGGACCTAGTATCCTAATAATTTTTTCCCATGCATCCATTTAAATACCATATATTTACCAAATTATTGGTGTCTATTAAATAGGGTTTCCCAATAGATTAAACATTCATCTCAATCTAGGAGTCTCCTTACTTTACCAAGTATGTTTTTAGGACCCTTCCCTAGAAAATGATTTCCAAAAAGAAATTGTTCATCCCACCTTTATCTTCACCATCCACACCTACCTATTACACTCATAAATCTCTATCCATTCTAATTCCTAAAACATCACACCCCTTAACACTTAGTCTCCAACTCAAACCTCTTCTCAAGACTTACTATCAACTCCCATATGGATACAAAAAAATGAAAGTAGAAATAAGGTCAAGATCATTTTATGGAAAAGGGTGTAGACCAAAAATGTATAAAAATCAAGAAATTTTATATCACATAAAATACTTTAGTTTCTCCATATATGGTAACTATGTTGGCTTCTCCATAGGACTCAACACATGTCACCACATCCCTTGTTTCAACTATTACACCAAGTCCTCCAATTGTCCTTCCAATTTTCATGGAATATATGGATTTAATTGTTATGTAAAATACAAAAAAATGGATTATTTGGATAATATTTATCCTTAAACTAACCCCTTAACTATTTTTTATACACCAATTGATCAATTCTTTAAAATTTTAACCCATGATACTATTACACAACTTATTCTTTCCACCCCTGACCTAGACAACATAGCCATTAACTCACATTTTGAGGACCTAGTATCCTAATAATTTTTTCCCATGCATCCTTTTAAATACCATATATTTACCCAATTATGGGTGTCTATTACACAGGGTCTCCCAATAGATTAAACATACATCTCAATCTAGGAGTCTCCTTACCTTACCAAGTATGTTTTCAGGACCCTTCCCTAGAAAATGATTTCCAAAAAGAAATTGTTCATCCCACCTTTATCTTCACCATCCACAACTACCTATTACACTGCTAAATCTCTATCCATTCTCATTCCTCCACCACAAAACATCACGCCCCTCAAAACTTAGTCTCCTACTCAAACCTCTTCTCAAGACTTACTATTAACTCCCACATGGATATAAAAAAATGAAAGTAGAAATAAGGTCAAGATCCTTTTATGGAAAAGGGTGTAGACCAAAAATGTATAAAAATAGAGAAATTTTATATCACATAAACTACTTTAGTTTATCCATATATGGTAACTATGTTGGCTTCTCCATAGGACTCAACACATGTCACCACATCCCTTGTTTCAACTATTACACCAAGTCCTCCAATTGTCCTTCCAATTTTCATGGAATGTATAGATTTAATTAGTATTTAAAATATTAAAAAATTGGATTATTTAGATAATATTTATCCTAAAACTAACCCCTTAAATATTTTTTAAGCACCAATAGATTAATTCTTTAAAATTTTAACCCATGATACTATTACACAACTTATTCTTTCCACCCCTGACCTAGACACCATAGCCATTAACCCACATTTTGAGGACCTAGTGTCTTAATAATTTTTTCCCATGAAATAATTTAAATACCATATATTTACCCATTTATGGGTGTCTATTACATAGGGTCTCCCAATATATTTAACATTCATCTCAATCTAGGAGTCTCCTTACCTTACCAAGTATGTTTTTAGGACCCTTCCCTAGAAAATGATTTCCAAAAAGAAATTGTTCATCCCACCTTTATATTCACCATCCACACCTATCTATTACACTCCTAAACCTCTATCCATTATCATTACTCCACCACAAAACATCACACCCCTTACCACTTAGTCTCCTACTCAAACCCCTTCTCAATACTTACTATCAACTCCCACATGGATACAAAAAAATGAAAGTAGAACAATTAGCTAGACAAGATTTGACTATCACTAAGGAACTAAAATTAAAAATAAAAGTTTATGAGAACTAAAATAAAATAAAAATGGTGAGGATAATAAAAATCATAATTGGAGGGAATCCCACTCGGGTTTTAAGAGAATAATATCTCTTCTCACTAAAAAATAAAAGAAAAGGTAGACCTGGAGAAGAAAATGAGATCAAAGAGGACCCTATTTATATGGTGGATTCCACTATAGGATTCTTAAAGTAAATTCTCATGGGATGAAATGTAATAACATAGTACTATATTCACAAGGTATAATATAATATCTAAAATATATAGTAAATAATTTGCACAACTCAACTAAAGCCCTTTATAACATAGTATGTTATATTCAATAATCAAAGGTAGAGTCACAAAAAAAAATGGGGAAATGTGGTGATATTTTCTGATTTATTGAAGAGATTATATAAAAAAATTACACTTTATAAAAAATTTATTAAGTGAAAATTCATATTAAAACCTCAATTTATTGCAGCTTCTAGACATTACTTTGGCATAAAACTATGTTACCAATAAAAGGGATCATCTAATGAAGTGACAAAAAATGTAAGAGTTGATTGAATAATAGTTAAGATGAGATAATAAATCTATCCAAATAATAGGATATATTTTCATCAATTGTGTATATAAACCACTTTGGTAGGTTGTTACAAGGCCATTTTTTCAAAATTTGCATCAGATTGCTACCAAGAGTTTAAAGGTAGAATTTAAAAACACAATTTTTGTAAGTAGTGACCAAGTGATTCAATTGATCACTTTTTATGAGTAAAATTTATCAATTTAATTCCTTTAATATCTATTATATATCATCAATGGTCTTACATAGGAAGATAATAATTAAGATTCTAGTTCTATTTAACCTTCTTATTAATCAATCTCGAAGCCATAGAGCTATACTTACTAAATGCATGATTAGTTATGAAAATATAAAGGAGTAAGAATATTTGGATTTATGGGAATGATATTCACCTTAAAAATCTCAAATTTCAACAAATGTGTCTTTCTCTATGATGTAAACAATAATTTATAATATAACATGGCCTATTTTTATGACACTGCCTCCTATCACAACTCCATTAAAAACTCAAATAGGACCAAATTTAGCCACAAATATAATATTATATTTAATTAATTTAGTCACTATAGATATTAAAATATCATAAATTATAGGTTTCATGTCAATATCCATTGTTCCTAGTATTTAAGGTCAACCAATTTCAACTATAGTCTAGTCTAATTTGAGTGCATTCATAACTAGCAGTGTTACCCAAACCTAGTAAAATGACCAATGAAGTGTATTTTCAACATAATTATTTATATAATTATATATAAAAAATTTATAGCTATATTAATACTCTTATTGATAGACTTTTTAAAACATGTTGTATTTCTATATTAAATTAATATTCAATATTATTTTAGATTCTATAAATTTTGACAAGATTTAAGGATGAGGTGACCTAAACTAAAGCTACATATAAATTTATTTTATATATTTTAAAGAGAGGATAATTTTTAAATTAATTAAATTAAATAATTTTTTTTTGCAACTATTCTATGAGTTTGTTTTAGTGTGTTATCTCTTACAACTTTCTATGTTTCATTGAAGAATTTAAGTTAATAAATATGTAGTAGGATAAGTGTGTGTTATTTTTAGGGATAGTATTTAATATTATATTATAGTTATAAATTAATTTTTTATATATCATACTTAAAAAATTAAGTGGCATTGAATATGCATAGCAATGTGGTACTAAAAACATCCTTGATTGTAATCACATAGTCATCCTGCATTCATTCCTTAGACTCTTCATTATTTTTGATTATGTTATGTACTTTAAAATAATACATAATATGAATTTGTTTATTAATTGTATGTATATGATATGTTTTAAGTATGTATCACCTCAGTCTTGTACACTTGTAAAATTTATACCTTGGTTGTTCTTCTTAGTTATACACATGCTTGCTTCAGTAAGCCTCACATTTACTCTATATTATGCCCCTTGGATTATATATTAATCCAAATATTATTATATTGATGATATAGAAATTCCATATTTCCCATAATTCTTAAAATGTAATTATATTACACCTCTACAAGTTTTAAACTTGTGCCTACTCTCCTCTCTGGACACTATTGTCTAGGACAAATTATAGTGTACATGTTATAGTCCTACCTTGACACAAGTTTCTAATGCCTTAAAGTCATCCAATTTGTAAATAAAACATATTAAAATGAATATCATAGGTGATTTAATGTGATTTATCTCTTGATAAGATTGGTATACATATAATATCAACCCTCATTCATTCCTTACCTAGTAAATAGACCAAAAGAGCACTCAAGAAATGCTCATGTTACCAAAAGCTTTGTTATTATTACCTATTATAATATAAATAAAAGGAATATCTCATCTAAATGTCTATAGTAATAAATTATTAGTCATAAGTTCATATTTACCAAGTCAAGTCAGGTCATTATTTTACTTTCTTTACACACATTGCATGATTCACACACAAGTGAACACATAGGGAAGAACTACATAAGTTTGAGGTTTTTTTATAGAGTATTGGATATGTAGGAAATTCCCTTTGATATTGGGGTCATTTAAAATTGGCTTGACATTATTTTCCCACTAACCCATTTTTTCCCAAGGTCACATTGAATATGGAAATCTAGGGTTTTACCTTTTCACTATGAGCAACAATCCATGACCTAGATATGAATGCATTAGAGTGTAGGTGTATATGAACCTAGAATCATCCAAGTGGTCATATCCTATTTTAGTTGATATTTTGTATTGAATGCTACCTTAAAACATACATAATAGTATCGATGAAACCATCCTATGATGATGTAACTTTTCATAGAGCTAGAGACACCTGATCTAAAATCTAACAATTGTTATAGAACTATCTTCCTACCTATACCAGATCTAGATGAAAATTAACATTAGAAATAATTAAGTAAATAACTTTTGTATCATTTTATATATCTATCATAGTTTTACTTTCCATTAATAACTTATCTCAATTTAATAAATTTGCCATATGAGTTTAACACATTAATTAACATGTTGTAGAACTTATATTCACCCTTATGCCCTATCATTTCTATATGTTTAACCCTATCTACCCAAGTAAGGATATCCTAATCCAAATTAGGGTTAAAAATTTGGTGAACCTGGTCTTTGAACATCAAACCCTAGGCCAATTAGGGTTTTCTAATTTTTTTAATTTTTGTATTATATTTCAAATTTTTTTTTTTTTCATTTATGAAATATTGGAAAATGTTAGTGAAAAAACCTAATTGAAAATAGAGGATCAAGAAACATTTATTACTCATCTTAATAACAAAAAGGGATGAATATATGAATTTTTGTATATTACAAGGGATGAAATAAGCAAACAAAATAAAATAAAGGCTACCTAACTTAATAATGGTGAATATTTAGAAGGTACTATAACTCAACCCACACTTATCAATCCACTTCCATATAATGGAGGCAAATATAATGTGTTTCAACCTTTATTACTTGAATTTACTATTGATACATATATGATTAACTTACTCATTGTTTCAACACATATACCTATTTCAAAACTTATTACAACTCAAAACATATTTCCATCCCCTATGGTGACTATTCAAATTTATAATTAAAATCCCACTAGGCCTATATATCAATCACTCTTTCAAGTCATAAAGACCTTGTAGGACAAGGTTAAAAACATTGAGATAAAGGCTTCAAATTATTCACATGTTATAGATTCACAAGATGTGTTGTATAACTCTCTTGCATTTGAGATCTTTTTACACCATTTATAAACTAGATTTGTTACACCTAATTTCATATTTTATGATGGCAAGGGTGATCCTAAATAACATCTTCAAACCTTCTATGTAGCATTCCTCGATTATGATTCCAATTATAAAAATTTTAACCAAATTATTTCCAAAAAGCCCCAAGGACTATGCTTTGAGGTGGTTTTATGACTTACCTCTCCAATATGTGGAAACATTCAAACCTCTAGCTTATTATTTTTTGGCACACTTCTATATTAACATTACCAAAAATATTTCTATGATCAAATTACAAAGATAAAATAGATAAAAAATGAAAAAAACAATGAATATGTATTGAGATATAAGATAATGCTAGACAAAATGACTAATCCTATGATAGATAAAGAGTTTCAATACATATTCAAGAAAATATTGCTTGCTCCTTTACATGAGTCCAATATTTTCAAAATGTTTCAATATTTGGATGCTTATGACATGTTGTACATAATTATGAAGTGAATATTATGTCATTTAATAAGCTCAAGTATGTAGTAAATACACTAACTGCATCTACATCTAGTAAATAATTTACAATCAAACCAAGTTATAAGGTAAAACCTCCTAAGCCTAAAAAGGAAATAATGACCATTATTAATAGAGTTACATAATAACCTACTTATCTTATCCTATCTAATGCACCAAAGATATAATTTACATGTTTATTTGATCCTCCTACATCATTACTCTTGTGGTTGATAGAGTGTCATATTATATCTCTCCATCTTCCTACAAAGGTTAATGTAAATATACCTCTACCCAGAAGATATGATGAAAAGGCTTATTTTGACTATCACCAAGACCCTAGGCATTCTATGGAAAAAAAATTTACCTTTAAGCATAAGATACAAGACCTCATCTATGACCAACATATTACATTTGATGATCCTCTAGAGGAATCTAGTTCACAACCTGGTGATCAACATAAGTAAAAAATATTTAAAAATCCTTTGAAAGACCATTCTAAAAAGGAATAAGAAGTCCAAATGGTATATAATTCACATATTTCTCCATCATATTATGGACACCCAATATATGGGGCTATTTTTACTTACACATGACATATTTAGACACTCATTTTTGGCCACTTTCATGCCTAAACCAAGATTCATATCAATTTATAAAAAACAACACAATTTAAGCTTTAAAATCACATGAATTTACCAAATTCATCCATATAAGGGATATAATTACTTTTAAATGTTGTGAGACTTAATTATTTTGGGTATTACACTATATGCATTAATAACCTAGTTTGGTTTCAACCCTAGTCAAATCATGACCTAGTAATTTGACATTCTTGGCCTATTGATCTATTAATTCAAAACATTTAAAATAATTGACAAAATCCAAAAAACACAAAGCAATATTAATTAAAAATAAAATCATAATTAATTTACCTAAATACAAATTCCAAGTCAAATTAGTGAATTTTGTTTCTAAAAAAAATTTACCCAAATATGAAATCAAGGTCAAAGGAGCTAATAGAGTGATTTATTAATTCCTAAATATTCCAAAAAGATGAATCACAACCTCAAAAATATCTAAAGTGAGTTTTAATGGCTCATAAATATCTAAAAAAGAGTTTTCAATACTTCATGAGTGTTTTTACCCAACCCAAAGTTAGTCTAACTTAACCTAGGTTATTTTAGACTTAACCTCCCTAGGGTTAGAGTTAGTTCTTAGATATATAAATAAAAGTGCCCACACCATATGCAAACAATATTTTATGTGTAAAGTTATTATGTAGGGATGACTTAAATAAGCCATTTAAATTAGTGTTATAATGTCCATTTTATGCCAAGATTCACACGAAGCCAATCTATAGCAAAACAAATCCACAAGTGACCATTGGAGAAGTGTTACCAACATGGAGAAGCATTGAAAAGAGTCTTTAATGTCATAGATCTATCATGAAAAACCTTATACCAATAATTTGACATCAATTCTGATAAAGGAGGTAAAATTATTATGTTTTTTCTCTCTATATTGTGATTTTATGCATTATATTATTCTCCCCTAATTATTATGTTTTATTATATTGTTATGCATGAATTTTTATTACCTTTAATAACAAAGAACTAATAAACATTTGTGTGATTTTTAGACTCATAAGATACATAATGGCATGCTCAATTAGATCATGCATCTCGTATAGCCAAAAAGAATCATGTGAAACCTTTAGTTTTCCTAACAAGAGTAATTAATACTTGAAGTTTATAATTTTGTGATTGAAAATCCTATCATTCTATTTTTTTGTAATCAACGGCTTTGCCCTGTGTAAGGATGAATTTCACATTTTCATATTATGTTTGTGATATTTATTTATGCATAAATAATAAATTTTAAATAATGAATTTAACGTACTAAATGATGACATTGTCAAGAGGAAATGATGACATCAACCTTGCTAAATGATAGATTCAATAGGTATATTTACATTTGATTACAGTGACTTCACCTAATTTTAGCCTATAAAAGGTAACTTCACCAAACTTAATCGATGACTTTGCCCTATTTAAAAAAGACTTTACCAAAATTAGTCTCTATCTATGTTCTCAAAGAAAAAAAATTATTGAAAGTGGAAACTTTGCTCTATTGCTTAAATTATAGCTTAGCTTTGCGTTTTTATAAACTTGAAAGATCAAAATAGAATGTTATTTGCTAATTTGATTTTTGGTCTAAAGACAAGATAACCCTATAAATTTTTTTACGAACCAAGGTGGAGAAAGAGAGGCCTAAACACTTATAAATCTCACATGCACTTTTGTTTTAGTTCTTAAAATTGACCTAATCAAACTTGTCTTTTAACATTTGAATTTTATACAAGTGAGTTCAAATTAATTCACATTTGAGTTGGTGATTTTAAAAATAAAATTCAACCTAGCTAGAGATCTTAAGAAATATTTATCATTTTTGTTTGTTCATTGTTTATTAGCTAGTTTCAAAGTTCCTAGATTAATTTCTTTATTTGTGGAAAACCAAAAACTTAGCGTGTATGTTCTCCCCTATCCCCTATATAGAAATTGAGTGACCAAAATGACTTGGTCTATTGCCTTATTTGTTTATTCTTATTGTAAATAATGTTGCATATGCTCTCCCCAAGATCTGAGTGACTTCGGTCACCAAGAAATGACCTCTAAAGTCTTTCCAATTTTCATTTATTTATTTTATTACATTTAGCTTGTGGGTGAGAGTTCATTACCTCCTCACAAGTTCTTTATGGTTGTGTTGAACTAGGGTTTCATCTCCCAACATCATACCAACCCAATTACATGGTGGGGTATATAAATTGGGCACATGATACTAGGATTACTTTTGGGTTGAGTGGCTAACCTTCCTAATCCTTAATAAAACCTAGGTTAGTTCATGTTAAACATCAAACTTCACTAAGTAGTATATAGTTGAAGTCATTGTGAAAAATAATGAACCTTTTGCATACTAAGTTAATGAGTTTGAGCCTGATTGATATAATGTGCCTTTGTATTATCCACACTTGGGTCCATTTAGTGAATTTAAAAATTTATAGATTTTAGTCAACCCCACTTATCTTAGAATTTCTTGCCAAATGTTGACTGATCCTCACTCTAAGCTCATGATACATACCAATTCTTGAGAGAGGGGGATTTAAAAACTCCACCTACACCTGTTATTTAATTTTTGGATTAGCATGTAATTCATTTCAATAATTGGTATATCAATGGAAAATTTGGCAAAATCTATGCACACCCTTATTAGTTTTAGGGATCAAAAGATCCATTAGTGTTATTTATATTTTCTTTGTTTTGCATGTGTGTTTTAAACTAAAATTATTTGGTTTTATTATCAAATCAAAATAAGTCCAAAACCATCACGTTGTTTTCACACCCATTTATCATAGGATGTTTTAAGCCCATTTCATTCCACACTATTTCCATAGAGTTTTATCTCAAATAATTTGTGTGTCACTTATTTAAATGGGACATCATTACATTACCCATTTCATTTCAAACATTTTCCTTGGATTTTAGTCCAAAACCATTGTTTACCATTTATTTAAAGGAGCATTATTATGCTGCCTAAATGTTTACAAAACACTTATCATATTTGATACCAAGTTACAAACCATTGTTATAACTTTTTGTTTCAAACTCATAGTTATGCTACTCATTTTGGTCTATCATATTTGCCTTAGAATAATCTAAGTCTTTTTACATTAAATTTAAAACTCAATATTTTGAAGTATAATCATAAGCTAATCAGTTTTATACCAAAGCCTTGTCTAATTTGGGCTTTAGGTAGTCTATCTTTTGTGATTAGATTATGATAATTGGATTAATTTCCTATTTGATCTAAAGACCTCTTGCCTAGATTTAGCAGTTGTTTATTGTCATTACACCTTATTTGAACATCCCTTGAGTTGAGTTGTTGCCATGTGACTTATTTTAAATTGTTTTGACACATTTTAAAATGTCCTATTTTTATTTGTTAATCAATATCTTGTGATTCAAAAACCAAGTCTTTGTGAGGCAACTACTAAGTGTCATCCAAGATAATTACCTTAGCATTAGATTCTTTTCTTAGCTATTTTACTAAGTTTATCCAAGCCAATTACCTTAGTTTAGATTATTTGTGAGTTCTTGTTTAGACCAACCTTTTGTTTATAAGTAAAGTAGTATTTTTCACATTAAATAATCATAACTAAATATTTGTGAGATAATTTATGATCTATTCTTGTTTGATTATCTTTTTTTAGAGAATAAATATGAATTATTGTAAGGGTTATTAGGAGCCAAGTTCCTATTAGACTTTACACAAGAAAATATAACTAGTTTGATTATAATCCTTAGTTATGTGCCTCAAAACCAATAGTTCAAAAAAGTGTCAACTAGTTACAATCAATCTTTAGTTCAAATGTCATAGCATAACTGTTAGGTTGTGGAGCTAAAAGCTTCACCAAGATGCAAACAAGAGAAGTTACAGAGGATGCAGAGCTGCAGGGAGTTACAGAATCAGTTGTAGGGAAACTGGCATCAGTCTGATCAACCGACGTCAGTCAGATAGCAAAGAAGAAGCAACCGGTGTTGGTCACCAATCGGCTGACATCGGTCATGGAGGAGCCGACGTCGGCAGCCTGTGCAAGAATAGATAGTTTGCATGTTGAGTCTGGAGAGTCTATTTTGAGACTATTAGTTTACATGTTTAAGGTTAGTCTTAGTCTTGAGTTGCGTGTCTAATTATTGTAATTAGGTTAGTCTAATTATTGTAAGCATGAGATCTATATATGGACTCATAGGCTATATTGTAAACTTGTAGCTAGTGAGCAAGAGAGCAATAAGCTCCTTCTGAGAGAAGAGAGCAATGGTGCGTTCCTCCTAGTGCCATAGTACCAAGGTGGGTACTGGATTGGAGAATCAGTAGGGTTCTTCATATTTGTATGATCTTGGTCAGTAGGTGAGCATGGCTTCCTTTGGAGATCTACAATGGTGAGTAAGGTCTAGTGATTTGCAGGTAGCAGCAGAGAGCAGGTGATCTACTTGAAGTATGGTTGTGTACTTGGTGAGCTGGCAGTGTGTTACTGACTGGTTGGAGAGGTGAACATCAATTTTGCATTAGAGTTGATTGTTGTGACCAAGAGAGAGAGGGAAGAAGGTCTTGAGGTGTGGCGAACCTTTGAGGTGGAAGAAGAAGTGGCATCTTCTTTATTGTATATTCTTTTGAGTGATTATTAATACAATTGTGTATTGTCTCTCAATTCCTATGTCGTTTCATATTTCTAGTTACTTATTGATTTTGGTTAAATTCCATGTTTAGTTGCTAATATGAGAAGTAATCATATGTGCTCTAATTGGTAGAGCAAGATCCTGACTAAGTAGGGATCAGAGCATGTTTATTATTCTGTGGTTCCCTGAGAAGTGGTATCAGAGCTTTTGGTTGGGTTGACTAACAGGTGGTTTCAGATCTGGTAGTGTTTTTGATTATAGGTCACTCACAGGGGTTTCAGATTGAGTGGGAGTATAGCAATGGCAGAAGAAAGTAAGCTACGAATGGAGAAACTGAATAGCATGAATGGTCTAATTGATGGAAAGAAAGAGCAGGTAAAAAGAGATTGTTGGTCGGTAGAAGATCAGCGTGTGGAAGCATATGTTGCAGGTAATATTGCACAGGATGTTCTGGATAAAGTGGAATCTTTGTTTACAGATTCTTTTGTCTCTTTCCATGCAGCCCGAAATAGAGCATCTTTTCATGGGTATGTCTTTGGAGACCTTGGAGAGATTTATTTAGGGGTTGGAGAGCCTTGTCAGATGATTGATGAAGGGGAAGTGAAGCTGAAATTGTAGGCAGATGACACACAGTGGTTGAAGGAAGTCATGCAGGTACCAATCTTGGAGATGAGTCTAATTTCTTTAGGAAATTTGGGTGATGAGAGATGCACTATAACTCTCATAATGGATACACTTGAATTAAATGGTGGTAAGAAAGTAGGTATCCTTTATCTATCTACTTATATTGTTGATTCACCTTCTGTTGCAGAGATGTGGCTTCATAGGCTTAGTCACATATGTAGAAGGAGAATGCAGGTTTTGAAGTGGAAGTCAGATGTTTTTGACAAGCTAAAGAACTGGAAAGCCTTGGTGTTCATGGAAGAGATGACGGATAGAGATCAGGTGAGAAAACTAAATTATTCTGAGTAGAGCAAGGTTGATTTGATTAAGATTTTGATCCATCGAGAGCTCATGAGTAAAAATTTATCACTCACAGATGAACACAGGTACCGGCATTAGTCAGATAGTAATCGACGTTAGCAATAGGAAGACTGATGTTGGTCATGAAGAAACCGATGTTGATAGAAGGGACACTGGCATCAGCCAGGGAAACGACGTCGGCAGTCAGGGTCAGTACAGGGAGTTGACATCGATTGAGAGTAGACTAGGAGATGGCTGAGATCAGTCACTGGTACGAATGGTGGGTGAACAACAAGCTGTCAACAAGTCTCAAACGCTCATGTTGAGGTTAGAAAGGGTAAGTGAACCTCATATTCATTGTTCACCTTCTTTATATTACTTATTGATGGTCAAGAACCAAGAAGATGGAAGATGCAATTTAGGTAGAATCCAGATACAGTGGGAGCTTGGCATGGATGAGGAGTGTGAGTCCTTGGAGAAGAACCAAATAGGTGTTTGTTGGTAAAGTTGTCAGCTAGAAGTAAGCACTGAGAGACGGAATGGATTCCCAAGTTAAAGAAGAGAGTGGATGGATACAAGAGATAGAAGGCCAAGGCATATGGTCTTGAAAAAGCTGTAGGACAGTGGTACAAGTTTTGACAGGTGGATGACTAAGCATGGCTTCAGTCAATGTTAGTGTAACTATTGTGGTTTTATCTTACCAGGTGGATGATGATTGCAACATTATCTAGTTACTGTATGTGGGTTATTTGCTAGCAAGTTTGTACATACAGGGATTTGCTGAGCTAAAGGTAAGGTTAGTTCAGAGGCGTGTCATGAAGAATTTGGAGCAACAAAATTCTTTGGCATAAGAGACATGGAGATTTGATCTCTAGTGGGAGCTGATGTGAAGATGGTGTTAGCGGGGTTCATGATGCAGGATGCAGAATCAAAAAGCACACCAAGGGCTGGACAGTTCAAGCTTAGCTTGAAACAGGGTTTGAAATCACATGAGGTCTAATGTAGACCTGAGTTGTTTTCCCAAGCAGTGGGGGTTGTCAAAAAGTATGGAGCCAATTTAGGAAAGGAGTACTGGAGGGTAGTTCAATGGGACTAGCAGCAGCGGTTCTTGTTATGCAGGGTCAAGTTCTTCACTACATGGATATGTAGGTTTGGATGTGGTAGGTTACTTGAATGACAGGGGTTGCATCACAGGTTGTGTGGTGGTTAGTCTTTAGGATTGATCTTGAAGAGGAATACAAGCCAAGGAATAATTTAGACAGTGTACGGGTATAGGTACATGTGCAGCTATTTATCTCCAAGTGGGAGATTGTTAGGTTGTGGAGCTAAAAGCTTCACCAGGATGCAAACAAGAGAAGTTACGGAGGATGAAGAGTTGTGGGGAGTTGCAAAATTAGTTGTAGGGAAACCGGTGTCAGTCTGATCAATCGACATCAGTCAGATAGCAAAGAGGAAGCAACTGACGTCGGTCACTAATCGGCCGACATCGGTCATGGAGGAGCTGACGTCCACAGCCTGTGCAAGAACAGACAGTTTGCATGTTGAGTCTGGAGAGTCTATTTTGAGATTGTTAGTTTGCATGTTGAAGGCTAGTCTTAGTCTTGAGTTACGTGTCTAATTATTGTAATTAGGTTAGTCTAATTATTGTAAGCATGAGATCTATATATGGACTCATAGGTTGTATTGTAAACTTGTAGCTAGTGAGTAAGAGAGTAATAAGCTCCTTCTGAGAGAAGAGAGAAATGGTGCATTCCTCTTAGTGCCACAGTACCAAGGTGGGTACTGGATTGGAGAATCAGCAAGGTTCTTCATATTTGTATGATCTGGGTCAGCAGGTGAGCATGGCTTCCTTTAGAGATCTACAATGGTGAGTAAGGTCTAGTGATTTGTAGGTAGTAGCAGAGAGCAGGTGATCTACTTGAGGTACGGTTGTCTACTTGGTGAACTGGCAGTGTGTTACTAACTAGTTGGAGAGGTGAACATCAATTCTGCATTGGAGTTGATTGTTGTGACCAAGAGAGAGAGGGAAGAAGGTCTTGAGGTGTGGCAAACCTTTGAGGTGGAAGAAGAAGTGGCATCTTCTTTATTGTATATTCTTTTGAGTGATTATTAATACAATTGTGTATTGTCTCTCAATTCCTGTGTCATTTCATATTTCTAGTTACTTATTGATTTTGGTTAAATTTCGTGTTTAGTTGCTAATACGAGAAGTAATCATATGTGCTCTAATTGGTAGAGCAAGATCCTGACTAAGTAGGGATCAGAGCATGTTTATTATTCTATGGTTCCCTAATAATAACTAAAGTAAACTTGTGAAATTCAAAGGTCCTATGGATGATCAATTGGAATATGCATAATAAGTGTACCAAAATTATCTTAACCTAGCTCATAATTTTAATGCAATGGCTATTTTAAACACACTTCTTATAGAGCTAGTTCCATCAATAAGGCCACAAATAGATGCTTTGGGCTATGAAAACAAAAACATAGACCCATTTAGCCAAATCACAATGGTTAGTGACATGTTTAGTGTCTTAATCTCAATAGAAGAAACTACCATTCAAACAGGAGACCTCACTTAAAATGTTGTGGATAGGATACAAGTGCATTCAAACTTAAACCAAAGTGGGTCTAGTTTAACATTAGGAACACACAATATATTCCCTTAATCAATTCCATGAGTGGATTTTAACAATAGGGGATATGCACATTGATTTACCAAAGACAACATGTAAACTCCACTCCTCAACTAACAATTTTTTTGGGTACACAATAGGGGTAAACAAGCCAATAATATACCAACTTACCACCTAAATAAGGATAAAATACTATGCCATCTCAATAGTGGGGAATAAATGTTCCAAAAAAATAAGCATAGACCAATGTACCTCAATAATCATAATTTTTCCCTAATCCACAACATGTTTATATTGGTTAGAAAGTGCAAATTAGTCAAAAAAAATGCCAAACCCCCAATAATTTCCTAACCAACAATAGGTGTTCAACCAACAACAAAGTTTTGTAGAGTAGATATCAAGCACTAGGCGATAGTTTCCTTTCATCCAATAGGTATTGCATGTACAACAAGGATTCAACTATCAACACCTTCAATAGTAAGGATCTATTTATCAATGTGTTCCATTTATATAATAGGGTTCTATGAATAGGCATCAAGTTTTCTCCCAAACCCAATAATACCAACACATCCCATAAAGCTTGATACCATTATCATAGTTTTAATTCACTAGACAAGGCTATGTAGCCAACCCAAAATAGAATTTTTTTCAACAATAACATATTACATATCCATAATACAATCCCAATGCATGGATATGTATACCTAGTCATCTAACCAATCATATAAAAAATTTATAGGATGCCAATCCAACATACCTTGGTCAAGTTAGCCCAACTTTGATCGTGAATCCCCAATAACAATAGGCCACTCCATCCGAATTCCTTGCTCAATATTTGTAACAAATGAAGGATGCAATTCAATCCATTCAAACTTGAAATAAAATAAAGAAATTCAAACTAGATGAAATATATTTGCATCCATTAAACATGGAATATTTATAAATACCATTTCTATCAAGTTATGAGCCACCCAAATTTGAAAAATATAAGGGCAAAGTAAACCCTAAAGATGATCTAAGATAATTCTTTATTGCTTGAAAACTAATGGCATATAGTGATATATACTTTCTTATACTCTTTCCAAGAAGTTTAGCTAGGCAACCCTTTGTTAAGCACAGAATATATTGAGAGGGGGTGAATCAATATATCATATATCTTATAAACCTTTTCCTTAATCAAATTCCACTTAATCAAACATTAAAGATATGCAATAAAACTAAAACAATAAACACCACACAAGAGAGAGAGACCAGATATAACGTGGAAACCCAATGTGGGAAAAACCACGGGGAACAATCTCAAGTATATGAATGAGCACCAACCCAAACAATATTTTCAAGCACCAACTTGTAGGAGCACCAACCCCTTTGCTGAGCACCAACCTATAAACAATTCATGAGCACCAACCCACAGGAACACCAACCCCTTTGCTTAGCACCAACATAGTAACAATTCATGAGCACCAACCCATAGGAACACCAACCCCTTTGTGTAAACCACACAACTATCTCTCAATGTTGCCATCTCAACAAATTATAGTTAATTACAACATCTCTTTCCTCTCTCTCACCTTTTCTCTTTTAAGCTAGATATAACAAATACAAATCATATTCATCTCTCACAAATTCTATTCTAAGCTAGATAATACAATATCAAATCAACCTCTTTCACACACATTACAAATGGCTTCTCAAGCCTTTATTTATAGCTTTCCAAATGACCTTTGGCCTTCCCCCTTTGTGACCCTTCAATCCTCATGGAAAATGGCACCAAACTTGTATGACCCTTCATATTCTTGCCTTTGAAAAGTCATGTGGTGACCCTTCATGAGCAAAAACGTCCTTCCCTCTTTTGTATTTACTTTGGTGACTTTTCATATTCCTCAAAGTGTCCCTTCATGAGAAATTGTGCCCTTCCTCTTTTGTCTTCACTTGGTGACTCTTGGAATTCCCCAAGATGACTCTTCATGGGAAAATGCATCCCATCCTTCTTTTGTCTTTACCCCGTGGCTCTTTGACTTCTCCATGGGCCCTTCTTTTATCTCATATGCAACCAAAAATATATTCATTAATATTAAATAAATATTAACACACATTAGCCAAGATATATCTATTACAAACATCATTAAATGCAATGGGGCCTTTATCACCAAAAATGCTAGACCTTTGACATCAATGACAATATTTTCAACAATCTCCCCCTTTGTCATTAATGGCAACCTCAATCCTGAAATTGCCACATCTTATCACCTACACATACTGTCATTTGAAAAAATATAGTAACTCACCCTTACTATAACAACCTGTACCTATTCCTTGTACCTATTTTTGCACCTGTACCTGTCCCTATTATTCTCCCCCTTTGACATCAATGGCAAAGGGCCTAACTGGAGCTAACACTTAGCTCCCCCTCAACTGATGTTGAACCTCAATGGCAAAAAGTAAAGGAAATTACTCCCAAATTCTCTTGTAGATACTCAAATGTATCTTTTGGTAGTGCCTTTGTGAAAATATCTGCAATCTACTCTATAGTACTAATATATTCCATCTTAACCTATTGACCTACAACTTGCTCTCTCAAGAAGTGATATCTAATGGGAATATGTTTTGTTCTTGAATGCATTACTAGATTTTTTGAAATATTTATAGCATTTATGTTATCACAAAAAATGGAAATAGGTTCATCATACTTTACCTTGATATCTTCCAAAGTTTGCTTCATCCAAAGCACTTGAGTACAACATAATACTACTTTAATGTATTCTGCTTCAACTGTAGAAAGTGATACTAACTTCTGCTTCTTACTTAGCCATGATACTAAGCTATCACCAAGGAAGAAAGCTCCTCCACTTGTACTCTTTCTATCATCTAAGCACCTTGCCCAATCTGAATCTATATAAGCAACTAAAGTGAAATCTTTACCTATGGGATACCATAATCCATAATCTAATGTCCCCTTGATATATCTAAATATTCTTTTCACCAACTGAACATGACTATCTCTTAGAGATGACTGATATCTTACAACCATACCTACTACATGCATGATGTCTGGTCTCAATGCTGTCAAATATAAAAGACTAGCAATCATAGATCTATACAAAGATTGATTTGTAACAGGTGAATCTTCATCCTTGCTCACCTTATTTCCTGTAAACATAGGTGTGTCAACTGGTGCACAATCCTCAAAACCAAACTTCTTCAACATTTTCTTGGCATATTTACTTTGAGATATGAAAATTCCTTTATTTTATTGAAATATTTACAACCCTAAGAAAAATGATAATTCTCCAAGCATAGACATCTCAAATTCTTTTTACATTCTATCAAAAAATTCTTTTGTCATCTTTTCAATATTTCCTCCAAAAATGATGTCATCAACATATACCACAACAATCAATTGATGCTCACCTTCTATTTTGATGTAAAGATTACTATTAGTAAATCCTCTCTTGAATCCTTGATCTTGTAGGTACTTATCAAGTCTTACATACTAAGCTCTGGGAGCTTGTTTTAATCCATACAATACTTTCTTCAATCTACATACATGGTTACTAATATTTGAGAGAATAAACCCCTCAGGCTACTCAATGTAGACCTCTTCTTCAAGATTCCCATTTAGGAAGGTAGATTTGACATCTATCTGAAACACTTTGAAATTTTTAATCACTGCATATGCAAGAAACATTCTAATAGCTTATAACCTTGCCACTGGTGCAAAAGTTTCTTCAAAATCTATTCCCTCAATTTGGGCATATCCTTTACATACTAATCTTGCTTTATTTCTGGTCACTTCTCCATTTTCATTCAACTTATTTCTATAAACCCATTTTGTTCCTATCACATTGTGATCTTTTGGTCTAGGCACTAATTCCCAATTATCATTCTTTTCTATTTGATTTAATTCTTCATCCATAGCCTTAACCCAATTCTCATCATGTTTAGCTTCTAAAAAATTTCTAGGCTAAATTTTACATAACAAAGAGGAATTAACTTGTTTAGATTCACTTACCATCATTCTTCTAGTGTGAATTCCTTCTTTTATATCCCTACTGATGTCACTTTCATTATGATTTTTCTGAACGTATTTGGATGGATTCTTGGTGCCCTTTTTCTCCTTCTCCTTTTCCTCATCTTCATCTGATTCTTCAAAGCCTTCCTCTTCAATGATTTCAATAATGTCTACTGGATCACTGATTCTTTGTGTTCCATCTTCTTCTATCCTGACACTTACACTTTCAACAATTTTCTTGGTTCTTTTGTTTTAACATTTATAAGCTTTACTTTTGCAAGAATAACCAATAAATATACCTTCATCTACTTTGGATTCAAACTTACCAAGTTTTTCATCGGTTCTCTTTATGAAGCATTTGCTACTGCAAACTTTGAAATAATCAACTATTGTTGGTTTGTCTTTCCATAGGTCATAAGGAGTCTTGTCACTATTGACTCTTAATAAAGCTCTATTTTGAATATGCACTACTATACCAACTGCCTCTCTCTAATATTTTTTTGCTATCTTGGATTCATTTAGCATTGTCCTCGCCATCTCTTGAACTGTTCTATTTTTCTGTTCAACTACTCCATTTTGTTATGGAGTTCTGGTTGCTGAATACTATTTTTTTATTCCATGATCTTCAAAAAACTCAAAAAATTGATCTAACATGAATTATCCTCCTCAATCTGATCTTAGACACTCAATCTTTAGATTAGTTTCATTCTCAACTAATGCTTTGAAAGCTTTAAACTATCTAAAAGCTTCTAATGTTTTCTTTTAAAACATTATCCAAGTCATATGTGAAAAATCATCAATAAGCAACATAAAATATTTATCACCTTGAGTACTTTGAGTCCTCATAGGTCCACATAGATCAGTGTAAACAAGCTCTAACATCTGAGTGGTCGAGTACTCTTTTGTTTTGAACCACCTTCTAGCCTGCTTCCCATGCTGACAAGGTCCACAAAGCGTGTTAGATGGCTTTGTGATCTTTGGAAGATTCTTGACTGCTTGATTTTTATAGATTTTGATAAGATTGTCAAAATTTATGTGCCCCATTCTCCTATGCCATAGCCAACTTTCTTCAATCTGACTCAAAAAACATTTTTGACCTTTGATGTTTGATAGCATATATAAGTTATTACCTATTCTCTGAGCGTCTGCAACCAATACATCTGAATCTTTTCTTCTAATTTCACAACCTTCTACATAAAACTTTAGTGTGTGCCCCTGATCACACATTTGACTTACACTCAAAAGATTATGCTTAAGACCTTCTACATATAAAACATTTTTAGCTTTAGTTCTACCATTATCTAAACTTAGTGTACCTTTTCCAACAATTTTGGTAGTAGTATTGTCCCCAAATTTCACTGTGCCACCATTGATCTTCTTTAAGGTTATGAACTTGCTCTTGTCTCCTATCATGTTCCTTAAACATCTGCTATTAAAAAACCATGGCTTTTCTTCATTTCTTGCATGCAAAGCTATTTGGACCAACATAAAACCTTCAAGTTATTTCTTCTACCATATCTAAACCTTTTTCTTGATGAATGGAGCCCTAAAACTCTAGTCCTTCTTGACTGACTCAAACATGCTTCTACAATACCGTGCTATGTGTCCTAAGTTGTTGCACTTGTAACAAATTATGGTCTCTTCATCAAATCTTGATAGAGGAGAAAAATAGTTATAGCTTCTGCTTGACTCTACATGACCTTCCTTTTCCTTATTTTTGAGATTGTTAGCTCTTTTTCTACATTCTAATTTCTTATGACCATATCCATTACAATAAAAATAGTAACCATAAAAATAGGCCCTGTTTGTGTATCTTTGACCTAATTGCCTTTTATAGCTTTGTTCCTTCCATCCCTCTTTTTCCTATGTATTCTTCACTTCTTCCCTTCTTGTTTCCTCATTTGTAAGAGCTTCAACATAGCTCTTCTTTTCAAAACTGATACCTATCTTATATGATATTGCCTTTTGGCTTTCTAATATCTTATTCAGCATATTAGTGCTATTCTCAAATTTTGAATCATTGACTATTTTATTATTGACTACTTTCTCAATCTCTTCTTTTAAAGAGGAAATTTTAGTAACATACCTTTCACATTCTTTTCTTATTATTTCCAACTATGTCATTATATCTTCTTCATTCTTATTGACTTCTTCAAAGTGTGCTTGTAGATCTTCAATTATCTCCTTTGACTCCTTTTCATTTTTCTCGATCTGGTGCTTTAATCTTTGATTTTTATTTTCAACAACTTTCAACTCTTCTAAGACACACATGATTTCTCCTTCCATTTTTACTTCGACTTCATGCTCTTCTTCTTCTTGATCAACTATTCTTTTGCTTGCAGAGGCACCTTCATGTATGGCCATCTTGTGCTTTCTTGATCTACCTTCAAGCTATACAACTTATTCAAAAAGGAACCTGCTCTGATACCAATTGTTAAGGACAAAATATACTAAGAGGGGGGTGAATCAGTATATCATATATCTTATAAAACTTCCCTTAATCAAATTCCACTTAATCAAACATTCAAGATATGCAATAAAACTAAAACAATAAGCACCACACAAGAGAGAGACACTAGATATAATGTGGAAACCCAATGTGGAAAAAACCATGGAGAAAAATCTCAAATATATGAATGAGCACCAGCCTAAACAATATTTGCAAGCACCAAATTGCAGGAGCACTAACCCCTTTGTTGAGCACCAACCCAACAACAATTCATGAGCACCAACCTAGAGGAGCACCAACCTCTTTGATTAGCACCAACACAACAACAATTCATGAGCACCAACCCCTTTGTGTAAACCACACAACTCTCTCAATGTTTCTATCTCAACAAATGATAGTTCATTACAACATCTCTTTCCTCTCTCTCACCTTTTCTCTTCTAAGCTAGATATAACAAATACAAATCATAATAATCTCTCATAAATGCTCTTCTAAGCTAGATAATACAATATCAAATCAACCTCTTTCACACACATTAAAAATGGCTTCTCAAGCCTTTATTTATAGCTTTCCAAATGACCTTTGGCCTCCCCCCTTTGTGACCCTTCAATACTCATGGAAAATGGCACCAAACTTGTATGACCCTTCATATCCTTGCCTTTGAAAAGTCATGTGGTGACCCTTCATGAGCAAAAATGTCCTTCCCTCTTTTGTCTTTCCTTTGGTGACTTTCTGTATTCCTCATAGTGTCCCTTCATGAGAAATTGCACCCTTCTTCTTTTGTCTTCACTTGGTGACTCTTAGAATTCCCCAAGATGACTCTTCATGGTAAAATGCATCCCATCCTTCTTTTGTCTTTATCCCGTGGCTCTTTGACTTCTCCATGGGCCCTTCTTTTGTCTCATATGTAACCAAAAATATAGTCATTAATATTAAATAAATATTAACACACATTAGCCAAGATATATCTATTAAAAACATCATTAAATGCAATGGGGCCTTTATCACCAAAAATGCTAGACCTTTGATATCAATGACAATATTTCCAATACCCTTGGAATGGATTTTGAAATTATCAAAGAATTATGTCCCTGAATTCAATGATCTTTCAAAGAATTTTGTATAATATTTTTCATATAATATCAAACATAAGATTATAGTTGTCAATTTAGGCCAAGCAAAATAGAATAATGGTGAAATCTTCATTGTATACTTACCATGATGGAGAGCATGGACAATTTATTTTGCTTATAATTCACTAAATAAGCAATTGGCCATAATGTTTACCAAGAGCTTAAATAATGAGATATGTTACCATCTCAAGGTAAATTATGCTTATATGTTTAAAGAGGTTTTTGAAAAATGAATCTAGATTGAGAAATCCCTTGTTAATAAAGGGATCATCAATTTATCTTCTTCTAACTAGAGCCAAAATTAGCATCAAGGCCAACAAAACCAAAACCAAAGCCATAACCAAAATCAGATCCCTATTCAAATACTAGATACAATGCCACTCCCAAACTAATAATAATGAGAGAGCAAAAGCCTACAACCAAAACAATAATTTTGTTCGCAATGGGGCCACTAAATCATGCCATGTATAAATAGTGTAAACACCATCAATCAATTTACATCCATCCATTTAACAACCACCACCTCTATACATTCAACCAAGGCCTCCACAAAACCAATATCCAAAATAAAATAAAAAAAATTGTAAGCCCTTACTCTAAGGAAAAGACCACCCATTACCAGACAATTAAGTGACCTCAGGGAGTCTATTGAATTTGAGTTTTAAAAATTGGTTCAGGTAAATATTATTAGCTTCCCAATGCCCAAACCATTTCTTGAAGGATTTCCTTTTCTTGATTGGTAAAAAGAATATGAATTTTGTGAGTACCATCATGTCTAGGTACATTCCATGTGCTATTATATCTATCTAAGGCATTTAATTGAGAATATACTAGATAATGGAGAGATACAACAAGATACCCGTGCTCTTATGACCAATTTTAGTGTGGGCATCTATCAAAATACATTTCCACAACATAACAATAAAAACATCCATCATAAATACCAACAACAACAATGACAATGATAAAGAACTCCATCACAAAATTAACAATAACAATGCTAGGCATAATAACAATAAAAAAATGGTTAAAATTAAGGTAACACTAACCAAACCAAATAAGGATACCATCATGTCATTATGTATACCTATAACAATGTTTTAGGACATGTCTCAAGTGGTCATGTTTCCACCATCACTATTAAACACCAACAAACTACCAATAGAGTAAGACCTTCACCTAGCAATGCCTATCAACCAATAAATGTCTACCAACTTCCTTATGTTGATAATTCTTCTTTGAAATGTGTTAGAAGCTAGGCTCAACACCACCCCAAAATTACCATTATATGCCCTATTACCTCCCCAACCAGCCACCGAATCCCTATGCTAGATTAATATTTCATAGTCACAACTCAATGAGCCAAGATCATTGTCAAGTGACTAGATCCAAATATAATGAATTATCCCATTTAGACCTCCATTCCTACCATAAACAAGCCAACTACCAAAATTGAAGGGTAAACTTATGATATCGTGGAGCAGCTAAAGAAGACACCTATGTATATATCCATCATGAATTTATTTCATATGTTTAACATCCACAAATATATCTTAAATGAGTAATAGATCCAATCCCTCATGTATGATGACATCACAATATATAAATTTAAAGCCATGGTAGGACACTTGGCCCTAGACTAATGTCTTACCTTTGACCAAAGTGACATGTCATCCTTGGGCCCACTACATAATAGCTTATTGTACATCTAGGTTAGTATAAAAAACCATAAAATTAAACACATCCTTGTAGACAATGGTTTGGGCCTCAACATTATGTACTTGAATTTGATCAATCATCTCAAATACACATCAACCAACGTACAACTGGATACCATTGTTAGTAAGGCATATGAAAATGGAGAATAAGAATATTAATGTACTATTAGCTTGTCAATGGTCATTGGGCCTTTGACTCATGAAACTCTATGTCATGTTTTGGACCTAGGATTATCTTATAATTTGTTATTAGGCCAACCTTGGATCCATGAAATTAGGGCCATACCTTCCACATTGCATCAATGTATAAAATTTCCCCATTTAGGAATGGAAGTGACTATACTAGCTAATCTCCAACCATATCAGTATTGTAAACATTGTGAGTCGAGTAAAAGAGCTATAACTATAAATTTGGCATAAATATTATGCCCATATATGATGGATGAAGAGCTAAAAAAGATAAATCCATTAAAATAAGATGAGAATCCAATTACATTGACCTAAATATCTTAGCCTCTACCTCATTTATGCCTCTAGCAGACATTACCAATCACTTTTATATATATGATAAAGTTATAGGATATTATATTACCCATGATTCATTACATATTTCAAAATTTCCATAAAATACAAAAGCCTATGGGGGACCTAAGGCCAAGACGACTCACATGATATGGCACATTAAGGGAAAATATTATCTAAATAAACCCATTATTTTCAAACTGACCTTTGGCCTAGAACAAGACCCCTTAGCTAAAGAAAATTCATGGATTTATAATGATGAGTTATCTTACTACTATTAGAGTGCAAAGAATCATATTCCTAACTAGATTATGGATCACTTAGCTAATGAAGGTAGTGGCCTAAGACTACATCAACAAGGAATGATCGATATTATTTTAATGACCAAATACAAGGGAATGCATGGTATTGGATTTAAACCACCTAGGGGTGACCCCACATACCTTATTCACATTCCAAAAAGATCAACTAGCAAATATTATGCCAACAAAAATATTTTTACTCTTAATCTTATTTATCACCCTTCACCATTAACCATTTATCACCCGTAGTTGATAGAATAGGACCAACAAGAGTCAATAATGCCATTATATGAGTTTGAAAATGATGAGGCCATATGTAACATTTTGGGATTAAGGAATCACATTCCTCTTGAAGATCACAAACAAGTATTTTCTAATAGATTGAATCCTGCTACATATTTTGGATAGCGGGTCAACTTCCTTGTCCAAAAAAAAATAAAATCAATTATTGAGCTCTAAAAGTGAAAATATCCTTGAGGCACTTTCTAATGAGGTTAACATTAAAGAAAAAAACAAGTGTCTTGGTGAAAACCTATTTAAGGCACCATTAAATGGGGATGTTCACCCTTCTTTACATGAAACATAGGAAACCTATAGTCCAGGTCCTATTTATGGATTTGAGATCATTATTGAGGATTTTTTTTTGCAAGTACTATTTCAGAGTGCCTTGAAGTGTTTTTTACATGGCCTTTACTAGTATTAGGATATTCTAATTCATCCTTCTTGGGATAATTAGATGAGCCAATCTAGCAAGAGGATTTTTCCATTGTCAACAAGTTTACCTTCTTGTCAACTAATTTAGAATATATTTCTACACTTCTTATAGAAGACACATATAAGGTTAACATTGGGACTCTAGAGGACCCAAAATGGATCAAATTAGGTGTGTCCCTACATAAGGAGGAATGTGAAGTTTTTATAGCCTTTTTGAGGGAGTTTGTTGACATATTTACATTTGCCTATTCAAACATGCTAGGTTTAAACCTTGCCTTGGTTGTACACCATATTTTTGAGCATCCTAATGCTAAACCCATTAAGTGTAAGCTGTGTAAAATCCATCCTCATATTAATGTGCTAGTCAAGAAAGAGTTGGAAAAAATCTTAGACATGAGTTGAATTACGTTGATTAACTATTCATATTGGATTTCTAACATTGTACCAGTGAGAAAGAATCCATAAGGTATTAGAATATGCACTATCTTTAAGGATATTAACAAATCCTACTCAAAATATGACTTTACTTTTTTAAACATTGACATGATTATCAACCCAATGACAAGATATGAAATGCTTTCTCTTATGGATCACTTTTTAGGATATAACCAAATAAGAATATCACTAGAAAACCAACTCAAGATAGCATTCACCACTTTATTGTGAATTTTTTGCTATCAAGTGATGTCATTTAGAATTAATAATGTAGGAGCCACATACCAACTAGACATGATAATGATTTTCCATGATATGATGCAGACATCATTGAGGATTATGTCAATAATATCCTATCTAAATAAAATACCCATGTCAATCATGTATTCTTAATTCAGATAATATTTACAAGTATAAATTTAGGTTGAATCTAAAGAAGTGGATATTTGGAGTAATTTTGGCAAATTTTTAGGCTTCATTATCTCTCATAGGGGCATTGAAGTTGACCTATCTAAAGTTAAAGCCATTACCAAAATGCGACCACCATCTACCTTGAAGTAGATTTCAAGGTAAGATCCAGTCAATTTGATGCTTCATATCATAGTTGGCTAATAAATGCCATCCATTTACACATTTTCTAAATAATGGCATTACTTTCTTATAGAATTAAGAATGCCAAAAATCATTTGAACATATTAAGGAATATATGGCCAATACACCTTTTCTATTTCCAACTATGCCAAACAACCCATAATTACTTTACATGTTAGAACCTACAAATGCCCTGGGGGCACTTTAATCACAACACAATAAACAGGGTAAAGAGCATTTTGTGTATTATCTGAGCTAAACATTGGTCACATATGATCATAATTATATGTTTATTTAAAAATCTTATTTAAAAATATTTTTAATATCCTGGTACATAATTATATGATGAACAACAAGACCATTGTTATTACCAAAGTAGATATGTTCACTTATATGCTTTCCATTATTGCTTAACAGGGTTATATGACAAAGTGGATCATGCTTTTGAGTGAGTTTGAGATTCAAATATGAGAACTAAAATGCTATTAATGGACAAGTACTCATTGATCATATTGTAGAAGCTCCTCTTCATAATACTTAACCCATTACATTTGGATTTCTAGATGAAGCCATCATGATATCTACATAATTAGAAACACCACCTCAAGCAGAATAATGAATGATGTACTTTGATGGTTCATTCATATCTCATTAACCATGTGCTAGAATATTATTTATCACACTGTAAGGGGATATCATCCCCAAGTCCTTCCGTATTGGTTTTCCCTATACCAACAACATGGATAAATACAAATCACTCATTGTAAGGCTTTTCCAAGTAGTACAATATAACATATAACATTTATTGGTTCATAATGATTCTTAGGTAATCATCAATTAGGTCACATACTAATACCATATAAAGGATGAGTTGGTACTATATAAGGACATGGTCAATAATCTCAATCATCAAATTTCCAACATTTAGTTTGAATGAATACCTTAAGCCAATAACCGAACAACTGATGCCATTTACACCATTGGCTCAATGATTCAAATCATTGATAGAGCTAAGGATTTTTAATTTCTTGTGGAATATATATTAGCATTGGCACATGAGAAATCATATATTGACATAGTTTGTGACATTATTGGTCCCGCATCTCCCTAGTATTCTGGCATATATGTTTATCTCTAAGACCAAATTATTCCACCTAACCTTTAATGTAAGAAACAAAAAACCTCCATCCACAAAGTTGCTCATAATGATACTTTACTTAGACCAACCATGTATCATAGAATTTATGATGGAACTATGTTTCATTTTTAACCTTTGGTATAAGTTGGATTAACATTAAGGGAATTTCATAAAGGAGTGCGTGGACTCCAAACTAGTAGGGAAATCCTAGCAAAGAATGTACTACATACTAGCTATTATTAGCCAACTATGGCAATATATGTAACTGCAAATATGAAGAAGTGTGTAAAGTGTTAAATGCATACAAATTTGATTGACTCTCTATCCAAAATGATCAAACCACTAAAAATACCATGGCCATTCTCAACTTGGGGACTCAACCTTGTAGGAAATATTAAGCCTACATCTTCAAAGGGACATAAACATGTTCTAAAGGCTATCAAATACTTCACTAAGTGGGTGGAAGCCATTCCTCACATTTATGTAATTAGTAATTAGATATCCAAATTCATATTAAACCATCTCATCTATCATTATGGTATGCCCTCTAACATTATATCTGATAATGGTATAATATTTAAAAACAAAAATGTGAAACCACTTTGTCCCCAATACCATATGAAATAGCATTTCTCTAGAACCTATTAACAACAAGGAAATAACAAAGATGAGGCTTATAACAAGACAATTATCAATATTCTAAATAAGATTGTCATTGATGCTAGTCATAATTAACACTTGCATCTATTTAACACCCTACGGGTATATTGTACCACATTTTGTACTGCAATAGGAACTACCCCCTATTCACTTATTTATGACACTAAGTCTAGTTTTATTATCAAGGTCAAGTTTCATTCTCTTTAAATTTCACTATAGAACATCATTGATGATGAAGACTACAAATTATCTTACTTTAAATATCTAGAACTACTTGATGGAAAGTGTATGGCTACCTTGAATAACCTTCAATCATATTGAAATAGACTATGAGGACAATATAATCAACATGTTAAGAATCATGAATTTTATCTTGGTGACCTTATTCGAGCCAAAAAATAAATAAAAATTATAACCTAACTAGTTAGGTCCTTATGTAGTTATTACTAACTATAGTTATAGAACATACATGTTCACCATGCTAGAAAGAGATGAATTTGATAAACCAATGAACATAATGCACCTCAAAAAAATTTATGCTTGAGGGACTTGGATTATTGTCTACAAGGATTTTTTAGGTTATGATAAATTATACACATTATTTATACTATACCCTTTTACCATTATACCATACCTTATCTTATCATTGCAAGCCATTTATTTTTTCCTAACCTATACCTATCACATTTGGCCTTGGTTCTGATTGATTTGTACTTTAGTCATGTTTAGTGGTTGATGATAGATTTAGTTCTAATATTTTTTTCAAAATTAAACATTTGAATGACAATATATGAAATCAATATGAAAATGGTCTCGACAATTTTATCCTTAGTTTTTGTTACATTCTATTCTCCTCTTACTAATTATAATTGCCTATGGGAAAATTAGTACCACCTACCCTTGCCTTTGTTTCCAAATTATAATGTCCTTTGGTAAAATAACCCCTTTTACATGTATTTTCATATTGTCTCACCATTATTATTATTGGTACTTAGTCAGATGACTTTTATGTAGGAAAACTATAATGACTTGAGGTCTTGCAAGACTATATAGGCAACACTCAATTTATATTTAGGTCAACTCAATCACCCCTTTACCACACTCTCACCATTTTTAGAGATTTTTTGAAGCCATATGCTCTCAACATTTTTTTAGTTGGACCATTTTGTATCTCATACTGAAAACACCAAAAATATTAGAACATTCCCTAGCTTTCATTGTTGTAGGAGGAAATATAGTGGCTTTAGGTCCATTTTGACTATGTAGGTAGCACTCAATGTTTTCTAAGATCAGATTGACCACCCTTATTTGAATGTTATTTTTCTTTTATGAGTAATTTAAGTTTTAACACTCTCACCATTTTGTGAGTTGGACCATACTATATCTCATGATTCTCAATTGAGTTGAAATACAAAAATTATAAAAACATTTGAAATAGTTCAAAAACCCCTAAACATTTGAAAAGACCTATGAAAATCATAAAAATCATAAAATCATGAAAATTGGCTTAGATTTTCCATGAGAAATATAAAGCCATTAAAATTTTCTTGGATGGACTATCTTACCTAGTTAACTTCATTTCTAGACCACCTTGGTATTTTCCCTCCCATTTCTAGGATAACTACATCGACCTGAGGCCCGCATAGACTATGTAGGCATCACTTAGATACATGGGGTATCTCAAGTTAGCTCAACGACCTTATTTTATTTTTTAACCACTTATTTTCCTTAAGGATTTTGGGACTCCTGCCTATTTTATAAATAACCACTTGTCCTTCAATTTTCCCATATTTATTGGCCTTAGCCATACACTCTCACTATTTTACGAGTTGATGTTATGAGGATTATTCATTAAATTTTAATGCACCTTTTCCACTTGGCTATTATGATCTCATCATTTTATGAGAATTTTATGTTTTAATGGTCTCACCATTTTTCAAGTGACCTTAGCTAATGCTCTCACTATTTTATGAAAAACCTCAACCACTTCTCTCATTTTTTTGCAAGCTCATTCTCATTCCAAGCCATAGATGTAGTCAACACTATGAATTACCAATTCAGTTCATTAGTAGAAACTTGTCTCTCAAATTTTAGTGTGGTTTTATCCTAAATCATGTTGTCACACTTGCATAATTTATCTATGTTGACACTTTCATGATTTTGAATGTCGTCTTCTCTATTCCAAAGCACTCACCATTTTGTGAGACCATTCCTATATCCCTCTACAAGTCAATCATGTTTTTATTATCATGATTTTTATTATAGCCCATATCTTGGGAGAAATTCATTTGGCCTAAAGTTAATATTGGATTGTGTGTCCATAAAACTATGTATGCAATGCTCACTTGCCTAACACATCTGGAGTCAACTCATCTACCATTTTATTTTCTTCTATCCCCTTATTTTATTTATTTTATTTCATTGTCTCCAAAAGCTTAGGGTTAATGTTTGTCATCATGTTTCTATTATTATTACATGTATCCTATGGGAAACCATTTTCCATTATTCCCTATGGCCTAGGGATAACCATTTTTCATTTTGTCTTGTGTTTTTTTACCTATCATTTCTGCCTATGTTAGGGATCACCATGCTTCTAAGAGTAACACCTTTATTACACATGAATGAAAAATTTGTATTATATTTGTACCAATATTGTGATTAACCATTGATTTTGTATTTATATTTGTTTAGATTAGTTTATTTTTTTAACTTTGTGTGTTTATATTAGTTTATTTATTGAACTTTTATTTTCTTTGGTTTGTTTATTTTGTTTTGTTTGTTTATAACCTTGTTTGTTTATTTTATTAGTTTGTTAGTTTATTTTATCTATTTTTATTTTTTCTATTTATTTTATTATGTTTTTTTCTATTTAATTCATTTTTTTTGTCTATTTTATTTTTTTCTTTTGTGTTTTTTATTTGAGTTTTGTTTATCTTGCCTTGTTTGTTTATATTTTTATTTGTTTGTATAGTTTGTGTAGTCTATTTATGTTTTATTTATTTTATTTTATTTGTTTATTTTAATTATTTCATTTGTTTTTTGTTTTTATTTGAATTTTATCCTTTTTTTCTCTATTGTCATAGGGGTATTACATTTTATTTACACTTAAGTCTTGATTATCCATATATTATACTTAAGTTGTGAATGTTTGTATATAGTCCTATACTTAGTTTATCTATTTTATATTTACACTTGGGATTTGATTGTTCATATGTTATTCATAGGTTATTTATATTTTCATTTAAAATAAGTTTTTCATGCTTATGGTATACATTATCATTATGGTTATTCATAACTATGATGCATAATATCACAAGTTACAGTAAAAATTAGGCATATAGAGACTATCAGATCAATGTAAAGGTAGTAATTATCTAAGATACAAATTATCCTAATACCCAAACATATGAATGAATCTAATGAGTAATAAACAAAGTAAAAATGATTTATTATGTGTTTATATAGACATGCATATTTGAATAAGCATACATATGAACCATACAACATAGGAATATAACAATAGAACATCTCATAAACATGGCATAAGAAGTAAATGAAAGAGCATACATAAGCATAAACATCAATAATTTTAAACATTCATAATGCTAATCAATGATATACATGAAACATAAACATGACATCATATATATATCAAAGTAATATCATATGCATGTACATTGGTGTCTAAAGACCCAAAAATAAATGTCAATGTGTCTTAAATTTCATAATACATAAAATATATACACATATCACAATAGTATCTCAAAATACATTAATATTCCAATAAAACAAGTACAATTCCATATTCTAATGTGCTAAAATTCCAAAATTTCAAGATGCCTATGATCAACTCTAGTTTTGCATGTCTATAGGACCTATGGTTAGAGGTGATCCTAGTGGCCCTATTGGTCCTAGTGATGGTGGAAATGGATGATGAACTAAATGACCTAAAGCACTTGTAACATGGGTCCTAGTTTAATACTAAATAGATCTAATAAATACTCTCTACACATTCCAAACCTCAAATGAAACAACCTATTGGTCCCTAGAAATTATCATCTCATAGGCCCTATGGTAGTATGAGGCATCATCCTTACCTTGAAGGCTCTCAATAATCATATATGAAAATTTAGCATATGTAATGCCTTTGTGATCCTCATACCACTCTTATTAGAGCCTATCAATATTAACTAATGCTTGATCCTTATCACTAATGGCCTAATGCCTCTCTGTAATGAGTTGGGCTTGCACCTATACCATTTTGGTAATCTCAACCTTTAGATGGGTAATATTTGAATTAAGATGAGTCATATAATCATCACACATATCCAGAGTGCTTTGGAAATCAGATACCTACCACTCTAAGCTAGTGATCTACCCCACCTTGGTGGTGAAAGCTTCCTCCAACATGCCCACATCCCTCCCTACCATAAATTTTAATGAATTCCTTACCTAACTTGGATCAACCTGTGTTCCTATAAAAACTACCATGATAAAGTTAAGCACCATCATAATTAGGTCATCATCACCCTCCTTACCTCCAATACTTTGATAGGTGTTATCACTACCACTCGATGTCTTAACCTCCATCTCATCAATATATATATAGGCCTCTATCCCCCTACCTACCCTATAACTATAAGCCTCAATGGGCACACCTATACCCACTAGTGAATGTATGTTAGAGTAACCCATGCATCTACAACACCCCCTATGTAATCCTAAGCAACTCATAAAATATTGAGATAGCTATCAAGGGATACACCCCTATGAGTGATATGAATGTCTTAGTTTATCTTTCATGTAACATGTGAAAACCATTTGTTCCCCTCAAGTACATCATGTGTAAATCTAAACTATGATAGTAATTTATTAGGTAGGTAATCGTCAATAATGTGAGATAATTTTCCATTAAGAAAACACCTAGTAGGAGTTTAATCCATATACCATCCATATATGAATGACTACAATTGATAATCCAAGTAAGGCCTTCATATTAAAAACTATGGGGTAATATATTCAAAATTATAATGATAGAAATATATCTCCACCTTTTGCCTTTACCTACATACTGTTATCTACACCTAGCTATATGCTAATCAATCCTTTATGTCATACATGTTGCTTCCCCACTTGTCACTTGATAGTTATGTGATCTTAGCTCTAGACCATCAGTAGAGTAGAGGCCCAATACTACATCCTCCATGATAGGATATCATGTGAATATATCTATAAATTTTAGCCAAGATAGCTAGTCATTAAGTAAAACATGTTAACTCATCTAGCATGATGTGTACTACACCTATGAGGCCCATGTGAAAATATCATCCACTCTTGTTAGGTAGTAATATACCACTAATAATAGCCATAAGAACCATAATATACCTATTAAAAAGAGTTGGTGGTGAAGGATATCTAGTGGGTAGATAATCAAGATTAATGTCTTTGTATGTCTCAATTAGGTCTATGTCTACCTTCCCCTAAACCACGGGGATGCCCTGGTAGCCAACCAAATTGTATACACATAATATTTTCAAACTTTATAAATAAATGATGCTTTTTATCTTGTACGAACCTATCGAGTCTTAATATCTTTGAGTGGACACCATAAGGGATGAACTAGGAAAGGGGTAGGTAGACCACTGGTGATTCATAATATTGTTGTCCCTTATTTCCACTTTTTATTAATCTAACTAGATCCTAAAAACATTCCCCTAAGATTTGTATCCTACTTTTCACCCTCCTCTTGTCATTTTCCACATTTATTAACCAGTTACCTAACCTAAATTCCTTTTTGGTAGTTTACATGACTATTTAAACCACATCAAACTTGTATTGTTATTTATAGATCTTACTAAGAACTAAGTCAAACATGGTTGACATAGTTCATTACCTAGTCAATTTTTTTATCAATGTCAATACTAGATCGACCAGGTCAACCTTGTCATCCAAATTTTTTGGAAGGGTTTAGGGTTAGATATGCCTATATAAGCACATAAATTTAATCATTCTTAGAGAGATAAAAATATTTAATTATTCATTTGTACTTATTTACAATCTACTCTTCCACCATTCTACTTTAGGAGTCTTATCTTAGGGTTTCTACTTGGAGAAGAATCTAGTATTATGGAGAAGTCTTGGATGCTTTAAACTTTCTTATTGATATTTACAAACCACAAAAACCTCTTGTAAAGAAAATTTGGCCAAGGTATAGATTGAGTCTTGATGGGTTCATCTTCTAGGTAAATATCTCTAACTTTGCTTCTCTCTTTAGTAGATAGAAGTAACATAAGTAATGGCTTTTGAATAATTTTGTTCTCTCAATGCATTAGAATTTTACATATACATATATTTAAAACAATTCTCTTATTAATGTTTACTTTTACTTTTTACTAATCCCATGTTGTGACAAAAGCTTTAGTGGGCACTAGATTAGATAATTTCTTTACTTGTCATTAGTTTAGTGAATGCAAAAACATGGGACCTAGTTAGGGTTATTACGTAGTTTTGCTTGACTGGATGCTTTAGAACCCTAACTAGTGATATTATTATAGTGAGAGATCTCTTGATTAGGTATAAAAAATCCATTTTGGTCATGACCTCAATTATCTAAAGTATCCCCAATCAGAAGTGTAAGTGAGATCTATCTTCTCTAAGATATGATTGATTTGTAGATCTATTACATTTCCCATTACATGCATTCTAGTGAACCCAGTGTGAATCTAACCCTTACAACTTTTATTTCATGATTTCATTTCTATCATTATATTATTTTTCTATGTTTGTGATACTATGTTAACTAGGTTAGTATAGTTCTAACTTTTGTGCACTAGTTTAACACACAGTCATATTAAAATGACTCTATTCTTTCTATGTAGGTCTTTATCAAATATAGTTTACTAGATCAGATAGGTCAACATAATATTATTCTGTAGTTATAAATAAAAAACTAAGTCAACCATGTCACCTTAGTCTTCTAATCACCATATATAATAATAAACTATGTTGAACAAGTTAACTTAGTCTTCTAATCAACATCTATAATAACAAACTAAGTTAGGCAGGTTCACTTAGTCATCTTATCATGCTTTAATAAATAGGATTTCATAGAACTAAGCTAAACTAATTGACTTAGTTTGTATAAATTTCAATCAACATTCAAAGTACTATAGTATAAATTTTATAATCATAATCATATTATAACCCACCAAGGTTCCTCTCTTTCTCTCTTTGTCAATTTAGTACTTCATTATAGTTCTATTTTATGCAAGTTTACAGTCTTTAAAACTAAAATTATACAACAAACTAAGTGGACCTAGTTGACTTAGTTCTGTAGCCTATCTTCTATCTAAAAAATCAAGTTAACCTAGTCAATTTAGTTTTTAAAGACTCTTTCTTCTATAGATTAGTATCGACCTAGTTGACTCTATTATGTATTATTTGTATACAGTGTCGTCTAAACGAACTCGATACAACTTTTACTTTGGAAATTAACAACTATATGATAGAAATTAATTCACACTTTCACTTTAATATTTTTGCATGCTTAGAGTAACTCAAATAGTCTAATTAGGTTTAATTTCCATTTAATTACACTATTTTTCTCTTTTTATACACACTACCAGATCATACAATACTCAAAATGCATTTAACATTTATCTTCCCAAGGCCTGCCTTCATGGATGCCATCACTAAGGGGGAAGCTGATTTGATTTTTAGGCCACGTATACAATTGTGGTTAATGATATATATTGGTAAAGTACTCACCCTTATCATTGTGGTATTGTGAAGTAAGGGGGTAAGACCCAATACCAAGATAGTACTATTGCATGTGAACTAGGAATTTGACTCAAGAGAGGATGGTAGTATTTTGTTAGTCCCAAAATGAAATCAAAATGAAATAAACACACTATCATAACATCTCTAAGCCTAGTTACTAGGAGGAGCTTAGTTAATAAGACTAAAATGGAAAACATAACTAAACTACAAAATAAACCTTCTTTCACCTTCTATGGATGCTCTAAATAGCTTGTTGAAGTGACTTTCTCAGCTTTGTACTCATGAAGTCTACATCAATGAAGTGTGGCTACCTCCATCTCTCCTTGGAAACATGTTTGGATTTATCTTGGCTTAATATTTGGGCATTATAACACTAATTTGTATGAAGCTTTGGAATCAATTCAAAATTATAACTTTGTCACATGAGAGCTCTAAATTATGGCTTTGAGTCTTGTTATTTATAGATTTTTGGAATGGTTTGAGGATCAACCATGACCGTCCATCTCAAGATTGAGATGTGTGGCCATGAATAAATACAAATATGAAATTCATTATACAAATTTCTCCATTAATATTTGTGATAAAGGGGCATTAACTAGGTATGGAAGGGCTTTGATGAGGCATGGGAAGGGCTAACCTTGATATTTTATGCATTTATGGCCTAGGGATGACTTCCCCATAAATGATGTCACTTAATGATGCAAATATTCAATATTCATTTCCAAAAATAAACTATTCAACAAGTTCTATGGAATTCTTAATTAGGCTCATGATTTGGTTTAATTATCTCTTAAGTATGATTAAGCACTCTAATGTAAATCTTGGCTCTTTGTGCACAAATTACTCAAATTGGTCATAATGTATTGTTATTAGCTCAAAATTTTAATGGAATAGAATTAGGATGTGATGTCAGATGCATTGGATCCATTATCCCATTTAGGATGTTATCAACACCAAATAACAAAGGCACATTTCTCATGTAAGAGATTTGATAGAAAAGAGTAATCTAGAGCACCCAAATGCAAACTTGGCATTTTGACTTGAAATGATTTGATCAAAGTTAGATAGCCTATAAAATGCATTACCCATTTTAGTATAGCCTAGAAAAAATTAGTACTTGAATATGTCAGTTTCAAATCTTTTAATGTGTTTTAGTGTTTTTAGGCTTAATTGTGCACTTTGGTAGAAATTAGTCAAAATCTTGATTGATGGTCATTGGTGGCCAAATTTAGGTGTTTATAGTTTTCCCCTATTTAGGAAGGCAATACAAGATATAAGTATAGTAACATCTTCTTAAAGAATAAAATGGTCTTGTATGCCTAAAACTTTAATGATGATGAACTAACTGCATGATGTCCCCTTGAGGGAATGGTTGGCACATGTAGGTCGACAAATGGTCCCTTGAAAAGAAAAAAGTGAAATGAAGGGACAAAAAAAGGAAAATGATAGGGTGTAAACACAATGAGTTTTAAAAATTAGTCAAAATCATTGAGAATGCAATTGGGATAATGTACAATGGTTTGCCTAAAGGTGGTTATAAGTATTATACCCTGATAGTGGTAACATGGTATGATAACATAATGATTTTACCAAAGGTGGTTATAATCATAAAGAAGATGGATTTGTCCTAGGTAGGATAGACAAATAAGATAGTAGTGTGCCCTTGTATGAAAAAAAAAGTAAAGTTGGTGACAATAAAATGATTTTCCCAAAGGTAGTTATAATCATTAATAAATTTAGGTGGGACTGTGTACAATGATTTACCCATGGGTAGTTATAAGCATTGGAACTAAATTATAGAAACCATGATTGATTGGTTGATGATGATGGTAAATTAACATAGAGGGTAATAATGAATTAGAATAACCTATTAGTAGGGATATGCCCATCTAAGCTAAACAAAGGTTAAAATTCTTTAATTATTTTAATTACACTATGTAGGATATGATTGGGATTGAATCAAGATGTCGATGTTAAAGAGATGTCGATGTAGCCATTGTTGAATAGAATTCCTTAAGTTAAGGTTTGTTATAACATGTGTCAGTAAGAATCATGGTATAGCATCATGAGGACTTGGCCAAAATATGCATAAGGACTGACTCCCATAATCTAATAGTTAATGGAAAATAATGCACCAATGATAGAAACTAGGATGAAAATATAGATGTATGAATATAGATGGATTAAAGTGTTAGTGAAATTAAGGAATCACCTAATGAATGCACATAAACTAATTCAAGGAAATAGTGTTGAAAGCAAACAAATAGGCACACAAACAAGACAACAAAGAAACAAAGAAACAAAGAAACAATATAAACCATGAACATTGCCCCTAAAAAATAGGTGACAACTTAACAAACTAATAAAATGGGGGAATAAAAGAAAAGGAAGGGAGTGCGTGATCTATCACCATATATACTAGGCAAGTGGACACTGCCTACATAGTTCCATGGATGTAATATTCAACGAAAAAATTCAAGCCAAATGTAGTTCTCCTAAGAAATGGGAAGAAAATGATAATTGATGAAAACAAATAGAATAGGCATAATAGAAGAATAAGAATGGTACTAAAAAATGGAAATTATGTGGGAGAAAGGCCCAAAAAGGATGGGGAAACTAAGTGACAATTGATTTTCTTGTAACTTAATAAGGGTTCCCAAAATCCTTAAGGCAAAGAAGTGGTCAATGTTTTTGGTTTTTTCTAACAATTTTAAAAATATTTTTGGAATTTTAGAGTATATCAACTCGATCAAGAATGACAAGACACTAAATGGTTCAAGCTCATAAAATGGCTAGAGTGTTACTTAGGTTTCTCACAAAATAATGAGAGTATGGCATAGGCTACTCATAAATCAATGATAACATGGCTTAAGGTGCTTGAAAAATGGTGAGAGCATGGTATAAAAGGTGACTGAGTTGACCTCAAAAAGTATCGAGCACTGTCTACAAAGTCCTAAATTAGGATGTAAAGTACCTATAGTTTCACCTTATAGAGGAATAATCTAACTAGTGTAGTAGTCAATTCAAATAAAACAAGCACAGTTGGTATAAAAACATAATACGACATAGAAAATGTCTAATTGGTATGGTCAAGGCATAATAAATAAGTGTTACCCTAATTTTTCCCATAGATGGTAATAAATAGGATATAATGTCATAGGCTACTGAGCCTAATTTTCCCATAGGTAGTTATAATTAATATCAAGACAATGAGAGAGAATGAAACAAGAAATGAAAGATGCAACTATGAATTTTTTTTCATACCACTCCAAAATACTAACTCTATCTAGAATGTGTGAAACAACTACTGAAACTAAATCTGAATGCTCTTACTAAAAGCAATTATCAAACCAAATAAAATAGAACCAAGGTTGTAGGGCTAGGGAAGGAGGGAAAAATGAACTCGATTGATTGGGAAAGGTATGGTAAAACAAACATGTAAATATAGAAATTGATAGGTTAGTAGGATGATATGTTGATAAAAAAGGTATTATATAAATAATATTTCATAAAATGATACCATTTGAAATGATCCTTATAGATAATACACCAAGTCACTCAAGCATAGTATTGATTGAGGTGGATAATGTTCATCGGCTCATCAAGTTCATGGTCATTTAGTGTGAAAAGCCTATATGATTTAGATCAAAAGGTTGTTATAATGATGAAAGGACCAACCCAATTAGGTTTGAATTTACCTTTATGCTTCTTTTTAGTTGTGGTATTATTTTGGTTTTCTTTAAGGACAAGATCAACAAGTTCAAATTCTCTATTATTGATGCATCAATTGTAGTGGCCTTTGAGTTAGTTCTAATATTCTTAAAGATTATTGAGTGTAGATGTGTATTTATCATCAAGTAGGTCTAGCTCTTTTAGGCAATATACTCAATAGTCATGATTATCTAAGACATGCTTGAAAGATATGTATAGTGAAGCTAACTCAACCTCAATGGGAAGGATGGATTCTATAACATAAAAAATTGAATATGGAGCCGCTCTTATGGGTGTATGGTGATTGGTATTGTATGCTCAAAGGGTACAAAATATTTGAAGGTGTCAATAATGATCAACATCATTGACAACCTTTTTGAGAATGTTGACAATGGTTTTATTTGATACTTTAGCCTAGCTATTACCTTGAAGTTAATATGTCATAGAAATAGGTTGTGTGATGTTGTATTTAGCACATAGCTTGTCAACATCCTTTTTATTGAATGATTTTCTATTATCAGATATAATTTTGAAGAGGATATGATAGTGGAAAATGAGATGGTTGAAGATGAACTTAGAAATTTTCTTTCTATTCATGTAAATGAGGGGTATATCTTCAACCCACTTAGTGAAATATTCAATGGTGGTAAGGATATGTTTATGGCCATCGAATGAGGTGGGATTGATCTCCCTAGTGAGTTCAAGGCCCCATGTATAAAATGGCCATGGTGTCAACATTTGTTTTAGATTCTTTGTTGGGGCATGAATCAAATTTGAATTCCATTAACCTTTATCACACTTATTTAAATATACAGTTGCATCTACGTCCATCATGGGCCAATAATACGTAGTATACAAGATATTTTGGAATAGGATGGCCTTGCTAGTGTGCGATCCACATACACCTTCATTAACTTTGCATAACTCTAGTGTGGATTCTATCGAAGTTAAATAATGAATTAGAGTTTCATTAAAACTATGGTGATAAAGGGTTGAGCCAAGTAAGGTATAATGAATGGTTTGGTGGGTGAAGGCTTTGGTTTGTTTTTGGGAGAGGTCAAGTGGTAAAAATTGGTCATGAAGATATTTGTAAATGTTTGAGTACCAGATAGAACTAAGACCAATAATATCACAAATCATTGTAATGGTTTAAGGTTCATGAGATGGTGGAAAAAAAATCTTGATGAGGAATTGATACTTTCTATCTTTGTTCATTTGTTGAATCAGAGAGTCGATAGTAGTCATGGCATCTACAGTTCTATTATTAGCCCTTGATATATGCTCAAATTAGATATCTACAATTTGTTATTTTAGAGTGTCAACCATGGCCTTATATAGAACCAACTTGTCATATTTGGTCTAAAAATAGTCTGTAACCTAATTGATGATTAACTAAGAATCACCATAAACCTTGAGATGAGATATATTCCACTATACTGCCTATCGAAGGCCTAAAATAAGTGCTTTATACTCAGCCATGTTTATACAAAGAAAACTAATCTTGAATGATTTGGGGATTATATCCCCCCTATGATGTGATAAATAAATTGCTTACTCCAAATTTATGTGCCATGAATGATCCATCAAAATACAGCTTCCAGTGATGCTCCTTAAGAGGTGTGTCAATGATGGTCATTATGGATTCATCAAGAAATTGGAATGTAAGTGGCTTTGTATTATTAACAGATGCTTTAACAAGTGGATTTGCAAGAACTTTCCATTTAATATCTTTTTGATTGATTTATTTGATGTCAAACGCACTTACAAGCATGATCCATTTGGCCATTCTACCTTGTAAATCTATTTTAGATAGTAGATACTTGAGTGGATCTACTTTTGAAATGACCATGGTTTTATTATTTAACATATGGTTTCATAAGTTGTGAGCTATGAACACCATGGCTAAATAGGCTTTTTCAATAGGCATATAGTTGTGTTCATATGTGACCAATGTACATCTTAAATAGTATACTTTATGCTCTTTTCCATTATCATCATGGTGAGTTAGAAGTGCCCCCAAGGCACTATTTATAGCTGAGAGGTACAACAAAAATAGTTTTTATGGTATAGGGGGTACCAAAATAGGTGGATTTTCTAGGTAATCTTTTATCTACTAAAAATCTATTTAATAGTGATTATCCCAGTGAAATGTGGCTCCTTTTTTTATAACATGCATAGAAGGATGGAATTTATCAACCAATTATGATATGAAGCATCAGATAGATTAGATCTTGTCTTACAAACTATTGAGTTTCTTTAAATTAGTTAGTGGTGCCATCTCTATTATTACTTGGAATTTAGCTAGATCAAATTCAATGCCTCGATGAGACATGATGAAGCCAAGTAATTTGCCTGATGTTACTCCAAATACACATTTCTTTGGATTTGGTTGGACTTTTTAATCATGCAAGCTTTCAAATATTTTATGTAGCACTACTAGATGGTCAGCCCTAGTTTTTTATTTTCCTAATATGTCTTTAATGTGGTCTTCAATAATATCATGCATCATATCATGGAATATGATGGTCATGACTCTTTGATATGTAGCTGTAGAATTATTAAGACCAAATGACATTACCTAATAATATAATGTGCCCCATGGAGTGGTGAAGGTTGTCTTGTGTTGGTCTTCTAGTGTTATTTTGATATGGTTGTATCCTAAAAAGCCATCCATGAGTGAAAACATCTCATAACCCATCATGGAGTCAATGATCATGTCTATATTAAGCAATGAAAAGTCATCCTTAAGGCAAGATTTATTTATATCATGGAAATTAGTATAGATTTTTATTCCTTTTAGACTTTTTCTAATAGGTACAACATTAGATATCCATTTTGAGTAGTCAATGGATCAAATACAGCCTAATTTTATGAGTTTTTACAACTCTTTCTTTATCAATATAGTAATATGAGGATTCATCTTTCCTAACTTTTTCTTAACTAGTTTAGCATCGAGATTTACCACAAGGTGATGTAAAACCAAGGTAGGGTCCAAGCTTGGTATGTCAAAATGAGCCCATGTAAAGCTATCTACAAATTCTCTCAATAGAGATGTAAAGACTTCATGTTCCTATTTAATGAGGAATGCACCTAATTTTATCCATTTTAAGTCTACTCGAGTCCTGATGGTTACCTTTATTATATCCTTAACTAGAAGGGTTTAACCATCTTCTAGGATAGTAGGCAAAGACTTGAACTATCAAGCTATATCAAAGTCCTCTGTTAGGATTGGATCTTTATATTCTCCTAAGCATGATGAATATGAGTACCCCAATGGGAGATCTAGCCATGTACAAAAATAATAAGAAATTCTTGAAGAATTCAATCAAACACTTTTTGTTGCTAAAAAATGAAACTCAGATCCATAGTCAAGTTCATCATTGGTGGTCTCTTAGTCTAAATTTAATAAAAATGAACACCCCCATATAATGGTACCTGAAATAGGTTTTCACCACTAGAATGGAATTTATATTTACTATCTATCTAGTTAGAAAACACCTCAAAGAGGTTTTCACTTTGAGACCTCAACGTTTTATTTAATTATTTTTGGTTAAGGGTATTAACCCACTCTCCAAAATAGGCTTCTAGATCTAATGTGATTGAAAAACGTGATTTATGATCTCCCAATGGAATGTTGTCTCTAAGGCCTAGAAAACCACAAAATGCCTCTTCATTTTGAAACTCATCAATCAGTAAATTGGTTTCTTATTGGTCTTCATCTATCTGTTGGGGATAGTATAATGGTAATGGATTATGATGAATAACTAGGGTAAGAGTAAAAATAGAATGAGGGTTAAATAGGTTGGTTTTATCTAGGACATCAAAAAGGCTATGATCAAACTTTGCATCACTATCAACATCTTCATCACTAGTTGATGGTGATGGAACACAAGGTATATAGAGTCACCCTCAAGTAGTTTAAATCCAAGTCCATAGGGTATATTATATTTGGTCATAGAAATTGGCTCAAGTGTTCCTTGTTGATTAGGTCTAAGGCCTCCTCCTTCATATTATTGATTCTCCATGATCCTATTGGGAATAGGATAATTTTGACTCTTATCATAATCAACTTGGTTGTCATTGTATAACCATGATTCATCTCCCTTGAGAGGGTTTGGTTTTAGGCCAGATGCTGGTACAAACATGATAGGTCATTTATCTTTGCTCTTTTGTAGCCATTGTGGATGAAGTGACTTAGCTTTAGGTATTTCAAAGGACTTTGGATTCTATGGAAGGTTTATAATATTAAATATATCATATGTTAAATATTATCCTAGGCCATTAGCTAAAATGGTGTAATGATTGGAAGCTTCAAGATGTGGCATGTGGGAAAGGGAATCTAGGGTATTAGGATCTATGAAATTGTCCTCTAGAGAATCAATAAGTATGGCCTTTCCTTTATCTTTCTTAAAACTTGGATTCATGTCATATTGGTAATTGTATCTTTGAAAATTGGTCTTGAGATTTTTACAATGCTCATATGGGTGCAAATATCCTAGAAAATTCACTTACATCCCTAAGTGGGAGAACTTGATACATTGGTGTAGTGTTGATAGGATTACATGAATCTCATGTAACCAAGGTGTACCCAAAATCATATTATATGAAAACTCAAGATCAATAACATGGAAAAGTGTATCATGGGTTAAAGGGCCAATGATAATTGATAGGTTAATGGTGCCTTCTGACCCTCTCTCCTAATTATCATAGGATTTGATAGTTATCATTTATGGTTGTAGATCTGCCATTGTGTACCCAAGAAGCTTGATGAGCTTTAGAGACACTATGTTGAGGCCTGATCCATTGTCTATAAGGACATATTTTACTTTATCCCATTTTATATAAACTTATATATACAATCAATTATTATGGAGCAGGCTAAGGGAAGACATATCACTATGGTTGAATGTGACTTGTTGGGTGGGAACTAGGTGTCCAACCAAATCTTGAAATTTATTAGGGGATATGTCATTGGAAATAGTAGATTGGGTTAAAAAATGATTTAAATTGTTCTTGTGGATTGTATATGTTCGTAATACATCTAAAATGGAGATCTGGGCTGGTGTCTTCTATAATTTTTCCATAATAGTAAACTTCTTATCTTGGACAATGTTAAATGGTTTGTTTTGAGGGTAAATGATTGGTTGGATAATGGGTGAAGTGGAAGAGGGTTGTGGGACTAGGATGGTAATCTTTTACCTTTGAGTTGTGATTACACAATCAAGATTGAATACAGGACCATGATTGCTAACAAATGATGGTAATGGTGTGGGACTAGATAGGACAAGTCATAGAGTTATCAGTATAAGGTCCAAAAGTGGGAATCCCTATTTTCTGGTTCACCTATGTGTAGTCTTAGGTCAAAAAAGGATTATCAAAGAGATTATATTGGTTTGTCATGGTTATCAATGGTCTCATCTGATTAGAATATGGTCTAGGATTAATGGAGATGGTATTAATGCTACCTCTTATAATATGTCCAATCACTCTAATGTAGTCATGTGAAAATGCATGGTAGGTTTGTTGGTTGTTACTATTTGGACCTTGGTCTTGTCTATCATTTTGGTGTTTTTGATTCTATTGGTGGTTCTATTGGTTCAGCCCTTGATTTTGAGACTTTTGATTTTGTTGTTGCAATGTCTAGTGTTATTGTAATCATTGTTGTTTCTATTGCTTCTTGTTACTTTGGGGAAAAGGGTTAAGATAAATCCCAAGAGTCTAATTGAAAGTGGAAGTACCACCATCTAATATGATCTCCCTATTCTCTAACATATTCTTAATCAAATGTTTGATTTTCACACATATTCATAAATTATGATCATTGACTCAAATATATTCATAGAATTCATTTTCATGGTACCAATCAGGATAAGGAATGCCTCTTAGATATTTCTTTGGTATAGGCCAACTAATCAAGTTAGCAGTAGTAAGTTTACAAAACACATATTAAATAGGTTCTCCAAGGTCACTAAAAACATGACAAGTAAGTATTGTTCTCCTTGGAAGAGGAACTTACAATGGCAAAGGTGGTTGCATTTGTTGCACAATCCTAGGCTATTATGTTTGGTGTGTTATCTAAAGAGGTTATGGGGTAGAAGTAAGTTGAAAAGGTATTTCAAGATGAGTGGATGGTGTTTCCACCATGTGGACATGGCATGACTCAGTTACTCCATTTCCCACAACATTATTATTGCAATTGAATTACTTTGGTCTATCTTGGTTATTGGCCCATACTAGTTGTGATGCTTATGTTTGGAATTAATTCTAATTTTGGTTATTTACATTATTGGTACCTTTATTATTATTAGTTGAAGTGAGCTTGATTATTCCTTTATTAATAAGGTCTTACTCAATCAATAAACCTTTATCAATGATCTCTTTGAGAGTATACACATATTATAGTTCCAAATGATAAACTACCTCACTATGCAAATTTTTAGTAAACATAATAGCTAATTGTTTATCTAGTAAACTATGGGTGAATTGGCTTTCAAGGGCTCTCCACTCTAGATAACTCACAAAACTCTCACTGAATTTTTTCTTTGCTTATGTCAAGTCAACCCATGAAATCTCATGTTCAAGATTGTAGGAGAAGTGTTGCACAAACTTCTCTAAAATTTCATCAAAACCATATACTAAATCCTTGGGTAAATTAAAAAACCAATCCAAGGCTTGTCCCACTAGACTCCTTGGGAATGATATCAAAAGGTGTATGCCACTATATGCCATTGGCTAGCATGTGACAAAAAAATGTATTAAGTGGGATTTGGGGTCCCTTTCCCCTTATTTTATCAAAATGTGGGGGCTCATATCCTGGAGGAAATGAAATCTATAAGCACTTCATATTAAAAGGATAGTAACACACATCATCTAACTTAAACTTTTTAATTTGTTTCCTTGCTTGGATGGCCGTAATTACATCTTTCATTTATTTTAACTCTTTCTCTAAGAAACTTGTGGGAATATTGGACTAGGTATATGGTTAGATAGTCATGAGTGGAGTAATTAGACTATGGTATAATAGAGATATTTTTTGGGGTATGATGAATTGGTTATGAAATTGACTAGAAATATGCATATACAGATTAGGGTTTAAACATTGGAATTATGCATGTTACGGTGTAATATTCTAGTTAAGGTTGGTTATGAAAGTTTGATGTTGAGTATTTTTTGGTTGGGTTGGAGGTATATAATCATACTATGCCTTTTATAGTTAAAAAGGGGCATGCTTTTAACTAATCTAACCTTTTTGTTGAGTGGGAACTTGTGAACCAAGATCCTATTTCTGAATGAGTGGCACACTTCAAATAAAAGGTAATTATTTACTAGTAGGTACTTAAGAAACATTTAAACCTCATTATTTCATGAATCCATATTGAAAATTTGATGCTTGTTGAAGATTCAACACCTATCACTGACCAATAATTATATGTTTTTGGTTAGACATCATTTGGTTTTGAATTGGCACACTAGCCTATGAATGAAGAGGTATGTTTGATACTACCTAACAAGGTGGAACATTAGTTGTCCCCTATTGAGGTAGCAACATATTTAGTCTCTATTGCATTATTATACTATATTATGCCTACTATTGTAGAACACTACTCGTCACTTATTGAGGAAGAGTTAGATTCATCACATTTTTCTATTGAGACATGACATTGGTTGATGGCTGATTACCTAATCCTATTGGTTGTGTACTTGATGAAGTGGTTGGTTGAGTATTAGAAGTATCTAGTTGAGATTGGGATGTATAAACTCCTACTCTTTGATTTTTAGAACCACTTGCAGTGTTAATGAAATGCACATTTTGTTGGCTAGCTATTTTCATATTAACACCACTTTGGTTTAGATGAGATGTTGCATGTGCATTATCCACTATGTTTTGGCCACTATTCTACATATAAGTAGAAGATATTTATTCAATGGTTGGCATGTGAGATAAGTTTTTGATTGAAGTATTCTACATTAATAGTTTTACATCTTGATTATCTTGACCAATCAACTCTATTAACACTCGAATTGATGGGAATAAATCTATGAGAGGCCTACTTGACATGGTCATTTGGTTAAAATTAAGTGCTAGGTTCAAGTAGGTTTGGTATGTTATCTACATTAATACAAAGTGATCTTCCATGGGGTCCTTACCTTTTACAAGCATACTAGGGTCTTGATACATTATTTATACTAGAGCTAAAGGATTTCTAGAAGAAGCTTGTTGACTGTACAATACGTTATGATGCATTCTTACTAGACTTGGTAAATTCTCATGTGGGAAGTATATCAAAAACTTGGCCCCTACCTCTATGGCTTTAACCAAAATCTCATCTTTATTCTCTAATAAATGATTCTAAAAAAAATAAGTATCATAAGTGGAAGGTACATTAATAAAGTATAGTTGTTGGGGAAAAGGCTCCTCAACTGAAAGTATTGTAGCTAGGTATTATGTAGTTTTTTCTTGATTTTGTTCTAAATATAATGGTATATTAACCAAATAGTTAGCCAATGGATCTTGGTTTTATGCCAAGATTTGAGTATTATAAGAGGAATAAGGATTTATCTCATAAAAAGTAGTATCTGTGTAGGGGTCTTGCATCATTTCTTCTTACACAAATACATTACTAATCCTTGGGTTGTACATGAGTCCACTACAAGTATAGGAATACATGTTGGGATCCATAGTGAATGGTTTTCAATAAAAAGGGAAGAGAGTTCTAAAAACTCTAAAATGATAATGTCTAAAAGATGATGTTCAAATTTGGTCTAGATTTTTCAAAAGGATGGAAAGGTTTATATAATTATTTATGGTAAAACAAGATAATGTAAATTATCTAACTTTACACACCTTATACAAAAAATGTTATGTAAATGGATTGAAAATAAAAATGCCAAACTCTAAGGTCAAAGTGTTTCAAATCAGTCTAATCTAGGATATAAATCATTGCTAGGTCTTTTGGCCAAACACAAAGTCAATATCTAAGCTCAAACAAGGAATTCGATAGGACTCTTGGTTAAATGGAATCAAAAGCTATACTTTAAAAAAGATGAGATTTCAATCTAATGGATTTGAAACACTTCTAACAAAAACTAGGCATCTGAATCTTAGACATGAAATCGATCAAATAGGTATAAGGTATGAAAAAAAAGGCACTTTAGAGATAGTTTGTTTTCTTGTAAATAATGGTATAAAACTTTATTCTTTTGACAAATAATCTAAAAAAAATTGAATGGCATAACTTTGCGAGATAAAGATTCACAAAGGTATACTCAGATTGGCTCGAAAAATGTGTATAAACTTAAATTCTATACAAAAAGGTCTATGAAACAAATTTTAAAATGTTTTGAGTGGTGTAACAAATTTATACTACTCAAAAGATGTAACAAAAATTTTGTTTGAAAATATCTCTAAGGCAAAGATGGTTTCTCACAAATTTGATAGTGTAACACTACATTTCTTTACTCAAATAACATACATACCTTCAAAGTTTTGACAATATATCTAAGGCAAAAAAAGTATATATTCAAATGGTCTTGATGGAAATATGATGGTAACACAAAACAATTTGGTGCATATAAGTGCAGGTTTTTATCAGAAAATGACTTAAGTCTACCAAGTGGTGATAATGATTATGAGTCTTAAATGACCTTCAACCCAAATTGGAAATTGAACCTATGTTCCCTCAAGTTTAGTGAAAATAATGAACCCACTTAACACATCAACCCTATGAAATTATGAAGGTGCAAGTTTGAATTTATTTTTATAAATTATGGACTTTAAATAATTTTTGGTGAAATTCTAGACTCACTTAGACATCATAACTGCACCAAAATGGATGATATCACTAAGTTTTGATGAAATCTAAACAAGGCAAATTGATGATTCACGTGGGAAGCATAATGCCTCTTTATTCAAAGGAAAATGAGGAATATGTGTTTTTATTTTGTATCATTTGTTCACACCAAGTTTTGACTCCAAACATGACTTTAATCTAGGACAAAACCAACTAATTAATTGCTCTTAGGTCTTAAACTAACAAGGTTATTTAGTATTGTTAGAATCATTTGAGATTATTTTAAGTGTTCATCCAAAAGTAAATTCATATTATATAGTAGTTTTTTACACACCCCCTTCTCTCAAATGATAGTACTATGATATGGACTTTGAGGCACACCTTGCACCAACAACACTTTCATGGCAAGTGGGGATTTGTCTAGGATCTACAAGGTTTCAAACATCAAGATGGATCAATTACACAATGACTTTCATGTCATGATGAAAAACAAATGCACATAATTGGTTCTCCATGTAACTTGCCTTGTTGTAAAAAGGTCTTGTCCTTTTTACAACCACTACATCCATCACTTTCTCAATATAGTGTGATGTCCAAAGTGCAGATACATCTTGTGTGTGACTCCAACACTAAAAGGTGGTTTAACCACTCAAAACTCTAATCATAGTGGGAGTGGTTAAAGTAAATGTTGAGAGATGAAACCTTGGGTTAAATCTTCCCTAAATAACTTGTGGGAGGTAATCAAGTCCCCCTCACAATCCAAGTTTACATAAAAATAAATGACTAATAAAAAGGCTTTAGGGTCATTTCAAGATGACCAAAACTATTACAAGTTTTTGGGGAGTGTTTTAGATGACTTTCTTTATATTCCTTGGACTAGGAATGTTTTCAATAATAATGACACTTTTTATTCCAAAAGTTCCCTAAAGGGGATGGATGAAAGACCATACACGTAATGTCCCTCTTTTTTATAATCAAATTCCAAGTTTAAACAATTATTGAAGAAAAAAATTGACAAGTGAGTTCAATTTTAAGCACCAAAATAAAGATTAGGTGGTTTTATTTTGACCCCTTGGTTTTAATTTGTAACCTTGAAAGAAAAATTTGTCAAAACATTCACTTAAGCACCCTAGTTTTTGATTAAGCACCAATTTTGAAAGTGTGTTTGGTTAAATTCAATTAAAATAACTTCTAATCTACTCCCCCAACCTAAAAAAACACAATTATAAGGGCCTACTTTTAACCACTTAAGAGTTTGAGAAAACAACATTAATTTTTTTAACTCTCTATTATAATCTCATTGTTACACAATCAATCCCATTGTTCTCCTACAAAATCACAATTTTAGACAATAATATCATTGTTTCAAGTTAGATCAGATAGAAAAAACAATATCATTGTTTACCTTTGAAATCACTCCCAATTTCAACAAAATCACTATTTGGATATGAAATCACTAGTTAGATACAAAACCATTGTTCAAATTCACAATATCATTACGTAGAATGATGATATCACTATTCTACAAAATTACTACCAAAATCAATGAAATCATGGGAAAAATTCACAATATCATTGCATAAAATGATGATATCATTATTCTATGAAATCACTACCTTGATGAATGAAATCATTACGCAAGGATATAAAATTATTGTTTAGCCAAAAATGATTTTGTTTACAAAATTACTATTGTGATAACAAAGATATTATAATAGAGAGCAAAACCATAATACTCATAAACAAAAATGCTACTTCCAAAAAAATGGATTTTTGACTTATAATTTCACTCCTTTAGCTCCTTCACTCCAATATTATACATAAAATTGGTTATTAGATTTATTGAAATACCCTTATGATCAATTTTTTAGGGATAGGGTCCCACCAAGCATGCTATTATGTGAACTAAGAATTCGACTCAAGATAGGATGGTTAGTATTGTGTTAGTCCTAAAATGAAATCAAAATGAAATAAACACACTATCATAACATCTCTAGGCCTAGTTATTAGGGGGAGCTTAGTTAACAAGACTAGAATGGAAAACATAAATAAAATGTAAAATAAACCTTCTTTCACCTTACTTGGATGCTCCAAATAGCTTGTTGAAGTGGCTTGCTCAGCATTGTGCTCATGAAGTCTACATCAATGAAGTGTGGCTACCTCTATCTCTCTTTCACACCATGTTTAGATTTATCTTGGCTCAATATTTGGGCATTATAACACTAATTTGCATGAATTTTTGGAATCAATTCAACATTATATCTTTGGCATATGAGAGATTTAAAGTATGGCTTTGAGGCTTGCTATTTATAGATTTTTGGAATGGTTTAATGATCAACCATGACCATCTATCTCAAGATTGAGATGTGTGGCCATGATTAAATCCAAATATTAAATTCATTTTACAAATATCTCCATTAATATTTGGGATATAGTGGCATTAAATAGGCATGAAAGGGCTTTGATGAGGCATGGAAGGGGTTAACATTGATATTTTATACATTTATGGTTTAGGGATGTCTTCCCAAGAAATGATGTCACCTAATGATGCAGATATTCAATATTAATTTCTAAAAATAAATTATTCAACAAGTTCCATGGAATTATTAATTAGGCTCATGATTTGGTTTAATTATCTCTTAATCATGATTAATCACTTTGATGCAAACCTTGGCTCTTTGTGCACAAATTACTCAAATTGGTTAGAATGTCTTGTTATTGTCCCACAATCTAACTAGATTAGAATTAGGATGTGATATCAGATTTGTTAGATCCACATCCCATTTTGGATTTTGTCAACACAAAATAATAAGGGAACATATGTTATGTAAGAGATTTGATATAAAAGAGCAATCTAGAGCACCCAGGTACAAACTTGGCATTTTGACTCAAAATGATCTGATCAAAGTTAGCTGAACCATAAAATGCATTGCCCCATTTAGTGATACCCTAGCAAAAATTGGTAGTTTAATATGTTAGTTTCAAGGTTGTTAATGTGTTTTAGTGGTTTAGACCAAATTATGCACTTTGGTAGGAGTTAGTCAAAAGCTTGATTGATGGTCATTAGTGGCCAAATTTAAGTGTCTACATTGCCAACATAGATTCCTTTCAAATTAAATATCTTGAAACCATACATAGATTGATTTATAGTTCCCTATTTTCAGCCAAATTCCCTATCACACTTAAAATAAATATTTATAATAGTCTAAAAACACTCAATATGACCACTTAGTTAGCATTTAATTTTCATTTGACTTCTTGTCCTTTGATCATTGCATATTTTATTATAAAAAATTACATTGGTGAACATTGGTATAAGGTTTTGTGTTGTGTTCCCCAATTGGATCATTTCAATTTATCCAATTGTTTATGTGTATGCTTCCATTTTTTCTTCAAAATACATTTCAAAAACTTTCCCTATTCTTAACACACTATCATTCTATTCAACATAGTATCTTATAGACTATCTTTTTCCCTACCTGTAGTACTAAGTTAACTTAGTCGACCCTGTACTCTTTTTTATTATTTAGGTTATAATACTAAGTTGACCTCATTGACCATCTATCCTTATCAAATTATATTTTCCTTTCTATAGTACTAAGTCAACCTGGTCAAGCTTGTACTCTCTTTTAACAATTAAATTATAGTACTAAGTCAATCGAGTTGACTCTATATCCTTATCTAACTTCTATCTAACAATACTTAATTGACCTATTTAAATCTATACTCTTATCATCTCCTTTTCATCAATTCATAGTCAACCCAATCAACCTTGTATCTGATTATTGAATTTACTCTCCTATCTAGCTAACTTAAGCTCTTTGTTTCTCATTATTTAGAATTATGTTCATTTTCTCAAAACACCATAAAGTCCCTTATTATAATATTCTTGGAAAACTTAAATCCATTTAACACTATATGGGTATTATTTTCTCCTTTTATTTACCTCCCAAGAGAACCCTCACTCTTGGAACACCTCTTCCCCTCCTTCATCTGTGGATTGTAACATGGTTCAAATCATACCTCAAGATGAAGTAGGTGGATCCAATCCTTTTTTTACATATCAAGACAATTCTCATCTTCAATATTTTCAGAATAATGTGGAAGCCATTGATACAAGTCTATCTAGTAATTCCACTAGTAATCCATCTTCCAACAACCCTATGCTAATATCGATTTAGGGAGTTTTCCTACAAACACTAAATTTCCAATTGATATGATTCAACTTCTTGTACAAGTAATAAAAAAAATTAACATAATTAAAACTTCTAACACCCCTCAAATGATGCAATTACAATGTCATTTGATTAATATGACTAATCAACCTTCGATTCTCAATCCTCAAGCCAATCCAAATTTTATTCCTCCACCTCTTAGATATGCCTCAAGAAATGTTATTCCTCAACCCATTATGAATAAAAAAGTGTTTTAAAATATTCAAAATGATCCTTTATATCCTTTCATCATGTCTATTAATATTGGTAATATATCTCCAACTATCAAGTATGATGGGACTAAATATCATGCATCCTTTCTTAAAGCATTTGGCAATATTTATAAAGAGTGGATCCAAATTAATACTTTCACCACAAATAAACTTCTAGTTAAAAAATTCATTGGAGATGTTTTAGAATGGTACAACCAACTTCCCCAACATTTCATTTAGAAACTTAAGGATTTATTCAATCCTCTAGATAAAGATTTTCAACATAATGACCTTCTCAAAAGTTGCCTTAGCCATTTCATCAATGTGAAGCAATCTCCCACCAAATTAGCTCATGATTTTATCAAATGATATAAATATTTGGCCCATAAGGCTGACCATAACATGAATGATGACAATTTTTTCAAACTCTTTATATCTACTTTAACTCCTTCATTGAATAAAAGGTTCAAAATTTTTCTCCTCAAATGCTTAACAAAGCTCTTGACCAAACCAAACATCAAGAATTCCTCATGAATAAATTTAAACCTAATACAAAATTAATTAAAGTATCTTATAAAACTTATACCAATGTCATAATGGGCAATACTCCTCAAACCAAATTATTATTTGTCAAATCTGACAATCCCCCATCTTCTCACATCCCACTAACTGTGCAAAAAACAAAACAATTCTTACCACCCTGTAAACCCTTTACTTATCCTAATAATCATCCTAAATGGTATGACCCTAATCACTATTTTTGGTTCCATACCGACATTGGTAATTCCCATGAAACTTATTAAGGGATTAATACATTCACTATCTCTTACATGCTTTGTGATTCATTCAATCACAAATCCATTATTCAACTCCATCATCAAGAGTACAACACCACTTCTCAAAAATTACAAGCTCCCAAATATTCTTTTTATAATAACCAAAAATCTTATTCCACATCTAATCACTAAAAAATACCAAGGATATTTGTGTTATTTATGCTAACTATGACCAAAATTAAAATAATTCTCAATATGTTAACATATCTAAGGTCAACTATCATTGTAAACCAGCTCATAAAGATCTTATCACAAAACCTAAGAAACCATATTTGGAGGAACAAATTATCAAAGATAATACAACTACTCATTTAGATTTAGAATCCCATGAGGAACCACCTCATTCTAAACCTACAACAACTTCCATTCCTTTAAAATCTACCTTAACTTCTAAACCTCACACTAGTTCCTCTTCTAAATCCTATTTGAGCTTTCTTGAATAACTTAAATCCATGCCTTGTAAGATTCCACTTATGGAGTTAGTTCACACTTCCCATTATCATCATAAGTTCTTTATGAAACAATTACAATAAATTGGGGATCCATATTATATAGATGAAGAACTACCCTCTATTAAGCCTTATGTTGGGAAATATGGAAGCACACAACTGATTACCAAATACAAGCAACTTAATATGCGAAATTAACCAAAATCACAAGTAACTAGAAATCAGAAACAACACAGAATATGAGAGACAATACACAATTGTATTAATACTCTTCTATAAGGAAATACAACAAAGAAGATTGCCACAGTTCTTCTTCCTTACACACCTCTAGGGCTCCCACACCTCTAGGGCATAAACAATAAATCTTCCCTCAAAGCTCTCTCTCTTATGGTCCCAACACACAACTCAAACATAGAGTTGGTGTTCACCTCCAACCAGTTAGTATCCACTACTGCTAGTACACCAGTGCTCCACGCACTCCACAAGTGCTCCATGCACTCCAAGTACACAAACGTACTTCAAGTAGATATCCCCTGAACTACTACAACCTGCAACCCAAATGATCGTACTTATGGAAGGAACTACCTTGCCTTCCTCTTTGCTCTCTTTCTGAGTACACACTATACTCCAAGTAGATCCTACCTAATCTTGCTCCCTGTTGTGTTGCTGTCCTCCCTGATCTTACACACCTACAAATCAATCTAGTTCTGCACACCTACAAACCTAGATCATGCACACACATACACCTACAGATCAATGATATTACTTACCATGTAGATCTCCTAATGTAGCCATGCACACCTACTGACCAAGATCCTACACAACTAAAGAACCCTTCTGATTCTCCAAAACCATCACCCACACTTGGCACTACTATGGAACTAGGAGGAACACCCTTGCTCACCTCACACACAGAAGGAGCTAACTTTGCTCAACTCAAACTAGAACACTTTACAATATAGCCTATGATTCTCTTAAATAGATCTCATGCAAACAATAATTAGACACCTAATTACAATAATTAGATCCATAGCTTCTAGTCTAAAATTGGCTCTTGACATGCAAACACTTGGTTTGTTAACTAACTGCCCATAGCACTTGCAGTTTCAAACCACATAGGCAACTGACGTCGATCCTTGTCTACTTGGAGGTGACCAATGCCAGCCGATCCCTGACAGATGTCAGTTGCTCTTCTTGTCTAATCCTGTTGATGTTGGTTGGCCTGACCGGCACTGATGTCTGTGACACTCAACAACCTCCTCCAATGACCTCCTCCATGTCTACATCAGTGAAGCTTTTAGCTCCACAGCCTAACAATCTCCCACTTGGAGATAAATAGCTACACTGTACCTATATCTGTACCCTATCTAATCTATTTCCTGGCTTGTATCCCTCTTCAAGCTCAACCTTGAAGACCAACCACCACACACCCTATGGTGCACCACCTATCATCCAAGTAACCTGTCGCATCCGCATCTACAACCACATGTAGAAAATAAATTGACCCTACATAGCATGTCTACCTACTACTTGTCCTTCTCAAATACCTGAGAATCCACTGAATTGCCCTCCAGTGCTTCTTTCTTGGATCAGCTCCAAACTTTCTAACAGCACCCACTACTTGGGCAAACTCAGGTCTATACCAGACCTCATGTGATTTTAGACACTAAACTATCCAGCCCTTAGTGTGATTTGGTTCTACATCCTAAACCTCACCAACACGTGATTCACATCAGCTCCCACTAGAGACAAAATCAACCTGTGATCTCCATGTCTCTCATGCCAAAGAATTTTGATGCTCCAAATTCCTCATGACATGCCACTAAACTAACCTTACCCTTAGCTCAACAAAACCCTATATGTACAAACCTATTAGCTAGCATACCATCCACATATAGTAATAGGATAATGTCATGACCATCATCCACCTGGTAAGACAAACACAATGGTTACACTGACATTGACTAAAGCCCTGCTTTGTCATCCACCTGTCAAAACCTGTACCACTATCCTATAGCTTCCACAAGACCATATGACCTAGCCTTCCATCTCACGTATCCATTCTCTCTATTCTTTAACTAAGTAATCCATTCATCTCTCAGTGCTTTCTTCCAGCTAGCAACCCTACCAAATCTCCTATTTGGTTTTGCATCCTATTCCTGCCATGCTCCCACTATTTCTTGGATCCTTCCTGCTCTGTAGTGAGCAACAAGTATAAAGAATAGGAACAACAAATTTGAGGCTTACTTATCCCTTCAGTCCTCCATATGGGCATTTGAGACTCCTTGACAGCTTGTTGTCTACCCAAAATCCATTATAGTGACTGACCTCAGTCACCACATAGTCTACATCCAACTGACGTCAGTTTCCATGCACCTATCCTGACTACCAACTCTATCGATGTTGGTGTCCCTGTTGCTGACATCGGTCCTCCTGACTGACGTCAGTCTTACCTATTGCCGACGTCGGTCCTCCTAACTGACGTCAGTCTTACCCTGCTCGACATCATTGGCTTTGGTCTACACATGACCGACATCGGCACTTGTCTGTTCGACGCCGGTTCCTCTTGACTGATGCCAGTACCTATGTTTTCCTATGAGTGATGAATTTTTACCCATGAGCTTTCTTTGAATCAAATCCCTATCCAAACTACTCTGCTTAGAGTTACTCAGCCTTCTCCACTAAAATCTATCTGTCATCTCCTCCAAGAACACCAAGGCTTTCCAGTTTTTAAGTCTATCAAACACATTTGTCTTCCACTTAAGAACATGCATCTCATTCTTGCTCATGTGACCAAGCCTACAAAGCCACGTCTTCGCAACAAAAAAAGAATCAATAAATAAGTAGATAGATAAAGGATACCTACTTTCTTACCACTCGCTAATTTAAGTGCATCCACTATGAGAGTTCTTGTGCATCTCTCATCACCCAACTTTCCTAAAGAAATTAGCCATATATTCAACACTGGGACCTGCATGACCTCCTTCAACACCCATGTGTTGGCCACTTGCACTTTCAGCTTCAATTCCCCTTTGCCAACAATCTGACAAGGCTCACCAACCCCTCTACCTGGGGCTGCATGGAAAGAGGCAACAAAATCTATTAACCAAGATTCAACTTTATCTAGAGCATCTAGTGCAACAACACCTACAACATCTGCTTCTTCATGCTGATCTGCTACCAACCAACAATCTCTTTTTACCTACTCTTTCTTTCCATAGGACCGTAATTAACCATTCATGCTTTTCAATTCCTCCATTCTTAGTGTACTTTATTCTACCATTGCTCTACTCCCACTCAATTAGAAACCCCTGAGAGTGACTTGTAACCAAATACAAAACCTGCTCCCTACAACCTTAGCTCTGATACCACTTTGTTGGGAAATACGAAAGCATAAAATTGATTACCAAATACAAGCAACTTAATATGTGGAATTAACCAGAATCACAAGTAACTAGAAATCAGAAACAACACAGAATATGAGAGACGATACACAATTGTATTAATACTCTTCCAAAAGGAAATACAACAAAGAAGATTGCCATAGTTCTTCTTCCTTACACACCTCTAGGGCTCCCACACCTCTAGGGCATAAACAATAAACCTTCCCTCAAAACTCTCTCTCTTACGGTCCCAACACACAACTCAAACATAGAGTTGGTGTTCACCTCCAACCAGTCAGTATCCACTACTGCCAATACACCAGTGCTCCACACACTCCACAAGTGCTCCACACACTCCAAGTACACAAACATACTTCAAGTAGATCTCCCCTAAACTGCTATAACCTGCAACCCAAATGATCTTACTTATGGAAGGAACTACCTTGCCTTCCTCTTTGATCTCTTTTTGAGTACACACTATACTCCAAGTAGATCTTGCCTGATCTTGCTCCCTATTGTGTTGTTGTCCTCCCTGATCTTTCACACCTGCATATCAATTTGGTTCTACACACCTGCAAACTTGGATGATGCACACACATACACCTGCAAATCAATGATCTTACTTACCATGTAGATCTCCTAATGTAGCCATGCACACCTGCTGACCAAGATCCTACACAACTGAAGAACCCTTCTGATTCTCCAAAACCATCACCCACACTTGGCACTACTATGGAACTAGGAGGAACACCCTCGCTCACCTCACACACAGAAGGAGCTAACTTTGCTCAACTCAAACTAGAACACTTTACAATACAGCTTATGAGTCTCTTAAATAGATCTCATGCAAACAATAATTAGACACCTAATTACAATAATTAGATCCACAGCTTCTAGTCTAAAATTGGCTCTTGACATGCAAACACTTGGTTTGTTAACTAACTACCCATAACACTCACAGTTTTGAACCACACAGGCGACCGATGTCAGTCCCTGTGTGCCTAGAGGTGACCGATGCTGGCCAATCCCTGACCGAGGTCAGTTGCTCTTCCTGTCTAATCCTGTCGACTTTGGTTGGCTTGATTGATGCCAGTGTCTGTGACACTCAGCAACCTCCTCCAATGACCTCCTCCATGTCTGCATCAGTGAAGCTTTTAGCTCCACAACCTAACACCTTAACCTACCAATGTGCACACCATTTAATCCATTTGTCCTTTTTCCAATCCTTTTATTGAATTTCTCGAAGAGGACATGATTAATGACAAAATCATTTTCTATGCTGATGATCCACCCTTATTTGTAAAAATATCCATTAATACTACCCTTATTCATAAAGTCTTAGTTGATGAAGGGTCTATTATTAATGTGACATATTTGTGGCTTATCCAATAACTTGTTTATAATAAATACCATCTCAAGAAAACCCACCTCACCTATCATGGATTTGATAAAGCTAATAAAAATCCACTTGTTTTATTTGTCTTCCCCTAATAATTAGACCTAAGACCATTAGAAATAAACTTATGGCCCATGATTTTCCCTTATCATATGACATACTCCTTGGTCACCCTTAGACTCATATAATGAGGGTAATTGCTTCTTCTAGTAGCCAATGTATCAAATTAATACATAATATAAAATGGTATAAGCATGAGGTCAATCCCAACCCTTAGAGTATTCAACTTCCCAATCCAAAATCTTAATATTGCATTCCTACCATTCCTACCATTAATAGTGTTCCCTTACCTAAATTCATCAACATCAATCCAAACTTATAGGTTACTCTTGTTGATTTAGATGATGGTGATGATGATGATGATGATGATGATGATGATGATGATGATGATGATGATGATGAACCTAATGAATTAAAACATACTTACAACACTACTAAGCTACCTCCATATCTCTTGAAGTGGATTCTTCCCTCTTTGTTACCTTGTGATAGAACTATTACTCTCATTGATGAGATCACTATTTTTACCCCTCTATGCAATGTTTAGAAACATTTTAATCCAAAATATTCCTTCACATGAAATGATTATGGAGTGGCTAAAGTATTCCAAGATCCTTGAATCATGTCTCCATGCAAGTTTAATGCTCTTAAAATTTCACCTTTTGAAACTCCCCCTAAATCTCAAGCATGTACCATTTCTCCAACATATGATGATAACTACATCATGGCCCAAGATCAATCTCTAGTATTGGATGTTCAACATTATCAAAAAACTTTATCTCAAATATATTATTTCAATAGACATGTTAACACCATTTACATGGATTTTGAATTATCTATATAAGGTCATGTACCTCACACTAATTATCCACTTTTTGATACTCCTTATGTTTTTGAACAAATCCTAATTTATGAACTTCACAAATTCTTGCATATTTTATACCACCTACTAATCCCATCATTGCATCTAATCCTTCTCCCATCAAAGAAACTAACGTTACACCAATCTCATCTAATCAACCCACTCCTTATACCCTTGAGATTACATTAGATTCCAAGGCCATAGATGTTCATCAAATACATTATGAATATGATCACCATGATAATTTAATTCTTGATCTCAAAGTAGATGTTTATTACTATAGTCTTCTTCCCATTGTTCCTAGAGATGAAGCTATTCTTGAATTACTTCATTCCCAAGAACCTCAACTTCTTTAGCAACATGACAATTTTGGGAATTTCAAAAATAAATCCCTTTTTTTCAAAAAACTTCATCTCTAGCATTGACCCTAAAGCTAATCCAATTTATTATTTACGAAATGAACCATAACACTTATAAGATGGAAATTTTATGCTTATCAAATAAACTACTCGCATTGAATATGGTACTCCATCATGCCCTCGATAAATAAAAGTTTCTCACAAACTCACACCTGCTGAACATGATAACTTTAGATTATTTTTTGATAAATATCATGATATATTTTTTTGGTCATATGAGGACATTCCTAGTATTGACCCTAGTATTGTGGTACATAATATCATCAATTATCCTAATGCTAAATGACAGGACTGAAACCCCCCAAAGCTCTGACACAACTTGTCAGATTTAAGAGCACACATGATTACCAATGTATAAGCAACTAAACATGCGGAATCCAGAAGAACAAATAATTATCAATGAGAAAACACACAGAACATGAGAGGCAATATACAATTATATTCAACTCTTTACAAAGGAATCTACAACAAAGAGGTGGCACTCTTTCTTCCACTTCGTGGGCTTATAGTAAACTTCCCTCCAGAGTAATCTTCTCTCATAGGTCACAACACACAGCTAACACAAGCTGTTGTTCACCTCATTGCACATCTGTACAATTGAGTACACAATCATACTCCAAGTAGATCTCTCCATGATCTTGCTGATGTATTGCTATCACCTTGGATCTAGCATCCCCGCCCTGATCTCCTTTCTGAACCTCACATCCATACACCCTTGCAAATCAAACCTGATCTTACTTAAACACACATGGGGAATCCTACTTGATTCCACCATGGGAAGAACTCTCCAAGCTTCACATAGCTCTTCTCCAAATTCTCCACTTAACAATACAGCCCATGAGTCTCTCACATAGATCTCATGCATACACTAAAATTAGACGGGTGGCTCAAAGACTCGAACTGGTCTTCACATGTAAACTCCATGTTCACTTAATTGACTATTCGTCAACAGCAGTTCTGACTGCTGCAGGTGACCGACGTCGGTCCCTGCCCTCTTGGAGGTGACTGACCCCGGTCGATCTTCTGTCGATGTCGATTTCCCTTCTGCGTCCCCTGACCGACATCAGTGTGGCCTGTCGACACTGAAGACTGCTTACTTTCAGAAACCTCCTCCTTCTTTTGTTTGCAACAAGGTGAAGCTTTTAGCTCCATACCCTAACAATCTCCCACTTGGAGATAAAGAGCTACACCTGTACCCATACCAGTACTCTGTCTAATCTGTATCCTGGCTTGTATTCCTCTTCAAGCTCCCACTTGAAGACAACCCACCACACTCCTTATGGTGCTAACCCTGTGCTTGAATTTTCTCCATTCTTCTGCCTTGCTATACTCCCACTCAAACAGCAACCCCTGTGAGTAACCTGTAATCAACAAACACTTAACAGATCTGGCCCATCTGTTAGTCAAGCTCGCTCTGAGAACGTCCAAACTGGCTCTGATACCAATTGATAGGACCGAAACCCCTCAAAGCTCTGACACAACTTGTCAGATTTAAGAGCACACATGATTACCAATGTATAAGCAACTAAACATGCGGAATCCAGAAGAACAAATAATTATCAATGAGAAAACACACAGAACATGAGAGGCAATATACAATTATATTCAACTCTTTACAAAGGAATCTACAACAAAGAGGTGGCACTCTTTCTTCCACTTCGTGGGCTTATAGTAAACTTCCCTCCAGAGTAATCTTCTCTCATAGGTCACAACACACAGCTAACACAAGCTGTTGTTCACCTCATTGCACATCTGTACAATCGAGTACATAATCGTACTCCAAGTAGATCTCTCCATGATCCTGTTGATGTATTGCTGTCACCTTGGATCTAGCATCCCCGCGCTGATCTCCTTTCTAAACCTCGCATCCATACACCCCTGTAAATCAAACCTGATCTTACTTAAACACACATGGGGAATCCTACTTAATTCCACCATGGGAAGAACTCTCCAAGCTTCACATAGCTCTTCTCCAAATTCTCCACTTAACAATACAGCCCATGAGTCTCTCATATAGATCTCATGCATACACTAAAATTAGACGGGTGGCTCAAAGACTCGAACTGGTCTTCACATGCAAACTCCGCATTCACTTAACTGACTGTTCGTCAACAGTAGTTCTGACCACTACAGGTGATCGACGTCGGTCCCTGCCCTCCTGGAGGTGACCGACGTCGGCCGATCTTCTACCGATGTCGGTTTCCCTTCTGCGTCCCTTGACTGACGTCGGTGTGGCCTGTCGACGCCGGAGACTGCTTACTTTTAGAAACCTCCTCCTTCTTCTGTTTGTAACAAGGTGAAGCTTTTAGCTCCACACCCTAACACTAAACTTGTTTGCCAAAAGCAATGGAAATTTCCACCCCAAGTTTCCACCTTATACCATAAAGAATTTATCAAACTTCTTAATGCTGAGTTTTTAAAACCTATGGAAAAATTCAAATGGGTTTCTAACATAGTCACTATTTAAAAATGTTAGTGTAGGCTTTTTCCCACCTAGTGGTTTTACCTACGTGTCTTTTCAGCTTACTTAGGTTAGTTAATTTAAGTCATTAGGGGTATTTTACCTTTAAATGGGTTATAATTATGAGTTAGGGTTTTACCTTTTTGGTGACCTCATCTCACCCAATATGTACTTTATTTTTTCCTAAATTTGGTTAATGCAAACAGTTTCTTTGTGTAATTTTCTTATTTTTAAAGCTCTCATTCTGCCTTTATAGAAATTTGACATCATCATGTGACTGCTATTCAGATATCTTAGTAAATTCTAACATGGTATCAAAGCTTTTTTGATAGCCTCATGCATTTATATCCTTTGGTAAGATCTTCCTACATTCACTTTGTTGTTTTTTCATACTATACAACTGATATTTTTGACCTTAAAGGTATTTTATTAAAATTTCCTTGAAACTCATGTCAAAATACCTTGTTGAAAAAACTATCTACATGTTTTTTTAGATTTTTTGAGATCTAAAATGGGTTGTTTTTATATTTTTGAGAAAGTTCATGGATATTTTAGAAATCAATTTCTTCCATATGGTCAGACATTCATAAAAATAAAGTAATCAAGCCTTCAAACCCCAAAATCTTGCTTATAGACCAAATCAAGTTTTTAAAGGGCCATTACTTGATTTTAGTCCAAATCAGGTTGTCAAAGTGATACAACTTGCTTTCAAGACCCATTTGGGCTTTCAACATTACTTTACTTCCAATTCTTGAAGTTAAATAAAGTAGTTCAAAAAACCTAAACTACACTGGAAGAAGCAATCGGGTTTCTCAATGCCAGCAACTAGGAAGTAATTAGGATTCTCAACCCTGACAACTTCCTTATAGACCAAACGGGGTTTTTGGTATTACTTTACTACCAACTCATGAAGTTAAGTAAAGCGGTCTAAGAAAATCAAAATACACTATAGGAAGTAATTGGGCTTCTCTAAGGTGGCTACTTAGAAGTAATCAAGCTTTTCCAAGGTAACTACTTGGAAGTATCTACGCTTTAGCTAGGTCATTATTGATCCCTAACAATAGTAAAGTAGTCTAGAGAACTTGAACTTCACTAGGAAGACCTATTTAAGTTTTCCAAGGTCAATTACTTCTTACTTTTTTTAGCAAAGTAGTTTCAAAACCACGAAGTTGTAGTAGTTTGAAAGACCAAAGTATTAGCTAGTCAAAAACCTAATTTACTCTAGCTAGACCCACTCAAGTTTTTAAAGGGTGACTACTTATTATTTTTTTCTAAGTAAAGTAGTGCCAAGAACTTGAAGTAAAGTAGTGTTGAAAACTTGCATAACATTGAAGAGGGCATCAAATTTTAGGTGAAAGGTAATGAAGAAATAGATTAAAGTTTTCCATTTTTGGAAAGGGTCTAAGAATATGTGGGAGTAAGAAATTGTAAATGCCATAACTTCCAATTTGTAGCTCTATTTTGTGTGTTATTTTTTTGAAAGTGCATAGTTTTTAAAACTCTACGCATTGATGTTATTGTTTTCGAAATTTTTAACATCTATTTTTTCATGGTATAATGGCTTAAATCTCACTTTATCCTTATTGTACTCTTTCTTAGATGCATTATTAGTTGAATTCAATGTCCTTCTAGTTCTTTGTACTTATGCACCTACTACTCAAGACACATTTTTTGTTGAATTTGATGTCTAGAAAAGCATGCTTATTTTTGAAACATTCAATGGGGGTTCACTACTAATAGTTCTAAGGGAGTACTATTTTATGCTATGCATTCTTTCTTTTTCTACATTCTTCCTTACTACAATAATCTTTACTTTTGCACTATGGATTCACTCTCTATTAGTCCACTTACACCATTTAATTATCATGAATGGAAACCTAGAATGGAAATCATCTTGAAATCTAAGGGTTACCATCAAAATATAATGGGCACTGAGACTAAACCTATTGATGTTGGAGAAAAAATCAAATGGTTTAACCATTGTGACAAAGTATGTGGACTATTGTGTCTCTCTATCTCCCCAGATATAGTCTTTCCCATTGAATCTAGTAAAACACCTACTAAAGTATAGACCACACTATCCAAGATCTTTGGAGTGTAGGATGTGATGAAAGGATATGAGTTGGAAAATGAGCTCATCAGATTGAGCCTAGATGAATTCAACAATATTCAATATTTTTTACCAAGTTCAAACTTTTAAGATTGTAGTTGAAAGCATGTGAAATTAACAAGAAAGATGAACAACTTATTTTGTCAATTATTTCTAAACTAGGTCCTAAATATTCTATATTTATGTCCACTTTTCATGCCACTAAGAGTGCTCTTGACACTACATGGAAGATGCCTTATTTCGATAACTTTGTTGTTGACCTGATTTAGGAGCAAGATAAGTTGATATATGTAATATCCCTTCAGATACCAAAACAAAAGCTCTAAATTGCTTATCTATATTTCTGCAAAATATCCTCAAATAGATAAATAAATCACAGTATAATCTCTTATTTATTTGCTCATATGCTTACAATAGAGGTCCTCTATCAAGTATACAAAGAATATTGAAAGTACGGCCTTAATAGCCTGAATATTCTGTAAACTGGGAAAGAAATCTGGATCTGGTGCGTCTCAGCCTACTGTGTAAAAAACATAGTCACCGACGTTGGTTATACTACCATCATCAGTCGACTGGAGTCGTTAACCTGCCGACGTCAGTGATATGTCGACTAATGTCAGTCTCTGTAGGTCTCTACCCGCCGATGTTTGTGTCTAATCTTTCTATTGATGCGTACAGATTTTCACGGATCTGTACAGACTTTGTACGGCCGCTGATATAGCACAATCTGTATGCTTGATCCTGATCTATAGAATTATGGGCTAATACAAAAGATCTATATCTAGAAAATTCTTTAATCAAAACCCAAAATAATGAAATACCTGTAAACCCTTGTGATAGCTTCTGTGTGAAGTTATCTCTCAAACTTGTAAACACCTGTGATAACTTTTGTATGAAGTTATCTCTTAATTTGGCAATAGATCGGTTGATCTTTCACAACCTCTAAATTGCACACAATGAAGAGTTGACATTCTTCAATGCAAATGGAATCCTGGAACCCTTGGCTCAGTCTTCATAGAAGAATTCTTAACAAAACTCAATATCAATAATCAATCATGAATACAAACTCTCTCCCATGAGAAATTCTTATACCCCTCCAAAGGTGTGCTTGCTAAAATTAGATTCCCTTAAATTAGACTTAGGGCTTCTTAAATTAGAATTAGGGTCTTAAATTAGACTAATTCTTAAATTAGAATTAGGATCTTAAAATTAGACCCAATAATTAATAATTAATTAAAATTAGACCAAATAATTAATATTTGATTAAATCAATCAAATATTAATATCTCCCTTAATTCATGTCCGAAAGAGCCCGAATGAAATCCAAGCCCATCTCCATCAAGACCCTCTATCCATCCCATTATCCTACTAGGGTCGCATAATAGGCTAATCAGCCACTCGAAAAGATGTCAACTAGAAGGGGACATGACAGTCCGCCCCTCCTGAAATTGCTTGTCCCCAAGCAATCTCAACTCTGGATGCTATAGAATATCCTCGCTTTCCCATGTCGCATCCTCCACTGGCAAATCTTTCCACTTTACCAAATATTCCTTGATAGTCCTCCTACGCAACTGTCTCTCTCTAGATTCCAAGATGGACTCAGGTACTAAAATCAATTTTCCCTCATCATCTAAGGGAGGTAAAACTATAGAAGGTATCACACTATGTCCTAATGCCTTTTTGAGGCATGATACATGAAAGACATTGTGTACCTTGCTCTCTGTCAGAAGCTCTAGCTCATAAGCCATCTCTCCAACACCTCTCAAGATCTTGAAAGGGCCATAGTAATGTGGCTTAAGCTTCTCTACCCCACTCTTCTTAAGAGTAGATTGACGGTAAGGCTACATCATAAGATAGACCATGTCACCCACATCAAAAGATCTCTCAGTCCTCTACTGATCTGCATACTACTTCTGCTGATTCTATGCCTTATCAATATTCTCCTTGAGAGTCCTCATAGTATCCTAACTCTCCTACAATAAGTCTCTAGCACTCGGCACTCTACTGTGGCTCAGTAACAAATCTAGAAAACTCAGTGCCTCATACCCGTACAATGCCATAAAAGGAGACATCTAAATGGTCATGTCGAAAGTTGTGTTATAGCAATACTCGCACAAATGAATCCACTTGACCCAAGCTTTTTTCTGCCCTACAATGTAGTTCTTGAGGTAGCCCTCCACCCATTTATTCACTATCTCCGTCTATCCATCGGTCTACAGGTGGTAGCTAGTGCTAGGTGTAAGCTCGGTCCCACAGAATCGGAACACCTCCTTTTAGAAGTGACTCAAGAACTAACTATCCCTATCGCTCACTATGCTCTAGCAATCCATGCAGTCAGAATACCTCTCAGAAGAAAACCTCTGCTACCTGTGTAGCTATGTGTGTGGTGGTAATCAGAAAGAAGTGGGCATACTTCGTTAATTGAACCATAACTACATATATGCAATCTCATCCTTGGGCTTTAGGCAAGCCCATAATGAAATCCATCGACAAACACTCCCACTTCCTGTCAGGAATTGGGAGTGGTCACAACAATCCTGCTGGGTACATGTTCTCTTGCTTATTCTATTGACAAATCAGGCACTCATGCACATACTGAAGAACATCTGCTTTGAGGCCTTTCCATGTGAATCTCTCCCTAATTTGTCTATAAGTCTTAAAATATCTGGGGTGTCCTACAGTGGGTACATCATGAAAGGCTCACATGATAATGTTCTTCATCGATGATCCTGGGATCAAATAAACCCTATTCTTGTAAATGATCAAGTCATTCACAAGAGTATATCTGGTGTCAACCGTCGATCCCTCAACAATGCTGGATGCCCATGTATCCTTGGCATACTCTGCCACAATCATATGTTGCCAATCCTTTGTAATGTGGACCATGGTACTCAAATATGGCCTGTGTGAAAGAGCATCGGCCACAACATTCTGGGTGCCCTTGATGAAAGAGATGTCAAAGTCATATGCCTATATTTTACTCACCCACTTCTGCTAATGATCATTGAGGTCTCACTGCCCCAAGAAATGTCTCAAACTATTGTGGTCCATTTTGATGCAAAATTTGCTGCCCACGAGATATTGCCTAAATTTTGCCAAGGCATGCATGATAGCAAGCATCTCTTTATCATAAATGCTATACAGTCTCTCTGGTCCCCTGAGCTTAAGGCTCTCATATACTATGGGGTGCTTGTCTTGCATAAGCACTGCTCTAATGCCCTTGCTTGAAGCATCACACTGAAGCTCGAAAGGCTTCAAAAAATCAAGTAATGCCAAAACTGGGCACGTAGTCATCAACTCCTTAAACCATTCAAAAGACTCCTATGCTTTAGGTGTCTAACAAAAAGCACCCTTTTTCATCAAATCTGTCATAGGAGCTGCATGTCATGAATAACCATTCAGGAACCTATGATAAAATCCACACAAACCTAGAAATCCCCTTAGCTATGTTAGGTTTACCAGAATAGGCTAGTCTATGATAGCGCGGATCTTCTCAGGATCCATCCGCACTCCCCCTGCACTAATAATATGACCCAAGTATAACAATTCGGTCATCCCCAAATCACATTTAGACTCCTTGGCATACAAGGATTCCCTCTCCAAGATGCTAAGTACAGTCTCCAGATGAGCTAAATGCTCCTACCAAGTCCTACTATATATAAGAATGTCATAAAAAAAAGTACAAACCTCCTCAGCAGTGAATGGAAGACTCTATTCATGGTGGACTAAAATGTTGCTAGCACATTAGTGAGCCTGAATGGCATCACTATAAACTCATAGTGTCCATAATGGCAATGGAAAGTTGTCTTCTCCACATCCTGCTCACGAACCCTGATTTGATGATAGCCTGACCTTACGTCTATCTTTGTGAAGTAATGTGCACCATGGAGCTCATCAATAAGCTCATCAATACGAGGTATAGGATACCTGTTCTTAATGGTTCTCTTATTCAGGGCTCTGTAGTCAATGCACATGCATAGGGTGCCATCCTTCTTCTTCACTAGAACAACTGAAGAAGCAAATGGTGATTTGCTAGGCCAAATGTGACCCATTGCCAGTAACTCCTTAATTGTCTTTTTGATCTCATCCTTCAACCACTTAGGATGTCAATAAGGAGTAATCATAATGGGCTTAGCGCCCTCTTCAAGCTCAATAATATGCTCAATGCCCCTGTCTGGAGGTCTCCCTGGTGGAATGTCACTAAATACCTTATCATGCTTGACTCTCAACTGCTAAATGTTAGGATGATACTCGGTCTTCTACTGTCTCTCCTACATTGGTGATAATGTGCACTCGGCAGCCCACTCTACCATGTCATGTTGCATGAGCCTCTCCATCTGATGTAAAGAAATAGTTTTGATGTTGTCGTCCCGTATTGCCTTAAGAATGTGAGTCTTCCCATCAACATCAAAATGGATCTCCATATCCTTAAGACTAAGAGTGACTACCTCAAGGGAATGAAGCCACATCATGCCCAAAACCAAATCTATATCCCCCATGTTAACCACATAATAATCTGCCTTGAACTCATAGTTTTTTAAGCGCAATGGAAGATCTCTGATCATCCGCTCACACCTGAGGGTGTAACTGTCAGCTACCTTAACTCTAATGCCCTCAAACTCTTTGGTGGTGAGTCCACACTTCTCCACAAATCGAGTATCAATAAAATTATGTGTGGCTCCCATGTCAAGAAGGGTAATGACCCTCTGTCCTGCCAAAACTCCATGGAGTCTGAATGATCCCTCGTGCTGGATGCTAGATAGATGTGCCTCCTAAATTTGGAGCTCTGACTCTGCCTCTACCCTAGGCTCTGAAGCCTCAGCCTCTGGCTCCTCAAAACAATTGTGATGTTTAGAATCTCTTAATTCCTCATCCTCATAATAGGCCCACATCACCCAATTTGCTTTGCCCTTAGGCCTCAAGGGACAATCATGATTAGCATCATATGGACCTTTGCAGTAAAAACAAAGCTTCTTCTTGCGTAGATCATTAAGAGCCTCTCTATCCAAAGGTGGTGCTATTGGATTGGCCTTTGAATCATTCTTAACACCTGATTTATCTATGTTGAAACCTGGTCTTTCTCTATTCTTGTTGAAGCCCTTACTATCCCTAGATGAAGAAGTACCTCTAGAGTTAGATCTGCTTGTTGGGGCTGCCATCTCCATACTACGTGCCTTCTTCATAGCTTCCTATAATGAAGGAGGATCAAAGCCTTTGATCCAACCTCTTAATGGTTCTGTCAATCCCTCCATGAAAAGCACTACAAGTCGCCTCTTTGAAATGTCAAGAACCATAACTGATAACTTCTAGAAGTCACCAATGTAAGACTCTAGACTGCCACTTTGGCACAACTGTGCCAACTCTCAGAAATAGGACTCTGGATCCCTCTTATCAAAATGCTCTACCAGCCTATCCACAAACTCCTGATAAGATGTGATCTGATCATGATGGAGTGTCACCATCCTATGGTGCCACCAATCATGAGCTACTCCCTCAAGATGTAGTGTCGCATATCTGATAGCATCTTCCTCAGCCATCGATCACAATGTGAGAAATGTATCAAGCTTACTAACCCAGGCATGTGCTGTCACCTTACCACTACCGTCGAACATCACAAGTGTGAGCCTACTCGTAGCATGCTTAAGATCATTGTTCTACTGTCTAGGTCTCCTGTCTTATCTAACCAATCTGTAGTGCTCTCTCCTCAAATTAATGAAATGATCAAAAGACGTCCTATCTTGAACATGAAGAGGTAATAAGTCCCACTCATCATTTGTAGCCAAGTAAACATCTGTAAATGAGGAATCTCCTGCCTCCTCCTCTGCTGGAACTTCTGGTTCCTCTTAAACAAATGTAGGATGTGTAGGTCTATCCGTTGTTCTAGAGTGGGCCTGCTGGGGTCTCTGATTAACCATAGCACTCCTATTATCTCCTTGTTCCCCATTCTATCTGTTAGGTACATTTATCCTCCTTATCATAGTAGTAAGTGCCTGTAGTGCTTGTGTCATCTCATGATAGGTTTCTCTGGTACCTAGATCATCATTATGTCAGTGGCCCCTAGGTGGGCTACCCTCACATCTGTCACTCATGATAAATGGCTGTTGTTCTAACAACTGGGTACCTTCAAGCAAGGCTCTACTGCATGTGTTATACCTATGTGGTCCCAACTCTTGTGGCTACATAAGACTGTCAAACCCTCAGGATGGTAGGATTTAGCTCTGATACCACTGTAATATCCCTTTAGATACCAAAACAAAAGCTCTAAATTACTTATCTATATTTTTGAAAAATATCCTTAAATAGATAAATAAATCATAGTATAATCTCTTATTTATTTGCTCATATGCTTACAATATAGGGCCTCTATCAAGTATACAAAGAATATTGAAAGTATGACCTTAATAGCCTAAATATTTTGCAAACTGGGAAAGAAATTTGGATCTAGTGTGTCTCAGCCTGCTGTGTAAAAAACATAGTCACTGACATCGGTTATACTACCGTCATCGATCGACTGGAGTCATTAACCTATCGATGTCGATGATATGTCAAACGATGTCAGTCTCTGTAGGTCTCTACCCACTGATGTCGATGTCTAATCTTTCTATTGATGCATATGGATTTTCACGAATCTATACAGACTTCGTATGACCACTGATATATCACAATCTATATGCTTGATCCTGATCTATAGAATTTTGGGCTAATACAAAAGATCTATATCTGGATAATTCTTGAATCAAAACCCAAAATAATGAAATACCTGTAAACCCTTGTGATAGCTTCTATGTGAAGTTATCTCTCAAACTTGTAAACACTTGTGATAACTTCTGTATGAAGTTATCTCTCAATTTGGCAATAGATCGACTGATCTTTCACAACCTCTAAATCACACACAATGAAGATTTGACATTCTTCAATGCAAATGGAATCCTAGAACCCTTGGCTCAGTATTCACAGAAGAATTCTTAACAAAACTCAATATCAATAATCAATCATGAATACAAACTCTCTCCCATGAGAAATTCTTATACCCCTCCAAAGGTGTGCTTGTTAAAATTAGATTCCCTTAAATTAGACTTAGGGCTTCTTAAATTAGAACTAGGGTCTTAAAATTAGAGCAATTCTTAAATTAGAATTAGGATCTTAAAATTAGACCCAATAATTAATAATTAATTAAAATTAGACCAAATAATTAATATTTGATTAAATCAATCAAATATTAATATCTCCCTTAATTCATGTCTGAAAGAGCCCGAACGAAATCCAAGCCCATCTCCATCAAGACCCTCTATCCATCCCATCAGCCTATGAGGGTCGCATAATAGGCTAATCAGCCACTCGGAAAGATGTCAACTAGAAGGGGACATGACAATATAGATGGGCACAATGAAGTCATCTAAATCTCATGCATTTTTTGCTAATAAAGATAAGGCTTCTAACAGTAGAGAGAGAAATCAAAATAAGAAAAATGTTGAGAAGGGTGAAAATCTTTCCACCTCCAAATTAAAAAATGTGACCTTTTCTTCTTATCATAAGCCTAAGAAATATTGGATAAAATGTGGGCATTCTTTATGTTAGCATGATACTAGCCTTCTTATTTAGAACAACATAGGTGTTCTAGATTCTATCAAACCATCTTTATCAACCCATGAATCTAGTAAGGCAAATGACTCTGGAAAAGAAAAGGAAAAATAGAATAACAAGGGGGAAAAAAAGGGCAAAGCCTTAGTTTTAGTTGTGCCTCCAACTTCTCCTACATGGATCATTGACTCTAGTGCTTCACATCACATGGCCTCTTCACAAATTGAGTTTAGCTCCTTAGAACCATGTGACATGTCCTCTATACAACTGGGTTACAAAACTTATAAAAAGGTTATCAAGAGAGGGTCTATTTAATTGAGTGCTGAAACATTCAATAATGTTTTAAGTGTGACCTCACTCTCAACTAATCTCTTGTCAATCTACTAGATCACTCACCTTGGTTTGGGTATGTGAGTTAAATTTACCCTAGATTTAATGTACATAAGAGAGTTGCATGGTGACACTATTTTGGATATGGGAATGGTTAATCATTAGACTTGGTTATATAGCTTCTCACACTTTGCTCCTGACTCTCCTTTAAATTCTTTAGATTCCTCTTTAGACTCACTTATACCTATTGACACATTTGAGCCTGAGCTTCTTTCTGATATTGACAAATCTTCTTCTATAGATGAATATAATAGTAAAGTGGACACACCTCCATCATCTCTTTGTCACCTTTAAGATATTTAAGAGTTAGTTCCTTACCCACCTACCTCTAGTCTACTTCTAACATTACAGGGTAATGGTCTACTGATCCAAGACACATCAAACATTAGGCAGTCTATTCTATAGTTATAGAGGATTTTGTAGACCTTCTTTGCCTCTAATTATATTTCACCATATTGGCATAGAAAATTTGGGTCACCTACCTCACAACATGAGGATCATTTATTTCATAAGAATTATAACTTTGTTGAATATCCATTAGGTACTTGGTAGACAAACTCATTGTTCTAGGGTAATCCACTCTTCACTGCATCTACTTCTAATTCATAGTCACTTTTGAGCATTCCTCTTGGGGATAACAGATGGCTATAGTCAACTATAGATGTTAGTGTGGATTTTTAGCCCTCTTCTCTTCTTTTCTCTCTTTTTGGGGAGGAGGTTTTTTCTTATGGGTTTTCTCCTTTGCCTTAATTTATGAGAGATGTATTGTACTTGGGTACCTCATCAGGCCTCATTGTTGGGACCTAATTATTCTACCCACCTAGGCTACACTTTAAGAGGGGTGTTATTGTTGGATTTTTCATACCTAGTGGTTTCACCTACATGTCTCTTTGGATTACTTAGGTTAGTTATTTAAGTCATTAAGGGTATTTTACCTTTAAGTAGGTTTTAATTATGAGTTACGATTTTACCTTTTTGGTGACCTAATCTCACCCTATATGTACTTTCCTTTTTCCTAAAGTTGGTTAATGTAAAAAATTTATTTGTGGAATTTTATTATTTTTAGAGCTCTTATTCTACTTATATAAGAATTAAACATCATCATGTGATCGTTACTCAAATATCTTGGCAAACTCTCTAATAGAAAACATGTCACCATGGTCATTTGGATTTTCATTAATTTCCATAATCTTAATCTTTCTTGTCCTAATGATAATTTCCCTCTACCTTCAATAGATGTCATTATCGATTCCACAATTGGTTATGAAATGGTATCTCTTATGGATGGTTTCTTAGGCTATAACCAAATTCACATTTCCCCTAAAGACCAACATAAGACAAATTTCACCATAGAATGGGGAACTTAATGTTATGTTAAAATGACCTTCAGCCTCAAAAATTCTAGAACTACCTATCAATGGGTAATGACTAATGTCTTTCATGATCTTATTCAAAAAATTGTAGAAACATATGTGTATGACCTCATTTCTAAATCTAAATTTCATAAGACTCATCTTTATAATATTACCATCATCTTTGATTGCCTTCTCAAATAAAATGTTAGACTAAATCCTTACAAATGTGTTTTTTTGTGTCATATATAGCAAACTACTAGGAGTCTTAGTTTCTATCCATGGCATCAAGGTTTACCCTACCATCATCAACATGCCCATCCCTTGATCCATTCCAGACATTCACACTTACTTCAATAAACTTGGGGAGATTAGACACTTTGTTCTTTAAATGGCTTATCACATCTATTTCATCAATTTTCTTCTTAAAAAAAGGTAATATTTTAGAGTGGATGGATCCCTATCAAAAATAATTTGATATTATGAAAGAATAACTGATTCACCCACCTACTCTTCATCCCCTTAAAAATAATCAACCTTTGATCCTATATACCTATTCCACACTCATATCAGTTGGGCCAATGCTTACCCAACAAGATGATATTGGAAGAGAATATGCCATCTAGTATATTAGCCAAGGCCTCATTGATTATGAGAAATATTACACAAAAGTTGAAATTGATTTCCTTACCATATATTTTACTACTAAAAAACTTTGACATTATATGCTTTATAAAACCACTTATGTTTTTTGGGATATTGGTGGTAGTGATGTGTTGTCATTGATTTCAAGTGGCATGAGAGTGCTCTTGGTCTAATATGCTTGATCCTAGTGCTTAGTTCAATCTTGGTTGCTAGTGGGAGCTTATGAGAGTAGTTGGTTCTATGGAGGAATGAGTGGATAACATGGAGCATGGAAAGAGAGTACATGATATGTTCATATGGTTGAGATAGCATTTGGAGTCCTTCTAAGTGTCTTTAAGTGGATAGTAGGTCTATTGACTTTAGGCCTAGTATGCTTGGTAAGATAGTATGAGAAATCATGAAGATGATCCAACTTGGTAGAGCTTAGTATGATTTGAATATGCATGTTAGACATGTATAAAATGTTGAGAGGTTAGAGATATGGTTTGTAAAAGGCTGCTAGTGGTTTGCAAGATAGTTTGGTCATCAGCCTAGTTGTCTTAGGTGGGCTAATGAGGTACTTGTGAGTAGTCATGATGAGATTATTGTTGGTAGAGCTCATGTAAGCATGGATTGTGGTATGACATTGTTGGTCAAAGGTGTTTTCTAGGTTTTAGGCCCTGAAGAGGAAGAGAAAGCAATTTATTATGTTGGGGAGTATTCTGTGCATCCAAAATAGTGGTTTCCTAACTTGATAAGAAGTTTGTGAGGCTCATTTTCACATGTAGACTTTTAAAGGGAACTTGAGCCTTTTGGGAGAGGTGGCACATGGACCTAAGAATCCTTTTCATGTATTTTTTATTGGATTGAGAGACAAAGTTTTATCAAAAATTTGTTAAGAATTTAAACTAGTCAAAACCCTTTATAAACCCTCTTAATGAAGTGATTAGAGATTTATTAATGGTTTTGGCTCAGAATGGATTGGGTGATCAAATGTGATGATTGGAAGGTATAGAGGAATACTCTAGGCATCTCTAAGTGGTAGCGGTGTGTCAGGGTAGTGAGCAAAAGGTATAAAAATATGCTTGCGTCTAAAGATTTTAGTGCTACAAGTATTTTGACTATGTCAACACATGAGATTTATTAAAGATTGAAGGATAGGACTTGTTCTTGAGGTCTATTGAGTAATTTTGGAAAGTTATGTGATCTATGTCAATTATCTAGCTCAATAAAGTTTCCCAATCACTATTCTATAGATAGTGAAAATAATGAATGATATCTAGGTAGAGTTAATGTGTTTAGGGAAGAGTTATAGGTGAGTAGGGATGAATATAATGGCTTGGGGTATTTTTTAAAGACCTATGACTTATGTTACCTTTATTGGTATGTGATTTTTATGACCATACATTGGCAAGAAGGTGATTTTAAAGTGGCTTATCTGAGTAATGAAGGCTTTGTGATAGTGACCTGAGGAATTAGTCTGTAAGACCAATAAATGTTTCTAGATCATGAGAAACATCTAATTAAGATTGATATAGATATCACATATAATATATGGATTTCTTTTATAACGTATGAAAGCATTTTTTCATGTGCTAGACAAGGACTTTTACATGACTAGTTTTTGGAACTTGTAGGCAGACTGAAGTGGCCTAGTTGGAGAGGCTAGTTTGAGCTATTCAAAGTAGAGTTTGAGGTGAGTGAGAGATTAGTGGTATTTAATGAGTGTAATATATTTATTAAATTTATTTTTTCCTCATAATTTGGCTCTATTTTGGTTAGAGTAGTCAAAGTTATTTGACTGAGTTTCTATTATGCATGACCAGTTTAAGAGATCAGTTTGTTTGAGTTAGTTTGGATGGTTATAAGCTATGTGATGGTGACTAATGGATTTTTATTTGTTAATAATTTCATGAAGGACATATCCATATGTTTTTTTAGGTGGTTTTTTGAGATAATCAAGAGTATGCCTTAGTTCTTCTTGGTAGTATTTTCTGAGTGTTAGCAGGACTTGGAGCAAGAGAGAGAATGGCTTGGTTCAAGGTATGATTTGGAGTTACAAGTGGATTGGAAAATTCTAAAAGTTTTTAATGGAGTTATTATATCCATTATTATGTATTTTATCCATTTTTTTAATCCCAAATTGTTTGTCTTGTTCAATGTGTGAGCAAGTGGTTTTAAGCCTAATAGTTCTATTTGGAACTAATGGTGAATTATTAGTATAGATGATGTATGGGACCTTGTTGGGATATTAAAAGGTTTTAATTAATTTTTTTAACTTATATTAGTGGTTATTATTATTTTTTTAAGGATATTTTTCATGGAATTAGTCATATGTGGTGAATGACTAATGAAGGGCTAATGCATTAGGCCTAATTGAGATCTAGATGAGGATTGAGCTTGTTTTGAAGTATGGAAGACCTATGGAGTGTTTGAGTTGGCTTGATGACATGTATGAGGATATTTATAAGGGTAATACAATTATTTTAAGTACCTTTACTGACCAAGATGGGTTAGATATTGAAGTGATATATATAAGATCAAATTGACCTATTTGGTGGGAGTGAGAGAGTGTGGATTAAAGAAAAGGAAAGAGTTCATTCAAGGAGTAGAGGTAGGTCATTAATGACCTTAAAAGGATGAATATAATCTATCATGTTTAAATAATCATGTTCATGAGCTAACAAGTCATTATACGTAATAGTCTAAAGTGTGACTTGGTTGAGTGAATTGCTTATGAAGGGGTTTGCAAGTGTTAAAGCAAGAGAAGGTCATCATGAGGTGTATAATACATCAGATTAGTTGTGTATATTATAGTATAGGTGTTTGAGTGGGTGATTAATCACCTAGGGGGTTGTATCCTCCTTTCTAATTAGGGCTAGTTAAAGATCTAGTTAGAGCTGGACTAAATTGAGGGGTGGATGCTCCTTGATCAATTGCTAATGGTCTAAAGTCTCTTGTTTGTATTATCCTTATAGGACTATAGTCCATTGGTTTTCAATATTGAGAGTTATTTTTCTCCCCCTAGAGGGTTTCCCATAGAAATGGTGTGTTCACATGTTATATACTCTTGTTCATTCTTTGAATGTTTAAGCTTTCATGTTCATGTATGACTAATGGTTTTGGAATTGAATGTACATTATTATCTACTAGTTCACCCCCATCTCAGTAGCTACTCTAAAAAATTAGTATCATATTAGGTCCTTCTTGAGGCTTAATCAGCTTGGAATGTGATCTTTTGAGTAGCTTAGTTGTTGGTGTCTACCTAGTCAACTTATTGGTAGAGTTGATAGAGTTGTTGATGATTAGTTTTTTAGCCTTGTTGATGTCATTAGTATTCATGATTTTTGAATTGTGAATTCAAGGGTTGATGAGCTTTGATAGTTACTTTGATAAGAATTTGGATGTCAAGATTTGGATTGTTCTTCAAGGTGAGTTATTTGATGTTATAGATGGTTCTTCAACATGAGAGTTTGTCAAAGAAGGCATATGGAAAAGAAGAAAGACTTTATAAAATCCAAATCTAATATCAAACATGAGTTTTATGATAGAACTTATTTAAGGTGGTCTATTTAGTTAGCTAACATGATAGAAGAAAGGTATGTGAAGGTATCCTAGTGAAACAAGTAGACAGAGGTCTACAAGTGAAGAATGATTTGATCATCAAAATAAAGAATCCTGAGCATGTTTGAGGTTTTTTTGAGACACCATAAGTTATAAAGGTTTGAATGTACATTCTTATTTAGATGGTGATTAATTATATAAGCTTTGAGATTATCAAATAGATCTATAGGTTTACAAGAGTGCTTGGAAAGCATGTATGATGCCTTAAAAGGTTCAAATTACCCTTTATCATAATAGGATGACAAAAATTTTGAAGATGTTTCTTGTTGCTATAAGCTTCATAAGATTGTTTGTGAGCTTGAAGGTTTTGTGTTATTATGAGTTTCTTATCAAAATTTTGAGTACGCTCATTATAGAGTTTGAAGAATGTTGTTTTAAGAGTTTCCTTTGGGTCTATGGCTTATAGATGAGATGTTTTAGAAAAGGAGAATGGTCTATGGATCATTAAATGCTTATGGCTAATAGATAGTAGGTGTATACATAGAAATATATGACTGTGTGTTTCATAAATTACCTTGAATAATTATTATGAATAATGGATTTTAGACTAAGATGATAGATGGATGATGAATCAAGGTTAATATGGGATATTTTCATGATTGTATTATATTTTTAAGTTAACCCAAGAAGATAGTTGGAAGCAATAATTATTCAAAGAGGTATTTTCAGGTCTTTTGGTCCTAAAGGGTCATTTTAATAATTTTTAAATGCTTGGTATGGGTGTTTATCCAAATAAAATGGATGAATTTGTTTATATGGGAGCATGAATAAGATTTACATGAGTCATTCCCAAGTTGTATGAGTTCTTGATGAGCACAGATTTAAGTTTTGTGGTCAAAACTTAGAGTTGACTTATTTTGGCAATGATGACTACCTAGAGTGTGTCCAATATACTCATTTATGTTTTATTGATGATATAAGTTTGGAGAGAGATTATTAAAGTGGGTTTTTATATTTCAAAGGAGGAAATATTGTCTAAAGATGATGATGAGATGTCCAAATATGATTTTGACCATTTGGTCAAGGTGACTGTTGTAGGTTCTTGATTGTATGCAAAAAATGCTTGATTTTAAGAGTCACTTGAAGTTTGGATATGTTTAAATAAGATTTATATTATTATTAAGGTTTTAAAATGTTTATTATGCATGCTCTAGGTGGTTTCACATGTTGGACAATTCAATTTTTGCTATATGGAAGGCTTTGAGTGATCACAGGCTTTTCTTCTCATGAGCATGCGTTTGGTGGCCTAAAATAAGTCATGGCTCCCCATGGAATGGAAATTGAAATTTGGTCCAAAAGTTTGGATAGGTGACCTATAGGTGTGGAATTAGTTTCAAGTGATGGTGTTGACTAGAGGTTGACTTTTGACTACTTGTTGCTTTGAAGGCCTAGTGATTTGGGCATGTTTAGAAAAGTGGTCTATCTTTGGATTTGGATACTTAAAGATTAAAATAAATTTAATGGGACAAATGGGTAGCTGTAAAAATTATAATAGTGGTTGGAAGGTAAAAATATTTCATTTTATTCATGTTTTGATCTTTTAGAAGGCTTAATTAGCTTATAGGCTGAAGAAGGAAGTATGCTGAGATGGATGAGTTGGAGGATAATAATTTTCATGTCTATGGGGTCATGGTATATATATATATATATATATTTATATATATATATATATATATTTATATATATATATATATATATATTAACTTTAATTATCTGAAAGTGTACACATAGAGAGTTATGAGGTATGCAGTGGCTAGACAAGGATAGAAGAGGTGTAAGTAGGCCTAGTGGAGAAATTGAGCATTTTTGTGATATATTTCCAAAGAAGGATGGATTTATTGGTTCTAGTTGAGAATTTTGGTATATTATAATCATGATTTAGGTGTATTTATTTTCTTTGAGTTCCTTTTATGTTCTATAGGGTGCCTTGAGTGTAAAGGTATGTGAGCTTGCATGGTGCTTTGTTGTTCTTTTTGTAGTTTGAAGTGATGGTAACTATTTTTTGAGGTTATTTAGGTATGAATGGGTTTTATATTTTGAGGGGGAGAATTTATAGAGGATAAAGGTCCTAGGGGGAGTTGTGCTACTAAGAAATTAGTGGCAGGTCTAAGGATCTAGGTAGCTTGGGAGTGTGCAAAGGGAGAGATAAGTTCTTAAAGATCCTAATTCAGTGTTTAGAAAAAAGGGGAATAATTTTTTTTTTCTAAATTGGTATTATTTTGAGGGGGAGCTATTGTGATTTCCTAGTGATCAAGTCCAAGTATCTTGTAGGCCTGTTAAAGCTATGACCTGAGTTTATTCTTGAAGGAAGCTTGGTCTAAGGGGGAACACTATGGTTGTTTTGTAATCTAATAATGATAGTTGGTGTGATCTAAGTTTCAATGGATGAGAAATGAAGGTATGTACTTTTGGTTTAGTTCTTGAAGATTTCTTTATTAAAGAGGAGAAGAGCTTATTATTGATAGATGAGTCCACTTTGTCATTTTAGCAAAGGAGGGGAGAGAAAAGGAGGTGTTGCCATCAATGATAAAGGGGGAGATTATTGGTATATTGGTGGTAGTGATGTGTTTTCATTGATGTCAAGTGGAATTGGTGATGACAAAGTGGCTTGAGATTGCTCTTGGTCTAATATGCTTGATCCTAGTGCTTAGCTCAATCTTGGTCGCTCGTGCGAGCTTGTGGGAGCAATTGGTTCTATGGAGTCATAAGTGGATAGCATGGATCATGGAAAGAGATTAAATGATATATTCATGTGGTTGAGAGAGCATTTGGATTCCTTCCAAGTGTCTTCAAGTGGCTAGTAGGTCTATTGGCTTTAAGCCTAATAGGCTTGGTAAGCTAGTATGAGCAATTATGAAGAAGATCCAACTTAGTAGAGCTTAGTATGCTTGGAATATGAATTTTGTACATGTATATAATTCTGAGATGTTAGAGAGATGGTTTGTAAAAGGTGGATATTAGTCTACAAGATAGTTTTTTCATTGGCCTAGTTGGCCTAGGTGGGATAATGAGGTCCTTGTGAGCAATCATGATGAGATTCTAGCTGGTAGAGCTCATGTAAACATGTATTGTGGTATGAAATGGTTGGTAAAAGTCATTGACCAAGTTTTATGCCTTGAGGAGGAAGATAATACAAGTTAGTACATTAGGGAGTATTATGTGCATGCAAAATAATGGTTTCCTAGCTCGAGAAGAAGCTTGTGATTCTCATTGGCACATCTATAATTTTCATGGGAACCTGAGCCTTTTGGGAGAGGTGGCATATGGACCTAATAATCCTTTGCATGTATTTTTAAGTGGATTGAGGGATAGATATTTATGAACATTTGTTAAGGATGTAAATTGGTCAAAACCCTTTATAAACCCTCTTCATGGAGTGATTAGAGAGATCTTGATGTTTTGGTCTTATAATGGATTGGGTGATCAAATGTGATGATTTGAAGGTATATATGACTCCTCTAGTCATCTTCAAGTGGTAGTGTTGTGTCAGGGTAGTGAGAAGAAGGCATAAAAATATGCTTGTTTCTAAATATTTTAGTGTTATAGGCAGGATTGATTGAGTCAATGCATGAAATTTATTGGAGATTAAAGGATAGGACTTGTTATTGAGGTATATGGATTTATTTGGGAAATTTATGTGATCTATGTCAATTATCTAGGTCAATAAAGTTTCTCAGTTGATATTCTATAGATAGTGAAAATAATGAATGATATCCACGCAGAGTTAATGTGTTTAGGGAAGAGTTCTAGGTGAGTAGGGATAAATCCAATGGTTTGGGGTATTATTTTGAGACCTATGACTTATTTTAACTTTATTTTTATATGATTTTTATGACCATACATATGCAATAAGGTGCTTTTAAAGTGGCTTATCTGAGTAATGAAGACTATGTGATAGTGACCTAAGGAATTAGTTTGTAAGACCAATGACTGCTGATATATCATTATAAATATCTAATTGAGAGTGATATAGATATAACATAAAATAAATGGATGTGGTTTATAAGGTATGAAAGTGTTTTTTCATGTGCTAGATAAAGACTTCTACGTGACTGGTTTTTAGAGCGTGTAGGCAGACTGAAGTGGCCTAGTTGGAGAGGCTAGTTTGAGTTATTTAGAGTAGATTTCAAGGTGAGTGAGATATTTTTGGTATTTTATGAGTGTCATATCTTAATTAAATGTATTTTATATTCATATTTTGTCTCTAATTTGGTTGGAGTAGTCAAAGTTCTTTAAGTTTTTGGTATACATGACCAGTTTGAGATATCAGTTTGTTTGAGTTAGTTTGGATGGTTATTGGATATGTGATGGTGAATAATGCATTTTAATGTGATTATAATGTCATGTAGGACCTATAAATATTTTTTTAGGTGATTTTTTGAGTAAATAAAGAGTATGCCTTAGTTCTTCTTGGTAGTAGTTTTTGAGTGTTAGCAGGACTTGGAGCGAGAGAGAGAATGGTTTTGTTCAAGGTATGATTTAGAGTTACAAGTTGATTGGAAACTTTGATAAGTGTGTAATGGATTTATGAGATCCATTATGATGTGTTTGAGCCCTTTTTTTAGTCCCAAATTTTTTGTCTTGTTCAATGTGTGAGCAAGTGGTTTTAGGCCTAATAGGTCTATTTGGACCTAATGGTGAATTCTTAGTATATCTGATGTATGGGAATTTTTTGGGAGATGAAAAGGTTTTAAGTACCTTTGTTTTAATTATATTATTTGTTATTATTATTTTTTGAAGGATATTTTTCGTGGAATTGGTCATATGTGTTGAATAACTAATGAAGGGATAAAGCAATAGGCCTAATTGAGATCTAAAGGAGGATTGAGATTATTTTGAAGTATGGACAGCCTATGGAGTGTTTGAGTTAGCTTGATGACATATATGATGTTAATTATAAGGTTAAGACAAGTATGTGAAGTATCTTGGCTGACCAAGATGGGTTAAATATTGAAGTGATATATATACAAGATCAAATTGGCCTATTTGGTGGGAGTGAGAGATTGTGGATTCAAGCGAAGGAAAGAGTTAATTAAAGGATTAGAGGTAGGTCATTGAGGAACTTTAGAGGGTGAATATAATTATTCATGTTTGACTAATAATATTCATGAGATAATAAGTCATTATACCTAATAGTTTAAAGTGTGACTTGGTTGAGCGAATGGTTTATGAAGCGGTTTTCAAGTGTTAGAGCAAGAGAAGGTAATAACTAGGTGTAGAAGACATAAAATTAGTGGTTGAAATCAAAGTATATGTGGTTGATTGTGTGCTTTATCACCTAGGGGGTTGTAGACTCCTTTCTAGTTAGATTTAGCTAAAGGTCTAGTTTGAGGTGGATTAAATTGAGGGGTGGATGCTCCTTGCTCAGTTGGTGTTGGTCTAAAGTCTCTTGTTTGTATCATCCTTATAAGGCTGTAGTCTATTGGTTTTTATGCTTTAGAGTGTTTTTTTCCCCTATAGGGTTTCCTATAGAAATGGTGTGTTCACATGTTGTATACTCTTTTTCATGCTTTGAATGTTTAATCTTTCATGTTCATGTATGATGAATGATTTTGGAATTGAATGTACATTTTTGTCTATTGATTGACCCCCCCTTCTCAGTAACTACTCTCAAAAATATTATCATCCATTTTGATCCCCTTCATCACTTTTTCTACAAAACTTTATTCCTAGAGATAGAATTGGCAAATGGATGGCCCTTCTCATGGAATTTAATATCTAAATTGTTACTCAAAAAGCTATCAAAGGATAAATAATCACTAATCAACTTGTTGTAACTCTGATGCTCACTACCAACCATTTTCAAGATAGTTTTTCTAATGACACTATTCTCTATATTAAAGGTATAAACCAATCCATATCCCTTAAAGATTACTTTCATAACTTCACTGCTAATCTTGAAGCAAGTAATGTCAATTAATCTTCTAGCCTCCATGATACTACTAGAAAAAAATAGTTATCGAATAACTTCCTAAAATTAATTTTTATTTGCATGAGGATACTTGGACCCTTCATTTTGATGGAACTAAATTTCTTTAAGGAGATGGGGTAGATTTTATCCTTATGATCCCTCTTGGAAAAATCATCCCATTATATTTTTGCCTAGAATTTGATGTCACTAGTAATATGATAGAGTACGAAGCTTTAATCTTAGGCATGAAAACTACCCTTGATTTAGATATCCAATACTTTCATGCTTTAGGTGATCCTACACTCATTTACTACCAAGTCAATGGTGATTACCAATGCAAAATTGATAATCTCATTTCTTATCATCAAATTATAACTACTCTTTCTAGAGATTTCATTTCTTTCACCATCGATCCTATCCCTCAAGATCAAAATTTTATTATTGATTCCCTTTCTTCTTCAACATCTCTTTTTCATCAACACCAAGTTATTACCAACCCCACTTTTCTTATCTAATTAAAAAAATATCCATCTTCTATTCAACCACAATATTCTCTTATCTTCTACATTAAGGTCATCACCATTTAACAAATTTCATGGTATAAATACATCATTCAATTTATAAAAAATCAAACTTATCCTCCCAACCTTGATTCTCATGAAAAGACTTACATTAGTAAACAAGCTTTTAAGTATGTATTTCAATATAAAATCCTATATTATCATAATGTTAAAGGTACCTTTATCTATTGTGTTATGAAAGATGAGGTTCCTCCTTTTCTTGAACAAACAAATGGGGGTATTTTCAATAGCCACTATAGCATACATGCTATAGCCCACAAATTATTATGTATGGGATAATTTTGGCCCTCTTTTTAAAAATATGCCATCAAATTTACTAAGTTTACTCCTTGTTATTTTTATGATTATTTAATTCATTTACCTCTAGTTAAGATTTAAATTGTAGAATATCCTCAGCCATTCCCCATATGGGGATTAGATCCCATAGGAAAATTTCCTTGATATCAATATGGTCGTATATTTATAATCACATCCACATGATATTTCACCAAGTGGTTTGAGGATATTCCCCTTATTAATGTCACTAGTACCAACATATCCAATTTCATCTTAAATCAAATCACTTTCCACTTTGGTGTCCCTCATACTATCATTTAATTTAATGGTGTTAATTTTAAAAATAAAGATGTCAAATAGCTCTGTGCTAAATTTAAAATCAATCACAAATTTTCCACACCCTATCATCCAAAATATAATGTCCAAGTTGAGGCCACCAACAAAATTATTAATAAAATTATTCAAAATAAAATTCATGAAACCTACATGGATTGGTACCTTCATCTTTATCTTACTCTTTGGGCCTATCATACAAGCATACACACTACCACTAGGGTAACATCATTCTCTCTAGGTTATGGTTTTGAATTAGTCCTCCCATTAGAAGTTGAGATTCCATTTCTCTGTATATCTATTTATGGTATCATACCTAATGAATAATTATATGAAGCTCACCTTCATGCTCTCAATATCCTTGATGAGAATTGTATATCTAATTTACAACACAATTTCCAATACAAGGCCCATATTGCCAAATAGCATAAAAAATGAGTTAAAGTTCACACAATTAATGTTGGTGATCTTATCCTTAAATTAAACTACACTCATGACAAAGAAGGAAAATGCACCCAAAAATGGTGGGAACCTTATTCATTCAAAGACATTCTTGGTCCAAGTACCTATTGCCTTCAAACCAATAAAGGCCATATTTTCAAAGAACCCACCAATGCATAATTCCTTCAGAAGTATTTTGCCTAAATTCATTCCTTTATTTTTCATACTTTCTATATGCTATCTATCTAACACTTTTTTTAGGATACTTACATAGGTATCACCCTCTGTATTAGGTCTCTATTTTTACAAATCTTAGTCCTCCCTTTTTCTCTATTGGTTCTCCTTTTCTTTCTCATCAGTTATATTGTAAAACCATGGATAAGCCCTGATCTTCCTCATGATTTCCTTCTCTTTGTTTTTATACTTTTTACACACTTTTTGGCACCCCTTGGGTTTATTTTTGTGAGTTGCAGTGTATGACCATAGATAGGACCTAGACTTCCTTAAAAATATTATCTTTCTCTTATCTCATTTATTTTTCACATGCTTTGTACACCCCCTTGTGTTTCTCTTTTATGAGTTACACTGTAAGACCATGGATAAGACCCAGCCTTCCTCATAAAATTACCATCTTTTTCATTCTTTTTTTTTAGAATGTGTTTTGAAATGGTTAGAAGTTTTTGATATTTGTTATAAGCTTTATATTTTTCTTCTTTTGGTAGTTGAAATTTACATAACAACCTATGTTATCATGTTTTCCTACATTTCCCTCATTATTATGATAAGGAATCATACTTTATTATCATTATATCCTTCCTTTTTCACCATTTGTCACATTTTTTTATTTTAATTACTTCAAATTTTTTCATGTTACATTCCTCTTTATTTCTTTTCCTTTCACTCCACATTGGATACAACAAGGTCGAAGTCAAGATAGCACTTTTATTTAACCTAAATTTATGAGACTCTTAGACACCATGCTCTACGTGTTCTCTCTCTCTTAGAAACTAAGTCCCTATTATTCAAATGAAATTCATCTTTAGCACCCATGTTTAGTTTTAAAAATATATATGGAGGAGGAATAGAAAAAAGACATCAAGAAAGTTAAAATCTAAATCATTTGAAACAAAAGGCAATGTTATACAAAAGGAAATATACAAATCTCAAAAGTCAAAATCACACTAAAATACATGATTATAAGCACATATTCTATCTCAAATAAAATATCAAACTCTATAGTTGGCCTCACAATATAGCCAAGGTCTATTGGGGTGTAATAGGCCAGTAGATTAGAATAGGAGAATTCAACAAAATCCATGGTACTACCTAATTTCTTACACAAGTACCCAATCTTCCTAGTAGATTGACAACTCTGTAAGGGGTCCTGAGGAATGGGGAACATGTTGTGAGAAGGTAGGCCCATTTTAATTCTCATGCATACATCCTTCATGGGATGACCTACATAATTCATTTGTTGATCTAAGACTTATATGGATAATATAAGTTCTTTAGAGTCCTTAAGGTTAAAAGTCCTCTAGTTTTGACAAACCTAATTTGTTCAATAAAGAGCTCCTCTATCTTGGGTTCTCCTTCATTCTCCCCTCCACCCATTTAATTTCCTCCCTTGATAGGCACATGTGATTCTAAATATATTTTCTCTCTTCTATACTTCCTTCTTCTGCACATCTTAAAACATGCTAACACTACTTTAATTTAGTTTTACCTATCTTTAGAACAAAACAATATGCTTGAGAAACTATAGATCATTTTCTGTAAACCATGGATTTACATTTCTAGACTTATTTTATTTTCTTTTACCATTTATCATTATTATACTACCCTTTTTGCTAACACCTAAGTTTATTTCTACTTTCATGTACTTTTTCCATTATTGAGTGAGGTTGTCTTGTCACTTCTCACTCACCAATGTTGTTTTCCATTTTATGTAACTTTTTCCATTGATGATTAAGGATTGTTACTGCTTATTCATCAATGTTATTTTACCATTTTTTCTTGCCCATATTTTTTTAAGGATATTTACTTCTTTTAAATTGATGTTTGATTACCATTACTTTTGACATGTATCCTTGGTTTGAATTGGTGAGTTTGCCTTTCTTACTTAAGGTTTACTTATTTGAGTTTTTCAGTCTTTAGTAGCCTTGTATTTTTGGTTACCTAATTTACTCTAAAAATTTTGACTTGGTCATTTGGTCTAACATAGCACTTTTCACCCTAGCTTGCCAAATTTCTATGTACATCCAATCCACATAACACCAGTTATCTTTGCTTTCCTACATTTGTTTGTTTTTGCTCTTTAGTTTTGTATCCTTGGGTTTACCAAAAGTAGTCTCTATGCCCGCCATGATCATAACTAAAAAAACAATAGATAATAATCTAGTGATAAAGGTAAGTCAAGGTATGCATTACATTTAATTTGTTAGGTTGTGGAGCTAAAAGCTTCACTGATGCAGACATGGAGGAGGTTGCAGGATGAGTTACTGAGTGTCACAGAGTGTTTGGAATTGGTCTGGCCAACCGACGTCGGCAGGTAGGTGACAGGAGGCAACCGACGTCGGTCATAGATCAGCCGGCATCGGCGACCCCCAGGCGGACAGGGACCGACATCGGTCGCCTGTGTGGTTCGACTGCGAGCTTATTATGGGCTGTTAGCTAACGAACCAAGTGTTTGCATGTTTAGATCTATTTTTAAACTAAGAGCTGCGGATCTAATTATTGTAATTAGATGTCTAATCATTGTTTGGATGAGATCTATATAATAGACTCATGGTTGTATTGGAAAGGTGTTCTAGTTTTGAGTTGAGCAAAGTTTGTTCCTTCTGTGTGTGAGGTGAGCAAGGGTGTTCCTCCTAGTTCCACAGTACCAGGTGTAGGTGTTGGTTTTGGAGAGTCAACGAGATTCTTCAAGAGTGTAGGATCTTGGTCACAGTTGCATGGCCTATATAGGAGATCTACATGGTAAGTAAGATCATTGATCTGTAGGTGTATGTGTGTGCAAGGTCAAGGTTCATAGGTGAGCAGAACCGTGTTTGATTTGAAGGTGTGCAAGATCATATAGATAGCAACACAACAGGGAGCAGTATCAGGCAAGATCTACTTGGAGTACAGGTGTGTACTCGAATAGAGCAAGACAGGAAGGCAAGGGAGTTCCTTCCATAAGTATGGTCTGTTGAATTGCAGGTTGTTACAGATTCATGGGAGATCTACTTAAAGTACCTTGAGTATTGGTTGAGTATGTGGAGTACTTGTGGAGTGCGTGGAGCACTTGTGGTGTGCGTGGAGCACGGGAGGTGAACACCAACTCTGTATTTGAGTTGGGTGTTGGGACCTGAGAGGGAGAGCTTTGGGGAGAAGAATTACTATTCACTTGAGGTGTGGTGAGCCTCTGAAGAGGTGGTGGAGAAGAAGTGGCATCTTCTTTATTGTATTCTTTTCTATATAAAGTGTTAATACAAGTTGTGTATTATCTCTCATATTTGTGTTATTTTGAATTCTAGTTACTTGGTGAATCTGGTTTATTTCCGCATATTAAGTTTCTTGGTTTAGTAATCAATTGTGTGCTTCCGTTTATATATCCCAACAAGTGGTATCAGAGCTAAGGTTGCAGGAAGCAGGTTTTGTGTTTGGTTACAGGTCACTCTCAAGGATTTCTGATCGAGTGGGAGTAGAGCAATGGCAAATGAAAGTAAGCTAAGAATGGAGGAGTTGAAAAGCACAGATGGTCACTCACAGTCCTATGGAAAGAAAGAGCAGGTAAAAGAATATTGTTGGTTGGTAGCAGATCAGCATGAAGAAACTGAAGAAGCAGATGTAGCAGGTGTTGTTGCACAGGATGCTCTGGGAGGTTTCTTGGATAAAGTTGAATCTTGGATAAAAGATTCGGTTGCCTCTTTCCATGCAGCCTTAGGTAGAGGAGCTGGTGAGCCTTGCCAGAGAATTGGCAAAGCGGAAGTGAAGCTGAAATTGCAGGCGACCAACACACAGGGGTTGATGAAGGTCATGCAGGTCCCAGGTTTAGAGATATGGCTAATTTCTTCAGAAAGATTGGGTGATGAGAGATGCATAAGAACTCTCACAGTGGATGCACTTGAATTAGCTGGTGGTAAGAAAATAAGTATTCTTTATCTACTTATTTATATTACTGATTCTTCTTCTATTGCAGAGACGTGGCTTCGTAGGCTTGGTCACATGAGCAGGAAGGAGATGCATGTTCTTAAGCAAAAGATAGATATATTTGACAAGCTTAAGAATTGGAAAGCCTTGGTGTACTTAGAGGAGATGGCGGACAAAAACTAGTGGATGGGGCTGGATACTTTTAAGCAGAGTAGTTTGGACATGTGTTTTGATTCAAAGGAGCTCGCGGGTAAAAAGTCATCACTCACAGGTGAACACAGGTACCGGCGTCGGTCAGGAGGAACTGACATCGAACAGATAGGTGCCAATGTCAGTCATGTGCAGACCGAAGCCAGCGATGTTAGGCAGGGTAAGACCGACGTCGGTCATGGGACCGACGTCGGCAGTATGTAAGACCGATGTCGATCAGGAGGACTGACGTCAGCAGCAGGGACACTGCAGGGTCGATAGTCAGGGACAGACGCATGGAACCGATGTCGGTCGGATGCAGACTGTGGAGTGACTGAGGTCAGTCACTATAATAGATTTTGGGTGGACAACACGCTGTCAAGGAGTCTCAAACACCCATACAGAGGATTGAAGACGTAAGTAGGCCCTCAAATTCACTGTTCCTCTTCTTTATACTCATTGCTGATTGTATAGCAGGAAGGATCCAGGAAACAGGTGTGAGCTTGGCATGGATGAGGATGTGATTCCTTGGAGGAGAACCAAACAGGTGTTTTTAGTAGGGTTGCCAGCAGGTATGAAAGCACAGAGACGAATGGATTCCTTAGTAGAAGAATAGAGAGAACAGATACGTGAGATGGAAGACCAGGTATATGGTCTTGAGGAGCTACAGGGCAGTGGTACAGGGTTTGACAGGTGGAGGATGAAGCATGGCTTTAGTCAGTGTCAGGTAACTACTGTGGTTTGCCTTACCGGGTGGATGATGAGTCATGACATCATTTTGTTGCTGTATGTGGATAGTATGCTAGCTAGCAGGGGTGTACATACAGGGTTTTGCTGAGCTAAGGGTAAGATTAGTTCAGTGTCATGTCATGAGGAGTTTGGAGCAATGAAATTCTTTGACATGGGAGGCATGGAGATCACAGGTTGATTTTGTCTCGAGTGGGAGCTGATGTGAATCAGGTGTTGGTGAGGTTCAGGATGCAGAGCCGGAGCACACTAAGGGTTGGATAGGTACAGTGTCCGAAATCACATGAGGTCTGGTATAGACCTGAGTATTCCCATGCAGTGGGAGCTGTCAGAGAGTTAGGAGCCAATTCAGGGAAGTGGATTCTTAGGTATTTGAAAGGGACCGGTAGCAGGGATTCATGCTATGCAGGATCAGGACTTCACTACATGGATTTGTAGGTTTGGATGTGGCAGGGTACTCAGATGACAGGAGGTACATCACAGGTTGTGTGGTGTGTTGTCTTCAAGATTGATCTTGAAGAGGGATACAAACCAAGAAATAGATTAGATGGGGTACAGGTACGAGTACAATGCAGCTGTTTATCTCCAAGTGGGAGATTGTTAGGTTGTGGAGCTAAAAGCTTCACTGATGTAGACATGGAGGAGGTTGCAGGATGAGTTTCTGAGTGTCACAGAGTGTTTGACATTGGTCTGGCCAACTGACGTCGGCAGGTAGGCAACAGGAGGCAACCAACGTCGGTCATAGATCGACTGGCGTCGGTGACCCCTAGGCGGATAGGGACCGATGTCGGTCGCCTGTGTGGTTCGACTGCGAGCTTATTACGGGCTGTTAGCTAACGAACCAAGTGTTTGCATGTTTAGATCTATTTTTAGACTGAGAGCTGTGGATCTAATTATTGTAATTAGATGTCTAATCATTGTTTAGATGAGATCTATATAATAGACTCATGGTTGTATTGGAAAGGTGTTCTAGTTTTGAGTTGAGAAAAGTTTGTTCCTTCTGTGTGTGAGGTGAGCAAGGGTGTTCCTCCTAGTTCCATAGTACTAGGTGTAGGTGCTGGTTTTGGAGAGTCAACGGGATTCTTCAGGAGTGTAGGATCTTGGTCACAGTTGCATCGCCTATATAGGAGATCTACATGGTAAGTAAGATCGTTGATCTGCAGGTGTATGTGTGTGTAAGGTCAAGGTTCACAGGTGAGCAGAACCGTGTTTAATTTGCAGGTGTGCAAGATCATATAGACAACAACACAATAGGGAGCAGTATCAGGCAGGATCTACTTGGAGTACAGGTGTGTACTCGGATAGAGCAAGACAGGAAGGCAAGGGAGTTCCTTCCATAAGTATGGTCTATTGAATTGCAGGTTGTTGCAGATTCATGGGAGATCTACTTGAAGTACCTTGAGTACTTGTTGAGTACGTGGAGTACTTGTGGAGTGCGTGGAGCACTTTTGGTGTGCATGGAGCACGGGAGGTGAACACCAACTCTGTATTTGAGTTGGGTGTTGGGACCTGAGAGGGAGAGCTTTGGGGAGAAGAATTACTGTTCACTTAAGGTGTGGCGAGCCTCTGAAGAGGTGGTGGAGAAGAAGTGGCATCTTCTTTATTGTATTCTTTTCTGTATAAAGTGTTAATACAAGTTGTGTATTGTCTCTCATATCTATGTTATTCTGAATTCTAGTTACTTGGTGAATCTGGTTTATTTCTGCATATTAAGTTGCTTGGTTTAGTAATCAATTGTGTGCTTCCGTTTATATATCCCAACATAATTTTATATTATTTCCCTTTTAGTCATTTAAATTTTAGTTATTTTTACTTTAAAATACTGTAACTTTTTTTGAGCCTCAACATTGTGTGTTACTATGTTCTTTCTCAAAGCACCATCCCTTATTGCACCTAAGATACACATGACTGGCTTAGAGTGGGGCATATGTATACACATAATATTTTCAAACTATATAAATCATTAATGTTTTCTATCTTATAGGAACCCATCAAGTCTCAATCTATCTAGGTACATGCCCTAAGGGGTGCACTTAACAAATGAGTAGGTAGACCATTAGTACTTCATAAGATTGTTTTTCCTTATTACCGCTTGTTATAAATCCAACAATATCCTAAAAACATTCCCCTAAGATTTGCCTCCTATTTTTCACCCTCTTCTAGTCATTTGTCACCTTCATTATCCATTTTCATAAATTAAACCCCTTTTTAGAAGTTTACATGACTATGTCAGCCACATCAACCATGTATTATTATTAACAGAGCTTACTAAGAACTAAGTTATCCATGGCCAACATAGTTAAGTTTTTTGTCAATTTCAATACTAGGTTGATTGGGTCAACCTTGTTGGTTAAAACTTTTGGAAGGGTTTAGGGTTATATTTACCTATATAAACACATCCATATCATCATTATTAGAGAGACAACAAGAGTTAATTATTCATTTTTTCTTCTTTACAATTTGCTCTTCCACCATTATACTTGAGGAGTCTTAGCTTAGGGTTTCTACTTAGAGAAGAATCTTATCTTATGGAGAAGTATTGGATGCTTTGGCCTTTATTAGTGATCCTTATAAACTAAAACAACCTCTTGAGAAGCACCTTTGGCCATGGGAGATATTGAGTCTCAATTGGTTTGTCTTATAGGTAAGTATCTCTAACTTTGCTCCTCTCTTTATAGATAAAAGTAACATAAGTAATAAATTTTAAATAATATTGCTCTCTCCATGCATTAGGGTTTTATCTATACATAGTTTAAATATGATTCTCTTATGCATGTTTACTTTCTATGTTTACTAAACCCATGTTGTGACATAAGCTTTGGTGAGTTCTAGATTAGACTTTTGATTTACTTGTCATTTGTTTAGTGAATATGAAAACATAGGAGCTAGTTAGGGTTATTATGTAGTTTTACTTGATTAGAGGCTTTGGAAATCTTCCTAATGATATTATTATGGTAAGAGATCCATTGATTAGGTCTGGTGGATCCATATTGATCATGACCTTGATTATCTAATGTATTCACAATTGAAAGCGTAAGTGGGATCTATCTTCTCCAAGCTAAGATTGATTTGTAGATCTATTACATTTTCCATTGAATACAGAAACAATCCATTACAGCCTATTACTATGCTAGAGTCATCCAAAATAGCCTTCATCATCACATCAATAACTTTAGGATATGTTAGGTATCCTCAAGTGTCACTATCACCTTTCTAGTAGGTAGATAGAAAGTAGACATCTTGTTGTACTAGTGATCGACCAACATGCTCAAGTATTCCCTATATACTTGAATGACTAGTATGTGTGACACATCATGTAGATCTACTGGTTGTAATAATCTAACCATCCCCTTCATCTAGATATAAGGGGCACATAAATAGTGGAAATATCACTTTTAACACATCAAGATAGCTAGTCACTTTTTATAATTATAGATAAATTAGCGCCATATTTACTTAATGTTGCTATCTAAGCCTCTACCTAGCCTACTAAGCCTAATTGACTCTCTCCTAAAGACTGGACCCTTATTGGGCCCCTAAAGAAGCTATTTTTGACTTCCATGGTGAAGTCATCATTTTTAAGAATGATGAAGTCACTATTTAGGTGATTTGACACCTTCTAGGTAAAATCATCATTTTTGTTTTCATAAAAACTATGAATTCACATAAAAATAGGTGAAATCACTATTTTGGTTGTTTCCACCCATTTTTTGTGATCCCACCATTTCTAACAATGATAAATTTATATAAAGTTGTTATTTTCATTAGTGAATCCATTATTTATCCTAAAATGTAAATGGTGATTTCATCATTTTCTAACCTAAAATTAGTAATAAATACATGAAAAAGAGCATTAATGACTAGAGTGAAGTTACTCATTGATGCTCCATTGTATAATAGTTGCATATGGTCTCTCATGTGATTTGAAACGTGTCATCTATCTCCTCCATGGGCCATTTTACTCAGCTAATATGTGTAGAAAACTAGAGCTATTTTATGCAAATATATATGGTGAAAATGAATTATTTTCACCCTAGGGGTGAATATATAGGTATAAATTTGAATTTTTACCCCCACGGCCTAAGGTTCATCCTGCATACTCCAATAAGTGTATTTTTCAAATCTATGGTCTATTTTGTATGTTGTTTGATCATGTGTGCCTTATTTTTAGGTCATTTTGTAATTAGACCATCTTTTTGGGCCTCTTCTAAGACCTATTTAATAACATTATTTTTATACCTATACGCCATGTTTTTTCAAACATGCATCTTCAAACTCACATTTAGGATAGAAACACGTTGTTACTCTTTGCCAACTTATCATCAATTTTTTTATGTGCTTTTTAACTATATTCCATTACAAATTTTCCTTGATGTAGCCAATTATTTTTTGATCTATAAATAATATATCCTAGATTTCTATGCCAAATGTATTTCAAATCACATGATTTCAATGTATGAATGATTATATACACCTTTGGGCAAATCATTCTTTTTCGACCAATTTAATGATTATAAACACCTACAAGTAAATCATTATTTTTATATATTGTGCTAATGATTATAATTACCCTTGGGAAAAATACTATTTTCCCACTCCACCTACCCTACTAGGGTAAATGCCTTTGTCCTTGATTATAATCACCTTTAGGTAAATAAGTGTCTCATGTTACTTTACTAATTATTATTAATTAGTGTCAACATTAATGCCTTATAGGGGCAAATATATGTACCACTAATTATAACTAATTTTGGGAAAATTCATGTCCCACCCTTCATTCCTAATTAAAAATACCTTTGGGAAAATTAGTAACTTAGTAGACATTTCCATTTATAACTACCTTTGGGAAATTTGGTTATTCCACCCCTATTTTCATTAGATCATGTCATTTTCTTCATTTTGAGGAAATGTTTGACAACTCTATTTTTCTACCCATTCCCTTAAGGCACATCAAGGGATAATTAAACACCCTTGGGGCATGTGCCACTCATCTTAATGGATTTTAAATTATTTTAAAATATGTTACTATGCATGTGTCTCATAATGCCTTTTCAAAGAAGGGTAAACTATAAACACTATTTTTTGGCTACTTTTATGCCTAAACTATGATTCAAATCAATTTCTTGAAAATGACATAATTTAAACCTAAAAATAACCTAAATTTACTAAATTCATTTGTGTAAGGGATATAATTTCTAATAAATGTGTTTATGCTTACTTATTTGGGATATTACCCTATATGCACCAATAACCTAGTTCATTTTCAACCCTAGTCAAATTACAACTTAGTAATTTGACATTCTTGACCTATCAAGTGGTTAGTTAAAAACATTTAAAATAATTTCCAAAATTAAAAAATCACTAAGCAAGATAAATTAACAAATAAATCTTAATTAACTTGCCTAAGTAAAAATTGCAACTTGAATTAGTGAATTTAATTTATCAAAAAAATATTTTTTAGCCATATATAAAGTCAAAGTTAAAGAAACTAATAAAGTGATTTATTAATTCCTAAATATTCCAAAAATGTGAGTCATAACCTCATAAATATGTAAAGTGAGGTGTCATTGCTCATAAATATCTAAAAATGAGTTGTCAAAACTATTGACAATTTTGACCTCACAGGTCAAATTGTCACCCCTATCATTCAAAACTTTGCACATCATAATGGTTTGCCTTGGGAGTCAATGAGTTGGTTTTGAGAATTTATTAATGTGATTATAGGGAACTGGGCTATCATGATATGTCATGTAAGAATGAATAGGTTAGTTTGGTTATGCATTCCATAAGTGTACTTGGGAAGTTAGAAAAGGTTGAATATTTGCATAAGAATGATGTATTTTGTGCCAAAATCATCCCCTACAAGTTTTGTGTCTTGATGAGTTTTCTATCTCAAGATATAATCCTTCAAAATTGATCTAGTAATGTGGTACACACCTAGGAATTTCAAGTTAAGTCCATGGGAAGTAGCTGTTTAGATTTAAAAATACTCAATAGGTTTTAAGTTGAACATAGGGTCACCAAGTGGCATGATATTAAAATCTCAAATCAAAGATCAATGGCATGCAAATAATCTCACAAATTCGACAAGTTAAGAAATACCTATGGTACACATTTAATCTATCAGTTAAATATCAATGGTAAGCTCAAGTTAAAAAGGTCAGAGTATCTTGAGGATTAATGAAAAGATGACAATTGTTTCAATCATGGTGAATGCATATCGATGGCCCAAATTTGATCATATTATTATATGGAGATCAATGGTCCACATTTGATCTAGTAAATCAAATATCGATGGAGTGCATTCAATCATGATAAAGAAATTAATAGTTTGTATCAAGTCAACAAGTCCATGAGCCTAGATTATATGTAAGGTTTACATGTAGCATAAGCATGTTCACTAGATGGTCTTTGATAACAAGGTCCATAGAATACACGTAGAGCTACCAAGTGACACAATCTAGGAAGCATATCATAGATCAACAAAAATAGTGAAGGTCAAAGCTAGAAGACTCCCAAGAAGATTAACAAAGTAAATTTTATCAAGATCTAGGGTGGTCAAGATGAAAACATGTGTCCAAGGTGATAACATTTAGGTTTTCAAATGAAAATAGAAGCTTTAGGATATACCACATGGGTAGACACATTGGATCAAATATTTCACCACCCATATAGGCAAATCTATAAATGTGAAGACTAGGATATGATTTGGGTTACAAGAACAAACCCTATAGAGTCATAAGATGCCATTAAATCTTAGATATACCTTTAAAATATCTTAAACATAAGTTTTATGTTTGATTCATGATCAAAAAACCTTAACCTATGGATCTTCATTAAAATTATGGCTATATGAAAACCAATAAGGGAATTGTTTTTCATATATAGTAGACCTATGTTCAAGGTTTGGGAGTAATGGCAGAGTTGTGAATATGAAAGGAATGTTAGAAGGGACACTAGTGTATGATTTCAAGTCTGATAACATAAATAGGATATCAAGATGAAGCATTTTGTTGTAAGTTCATTAAGAAGATGGAGATTTTAGAGGTTGAGAAAGGTAGTAGAGCATTCAATTAAATTTCAAAAGTATTTGGTGATTGTTCCCTTTGAATGGATCATGACTTATCATCCTTAGCAAGTTTTTGTCTTCGAATGTGTTTCTAAGCCAATGAGAAGGATTGAAAGTTATTTCTATTAGGTTGTGGAGCTAAAAGCTTCACCCAGATGCAAACATGGAGGGTTGCTAAGTGTCATAGTCACCAACATTGGCAGGCCACACCGACGTCGGGAAAGGGTCAACAAAAAGCAACCAACATCGACAGGAGTTGGCCGACGTCAGTCACCTCCAGACAGACAGGGACCAATGTCAGTCACCTATGCATTCCAAAACTAGTTATTGACGAATAGTTAGTTTGTTGAATAGGTTGTTTGCATGTTAAAGACTACTTCGAGTCTTAAGCCGCTTGTCTAATTATTATATGCATGGGATCTATATAATAGACTCGTGGGTTGTATTGTAAAGTGTAGAACTAGGAGATTTCTTCCCATGGTGGAATCACAAGGGTTCTTCTAGGTATGTAAGATCATGATTGATCTATAGGGTGTGCAAGATCAGGTTGGAGATCTACATGTGATAAGTAAGATCAGGTTGGTCTACAGGGGTGTGTGTGTGTGTGAGGGTCAAAAGGAGATCTGCGGGGTAGCAAGATCCAAGGTGGAAACAACACATCAAGGAGCAAGATCATGGTGAGATCTACTTAGAGTACCAATTTGTACTCAGTTGTACTGGTAGTATGATACTGACTGGTTAAGGTCAATAATAACTCTCTGTTAGCCATTTGTTGTGACCTGTATTGAGAGAAGATAACTCTTGAGGAAAGATTACTAGTATGCCCACAAAGTGGATGAAAGAGTGTGATCTCTTTATTGTAATTTCCTTCTATAATGAGTTGAATACAATTGTGTGTTGCCTCTCATATTCTATGTTATTTCTTATTTCTAGTTACTTGTACTTCTGGTTAAATTCCACATTTAGTTGCTAATACAAAGGTAATCATATGTGCTCTTAATTCTGACAAGTAGTGTTAAAACTTTGTGGAACCTAGGTCCTATCAATTGGTATCAAAGCGAGGTTGGAGGTTCTCAAAGTGAGGTTTACTAATAGGTGGTTTCAGATTTGTTAAGTGTTTTTTGATTATAGGTCACTCTCAGGGGTTTCTGATTGAATGGGAGTATAGCAACGACAGAAGAAGGTAAGCTGAGAATGGAGAAATTCAGACACAGGTGTAACACCACAGGGTGTGTGGTGGTTGGTCTTCAAGATTGAGATTGAAGAGGAATACAAGCTAGGATACAAATTAGACAATGTACTGGTACAGGTATAGGTGCAATTGTTTATCTCCAAGTGGGAGATTGTTAGGTTGTGGAGCTAAAAGCTTCACCTAGATGCAAACATGGAGGAGGGTGCTGAGTGTCACAGTCACCGACATCGATAGGATCACCGACATCAGGCAGGGGTCAACAGAAAGCAACTAACATTGGTTGGAGTTAGCTAACATCGGTCACCTCTAGTCAGACAGGGATTGACATCGGTCACCTATGCAGTTCCAAAACAAGTTGTTGACAAACAGTCAGTTTATTGAATGGGTTATTTGCATGTTAAAGACTACTTTGAGTCTTGAGTCACTTATCTAATTATTATATGCATGGGATCTATATAATAGACTCATGGGCTATATTGCAAAGTGTAGAACTAGGAGAGTTCTTCCCATGGTGGAATCATAAGGGTTCTTCTAGGTATGTAAGATCAGGATTGATTTGCAGGGTGTGCAAGATCAGGTTGGTCTATAGGGGTGTGTGTGTGCGAGGGTCAAAAGGAGATCTATGAGGTAGCAAGATCCAAGGTGATAGCAACACATCAAGGAGCAAGATCATGGTGAGATCTACTTGGAGTACCAGTTTGTACTCAATTGTACTGGCAGTATTATACTAACTAGTTGAGGTGAACAATAGCTCTTTGTTAGCTGTTTGTTGTGACCTATATTGAGAGAAGATAACCCTTAAGGGAAGATTACTAATATGCCCATGAAGTGGATGAAAGAGTGTGATCTCTTTGTTGTAATTTCCTTTTGTAATGAGTTGAATACAATTGTGTGTTGCCTGTCATATTCTGTGTTATTTTTTATTTCTAGTTACTTGTACTTCTGGTTAAATTCTGCATTTAGTTGCTTATACAAAGGTAATCATATGTGCTCTTAATTCTAACAAGTAGTGTCAGAGCTTTATGGAACCTAGGTCTTGTCAATTTGGAGCCAATAAAATTTAATTTGTAAAGGACAAATTAAGGCTAATAAATCAAAAAGTGGTTGGGTCTCATTTATTAAGTTTTATTTACTCGCTTCCCACTCTCTCTTCCCTTTTTCTTATTTATATCCCATTTACCCCCTAAAGGAGAGACTCTTATGCTTTTGGCATGCCTAGGCTATGCCAAGATTTGTATTGCAACAACTATTTGATGCAATAGAAGACTGAATTCCTCCATTTTCAAGCTAAATTGAAGTGTATTCTATAAATTCATTGATGTGGTTAAGTGAATGTATGATTTACTTTGCCTCTATCTAGGTTTTCTCGCCTTCAAGAATTTTTTTTGTATTTCATAGGTTATTATAACTGAAATATGTATTTTTTTATTGGTTTGGAAGTGGAAAAGCCCTGAGGTTTGCCCTCCCGTGCTAGATTTATATCTAGTTGTCCCTTTTTGTGAAATATAATTAAATAGTGAGTAAAGTGATATTTGTAGTCTTAAAAGTGTCTAATAGTGTGTCTTGTGTAATTATAAGCATTCAAAAAATTGGTGCATCACCTCATTTTACATGTTTTCATGAATTATTATCTACTTCTCTCCTTTTTCCAAGAAAGAGATTAGTTTTTGTGATATATCTAATGGAACTAGCCCTCTATAGAGGCTCAACCTCACTACAAGAAACCCATAGCCTGAGATTGTTCCCATTTTGTAGCTTAGTTAGAGAGATCCTAAATAACTCTCTCCATGGGTGCAAATTAGAACTACAATAGTTTTTTCCATGCTTAGTGGGACCCTTTCTCCTTGACATTTATCATCATCAAAAACTAAATATTCTTAGATTGTAGAATTCATAGCATTTTTTAGGCAATATTCTCATGCCAAAGGTTACCACAAGATTAACTATTAAAGGTATTCCTTTAAAATCATTGATTTGCCTTCTACTTCATATAAAATAGCAAGGTTTAGTAATACAAAACCTTATCCTCAAAATAAATAATCATCTCTTGGTCATCCTATTGTCTTAAGCAGTGTAATTCTCACTATACATATGGCCATAACAAGTGTTTGTTCCATTCAATAGAGGTAGTCTACTGAATTTTACCCATTTTGATGCCATTCATGTATCTTCCCTTAAGAGTATCACATTATTCTCAATAGAATATTAAAAAAAATCTTATTAAGTACATCTAAGATGTTTCCAACCTTCATTTAGTTCACAATGTTCTTCAAGACAATGTAGCTATTAGACTAGTTGTTGCTTCTTTCAAAGGAAAAGTATTGTAGTGGTATATAAACCTCCCACTAAATTTCATTAATAATTAAGATGAAGTATGTGCAACCTTAGTCACACAATTTTAGGACAAATATGATCACCTATCCTTAGTTGAATAGTTGACTACCATAAATAGAACTCTTCATGAGTTCATATCTTATTTTAACCCTAGATTCCAAAACAATGGACCAAGATACCTACATTTATTAGAACATCCCTATATTATGCCTTGTTATACTATATGAAATCCCTCAACTATGGTATTAGTGTCATAATATATTTAATGGGTGGTATTACCTTACCAGATGCTTATGAGGTTGAAATAAGATCAAAAAACAAATTGATACAAGATGGTAAGCTCTCTCCAAGGCCTTTAATGCCAATATTATTATAATTGACATCTATACCATTTCCTCAATTTATTAAAATTACATATTTATATCCTATTCCATCCCCTCAAGCCTAAGTTATAATCTCTTCTAATCAAGCTAGTGAGCTTTGAGAGTTAAAATGTTTGCTATAATATTTTGGAAATTAAATAGTACAAATCAAGATGCTACAATAAAATGATAATAAGCCTTATCAACAACAAAACTAGACCACCTATCAATCCTTTGGAAATCATATGACTCCTTATCAAGGGTTTAGAGAAAATAAAACACCTTATCAAACACAAGGATCCATAACTCAAGTTGAACCATATCTAGCTTTTGATCCTAATGTACTTTCCATAAAAAATATTACTACCACACCACTTCAAAACAACTTGATTTAGGATTTAGGTTGGTATCCATTTAATCTCAATAATGCTCAAAACTAAGCCTTGGTGTCATAAAACATTACAATGCCATAAATGACACAAGATTTTTCTATTTAAGTAAGTTAGTACCAAGAATAATGTTTGGCATCATAGGGAGAGACTCAATAATTTTAATGAAAGCCTAATGCCATCTATGTGAATTGGAAAATAGATGATCATTTTTCATTCAATCAAGTTGGTGAGACTAACAATACAAATGGTAAAATTGTGACTCTAACTAGAGCTAAATTGAGAGCCATTGAGGAGGCTCAAGATGTGAGTAAGTATTCATTTACTTCTAATTTTATTTCCAAGAGTATCATAGATCAACATGTTGACCCTACAACACAAAAAAATACAATACATAGGTTGGGAAAGTTCCTCAAGTACCTCTAGTTCATGTGAAACCAATGGTTCAAAAAATACAACCAAAGGTTAATGAGTATAAATTAAATATAGTAGATCAAATGAATAACTGTAACATCAAAATTATCATGTGGGATTACCTCTATATTATAATACAAAATGATATGCTCATTATAGAGATTTGAACTCTCAGATTATCTCTAAAACTGATTGAGAAAGAAGGTGTTGTTTTAACCAATTCAGACCAACCAACTAAGCAATATATACAATAGGTACACAATATGTTAAATGTATAAAAAATTGAGGAAAAATCAAATAAAACTCCTCCTTTCTACTTCTCTTTGATAGTTAGTGACACTTTGGTTCGTAACTATATGGTATATAATGGAGCTAGTAGCACTGTTATGCCTAAGTAAATTATAAATAAGCTTCATCTTGTTTATGAAAAAAATAATAAATGGGTATTTCAACTATATGGATATAAAAAATATATATTAATAATTATTAAATATCTAAATTTTGCATTGCATTCTTGTTCTAATGTTACCATTCAACAGGATGTAGTCATGGTGGAATTGCCTCCCTACTTTGCCATGTTTTTGTCAAGGGACTTCACTTCAAATATTGGAGGATACTTATTAGTTGATTGGACATATATGATGTTAAAAAATATGTAAGTTACAAAGGTAAAAATAAAATTTTAACCCATATCACATGTCCATTTAGATCCATATGTGACAAGTGTTGTGAACACTACTTATATCATCTCAAATGAGGTGCTAGAAACTAGTCGAATGGAAACTAAATCACTTTAGATGGAGTTCCAGATATGTTCCTTGATGAGTGGGACTATAATTTAATTGAATAAATGGGACTTGGTTTTTATTTCCTCCATGAGAATGATACAACAATTCTAGCCATGATGAAGGATGATGAGTCTAGTGATGGTCTATGGAAATTATACTTTGATGGGTCAAGGAATAAGAATGGTAATGGGTCTATAATAATTTTGATTTATGTATAAAAAAAATTATTTATCTAATATTAGGTTTAATTTTGGTTGTTCAAACAATGTTGCAGAGTGTGAGGCACTAGTTCATGGTTTGCAGTGGGCAAAGAAGATGAAAGTCAACACTTTGCATGTTTTTGGTGATAGTGAAGTTGTAGTTCACCAAGTAAGAGATATTAATGTTTTCAAATAATTATTTCTTAGATATTATAATAATAGGTGTGGGACTTGATAATTTCTAGGCTTTAAACATTTAGGCAATACCAAGAGATGAGAACAAATATGTAGTAGATTGGCTACCATTAGGGCACAATTTAGTATCCTAGCTGATATAAAATGTGGAAAACTTTAGTCAAACATTAAGTTGATTATAATACCTTATATTCTAGATAACCATGTGAATTTTCAATTTTTTTAATATGGAAATCAAATTGTCAAGTTCTTTCAAGAAGAGACTGAGTTTTACTCAAGAAATCAATCAAAGTCATTATAATAGAATGGTGATCAGATTGTGCAATTGAAAAAAAAAATCCTAATGGATTGGTCATGCTTGAGAATATATTCAGTGGTGATGATGAGTTGAGAAAGGAAAATTCATCTTTGTCAATAAAGGAAGAATACAATGCCAATGTGGAGGCTAAAACTAGTAAGAACTTGAGGTTAGGTAAGGTATGAACTCCTTCACAAAAGGAAGCTTTCATTGAATTATTTACAAATTTTTTGATGTGTTTGTATGGAAATAGAGTGTTCTCAAGGGATTTGATATAAGTATAGCTCAACACACCATTGAGTTAGAGGCTTAAAATGCCTATCAATCCAAATCTTGAGCCTTTGATGAGAGATGAGCTTCATAAGCTCATAGAGCCAGCTATTATATTTCCTATCAATCAGTTAACTTAGGTGGTAATCCTTATTCCAATATGAAAGAAGAATGATCATATTAGACTATGTGTTGATTTCTATGATTTTAAAAAGGTTTTCCTTAAATATAACTATCCATTACCATATATGGAGTAAATTTTACAATTGGTGGTAGGTTTAGAGATGTTTTCTTCATTGGATGGATATAGTGGTTACAATCAAATTTTGGTCAAAGGATAAGACCAATTCAAGATAACCTTCACTATAAAGTGGGAGACATTTTCATATATAAATATGCATTTAATTTTATCCAATGCTAGAGAAAAATTTTAGAGAGTCATGGATATGCAATTTCAAGGCCTTGTTAATAGGTTTTTACTTATTTATTTGGATGACATAATAGTGATCTAAAAGAGTGAAAGTGAGCACATGGTTCACCTCAAGCAAGTGTTTGAGATGTGTAGGCAATTTAGGGTGTCTCTAAATCCCAAAAAGTGTGTCTTCTCAGTTCATGAAGGTAATCTTCTTGGTATGGTATTTCAAAACATGGTTTGAGTATAGATCGTAAAAGGATAGATTTAGTTCTTGCACTTTCCTTGCTTAAACACAAGAAGTCTTTACAAAGCTTCTTAGGGAAGATCAATTTTATAAGAAGATATATTTCATATTTTACCACTTTATCTAAGCCACTTATGATGCTAAAGAAGAATAAGATTTTTAGTTGGTTCAAGGAAGGAGTATAGAGTTTTTAAGAGATCAAGAAGGCCATATCTAGTTATCTTACACTCATAAACCTATATTTAATAAAGGATTTAATTTTGTACACTTGTGCTAACCTAGACACCATTTCAGGCATTTGTATGCAATAGAATCATGAGGTTTTGGAGTAGTCAATATCCTTCTTCAATAAAGTCTTAGAAGAGTATGAAATAAGGTATATTTTGTTAAAAAAATGGGTACTTTCAATTATAAGGTCTCTCAATAAATTTAGATACTTGTTATCTAACAATAAGATACACCTAATGGTTGCCCATCGAAGAATCAAGGAGTTACTCTTGAACAAGGACATAAATGATAAAAGATCTAGTTGGATAATGAAGCTAATGGAGTATTATATGGAAATATATATCACAAATCTAATCATAGGTAAAGGACTTTGTGAGCATCTAGCCTACTACTTTTGAGAAGTTAATGAGGTAGTTTTGGTGTCAAATGATGAAGAGGTTGTATCTAATTATACCTCACCTTCTAGTTGGTTTCATGACTTGGTAAGATATCTCCAGGATGGTTTTTATCCCTCTTATTTAAATTTTCCAAAAGGAAGATATTTTATATTGAAATCAATTCCATTTGTTCTTGTTGATGGCATTTTATTCAAGAATGATATCAATAGCATGTTGTTATGATGTATAGAGCCAAGCCAAACATAGTGAATGCTTGAGTAGTTCCATGATGGACATGGTGGAGCAAAATATTATACAAGTACCAATGCCCTTAATATCATGAGAGGTGGGTATTATTGCCCTAGCATATTTGGGGATTGTCATGTATGGGTTAAGAAGTACAAATAATGTGTTGTGTTTATTGGAAAAGTGAAACTTGTAGCCTTACCCATTTAACCAATTACAATAGACCATCCATTTGTATAATAGGGATTTGAATTTATTGGTTTCATTAATCCCCTTAAATTTCAAGACATAAATAGATACAAACTGCTATAGTTTACTATACTAGATGGATATAAGTAGTAGAATTGAAAGAAACAAACTAATCTAATGCTATAGATTTATATGAAGGTTTGCTTACTAGATTCAAAGTTCTTTCAACCATTATTTATAAAAAATTTATGGCCTTTGTGGGGACTAGGATTAGCCATTAGGATATTCAACATGATGTCTATCTCATCACTTCATCAAATTACTATCCACAAGGCAATGGTCTTGCTAAGTTCACAAATAAGAACCTATTAAAGATCATAAGAAAGACTATTGAAGATAATCAGAGGTCATGGTATCTCAAGTTGAAACTAACTCTATGGGATGATAGGATCACCTAAAAAATATAAATATCCAACTCACCATACAAGATGGTATATTCTAAGGAAGCAATATTACCTATTTTTCTTAAGTTTCCTACTTTAGAACTAATGCATCAACTTGAGTTGTTGGATAATGAACCAATGAAAATCAGATATGTTGAGCTTATGGAGCTAGAATAAGTTGGAAATAATTATATATTAGACATATAAATCAAGCAAGCACAAGTGAAGAGAGCCTTTGACAAGATAACTTCTTCATGAAGTTTCAAATAAGGAGATTTGGTCTTCATGTGAGATGAATACATAGCTAAAATAGGAAGGCATACAAATTTTGACTCTCTTTAGAGTGGTATATATAAAATATCTAGCTACATGCCCCATAATGCCTTACAACTTGCAAAGGTGGATGGTGAGGAGATTCTTATCCCAATTAATGGGATACATTTGAAACATTGATATTGAAGAGCTAGGTTCCTTGTACATAATTAGTTTGTTTGTGTTTTGTCCCAAATAAGTTATTTATTTTCACACTTACTTTTTTTATATTAGTTTCCCTATTTTTTATGTTTCCTTCCTTGTTTTGGTGGAATAGTAGCCTTATTTAAATTCAAAAGGTTTATTATAGTCATGATTCTGATTTATCATTATCTATAAGTCTAAAATTCATGGGAAAGATATAGTTCTCAAGCATAGTAGGCATGCTTCCTAGTTGAGTCACCATAATGTTAACAATTTTGACCTCACATAACAAATTTTCACCCCTACCATTCAAAACTTTACACATCATGCTAGCTTGCCTTGTGATTCAATGATTTGGTCTTAAAAATTCCTTAATGTGATTATAGGGAACCAAGATATCATGGCACGTCATGTAAGAATGAACAGGTTAATTTGGTTATGAATTCCATAAGTGTACTAGGAAATTTATGTAAGGTTGAATATTTTCATGAGATTGATATGTTTTTTTATAAGGTCATCCCCTAAAAATTTGGTGTCTTGATGAGTTTTCTACCTCAAGATATAAGCCTTTAAAAGTGATCTAGCAGAGTGGGACATGCCTGGGGATGTCAAGTGAAGCCCATGAGAAGTAACCATTTAGAATAAAAAATCCTTAATAGGTTTCAAGTTTAATGCAAGGTTATAAAGTGGCATGATCTCAAAATCTCAAAGCAAAGATCAATGGTACATGGATGATATCATGAAATCAATAAGTCAAGAAAGATATTTATTGTGCATTTAATTAAGCAATTAAAGATCAATGGTGAGCTCAAGGTCAAAAGGTCACAGTATCCTAAGGATGAACATGAAGATGCCAAGTATCTTAATCATGGAAACTTATAAGAATATTTATGGCATACATCTGATCATATTATTAAATGGAGATCATTGGTCCACATTTGATCTGGTAGATCAAATATCGATATAGCACATTCAACTATGCCAAGGAGATAGATAGTGTGCATCAAGTCAGTAGGTCTATGAGCCCAGATTACACATGAGGCTACTACATGGTGTACTCATGTTAACTAGATTGATAATAATAATAGCTTCCATAGAATTCATGTGGAGATTCTAAGTGTTAGAATCTAGGAAGTAGATCATGGAGCAATGGCAATGATGAAGGTCAAAGCTAGGAGACTACTAAAATTATCAATGGAGTAAATTTGATTGAATTCAAAGGTGGATGAGATGAATACATATTTCTAAGGTGACAATGGTCAAGTTTTAAAATGAAAATATCCTCCTAAGGAGATGTCACATAGATGGACATGTTACATCAAATATTTTTCCACCTAAATAAAAAAATCTATAAATGTGAAGATTAGGATATGATATGGGTTACCAAAGCAAACCATACATAGTCATAGGATGTCATTAAAGCTTAGATAAACCTCTCAAAATCTCTTAGATGTATGTTTTACATCTTTTTCATGATAAAGAAACCCTAGCCTATAGATCTTCATTACAATTATGGCTATATGAAAACCAATAGGGGAACTGGTTTTCATCTATAGTGGACCTATGTTTAGGGTTTAGGAGTAATGGAAAAGTTATGACTATGAAAGGAATGTCAGAAGGGACACCAATAAATGAGTTCAATTCTGATAATGTAAAGAGCACATCAAGATGAAGCATGGTGTTGTAAGCTTATTAAGAAGATGGAGAGTTTAGAGGTTGAGAAAGACATTAGAGCATTTAATGTAATTTCAAAAGTATTTGGAGACTATTCCCTTTGAATGGATCATGACTCATCATCCTCAAAAATTTCTTGTCTTCTAATGTGTTTAAAATCCAATGAGAAGGCTTTAAAGCCATTTGGAGCTAATAAAATTTAATTTGTAGAGGCAAGATAAAGGTTAATCAATCAAAAATTAGTTGGGCCTCATTTATTAAGTTCTATTTCTTGTTTCCCTCTCTCTTCCCTTTTTCTTATATATATCCCATTTATCCCCTAAACGAGAGACGCTTATGCTTTTGACATGCCCAATCTATACCAATATTTATACTATAACACCTATTTGATGCAATAAAAGATTGAAATCCTCCCTTTACAAGCTGAATTGAAGTGTGTTCTATGAATTCATTAATGTGGTTAAGTGAATATCTAATTTATTTTGCCTTTATCTAAGTTTTTTCACATTCATGAAGTGATTTATATATTTCATAGGTCTTTTTAAATTTCATAGGTAGTTTGTTTATTGGTTTGGAAGTGTAAAAGACCCAAGATCTTCCCTCCCATGATAGATTGATATCTAGTTCATGCCTTTTTATGAAATACTTATTTGAAAGTTGATTAAACAATGAGTGAAGTGATATTTGAAGTCTTGAAAGTGTTTGATAGTGTGTCTTGTGTAATTATAATCATTCAAAAAATTGGTGCATTACCTCCTTTTACATGCGTTCATGAATTATTATCTATTTCTCTTCTTTTTTCAATCAAAATATTAGTTTAAGTGATAGATCTAAGGGAACCAACCCTCTCTAGAGGATCAACCTCACTACAAGATACCCACAGCCTAAGGTTGTTCCCATTTTGTGGCTTAGTTAGAAAGATCCTGAATAACTCCTTTTATGGGTGAAAATTAAGACAACAACAAAGACTTCATGAACACTTTGATCCAACCCAAGGTTAGCCTGACTCAACATAGGCTATTTTAAACTCAACCAAAGTTATAATTTAAATTAACCTCCATAGGGTTAGTTATTAGAGATATAAATACAAGTGCCTGCACCATATTCAAACAATATTTTGTGTAAGCTTATTATGTAGGAATGCCTTCAAGAAGACATTGAAATTATTGTTATAATGACCATTTTATGCCAAGCTTCACACCAAGCCAAGCCATAACAAATCAAAGACACAAGTGACCATTAAATAAGTGATACCAACATGGAGAAACAATGATAAGAGTATATAATGTCATAAACCAAGACAAACATCCTTATGCCAGCAAGTAGACATTAATTTTGACAAAGCAGGTAAAATTCTTGTGTGTTTTTATCTCTATATTTTGATCTTGTTCATTATGTAATGCTACCAATATTTCTTAGGAAAGAGTGTTTAGTTATATTGTATTATTATGCATGGTTTTTTATTATCTTTACTAAAAATAAACTAATTAACCTTTGTGTTCTCTTTGGAATACAAATATACAACATATACCTCTTATGGTTCAAAAACCTACCATTTCATTTGATGATAATGAAATTAATGATGATGAATATGATCTTCATTCTCTATTCATTCAAGCATAACTTGAGAAAAACCCATACATAGTGTTATGATTAATAATGGTCTAGTAAAAAAAATTGTAACATGAAATTACTTACACATTTGGGTTAAAATCATCATGATTTACACCCCTCTACTAAATCAGCCAAAGCATTTGATGGGACCTCCTAGAAGGTTCTTGGTGAGATTGATCTACCTTTACTAGTTAGTCCTACACATGTCATTATTACTTTTTTAGTTATACCTTATACAAGTTTATTTGACATGTTTTTGGGAAAACCTTAGATACACGCCCTTTGAGCAATACCTTTTATAGTACATGGTATGTTAAGTACATCCATCTTAATAGAGTAAGTATAGTTTCTATTATTCCATATAAACATCCTATTAAATAAGATAAATTCATACCCAAGTAGTTAATTACCAATCATGTTAAGTCCAATCCACTTAAAAAAGGTAAGCAACAATCAATATCATTTACTAGGTGGCTAGTACTTGAGAGACATTTACATCAGCGATAGACATTGGGTTCTATGAAACCCTCATTTATTCTGCACCATATTTATATATCCATATCACCTAAACATGTTACTACTATTTCTATTCCAAAGAAAACATATAGTACATAGATATGGGTTCCAAGAACCCCTATTCCTTATATTGGTACTTTATGACCTCAAAGTCCTCTTATACATACATCAACCATAATAGATAATACATTGCTAGATATTTCACCTATACATTCTTCTTGGTAGTACCACTAGTTTGTTACATCAGGTTTATAGTGGGTAGATACCTATGATCATCCGTTGGATGAGATCATAGGATGATATCATCTCTTCAAAAATGTTAAAAAATAAAAAAAATTCAAAAATTCAAAAATATTTTTGGCACCTACATGTTCTATTGGTGCCTTGGATGCTAAAAAATTAAAAAAACATTAAAAAATCCAAAAACATTTTTGGTACCTATATGTTCTATTAGATCCTTGGGATCTATATGTTAGTTCTATGTTGAGGGATATAATATGATTTAATCCTACATATACATACATAGGCATACACAGATACATGATACACTTATGGATGTTGGCTTTCCCTCTACTCACATCACTAGGCTACTTGGGGCATTCATCTTCTACAATATTTATACACATAGGTTATATGATTACATGATCATTCTACATTATCATGTTTGATCTTACATATGTACTTACACAAGCCTTATCCATTATTATATCTTGAACATGGTACTTGATATGGTATGTACTTAACATTTTCTGCTAGAACATTTTATCCATGGGCCACTATGACATGTTTATGCTAGTTTCTTATGATTTTCCTTTATACACTTTTTTGAGTGGTTTTCCTTACTATTGTCTTTAATTTTGTTAATAATTTGATTATGTTATGTTCTATGCATCCTCTATGCCTCTGTATGCTCCCATTTACATTTGAATATTGCATCCTTGCCTTATTTGGCAATTGAATATGTCATTCATTATTCTATGGACATTTGAATATGTAATTATTTGATTTTTGGACACTTGACTAAGTCATTTCCATTTGATTTTATGGTATTTGAGCATGCCCCTTATTTGTGGTCTTATTAGACCATTACTTTTTAACTTACTTTTGAGTGCTCTTTTGTGTGTGCTTGTTTGATTATAGAGATTATACTATTACTATCTAGACATTACCAACATATTTATCATGCATCATAGGCCTACATTTGATCATGTTGGTTCTGTGTACTTTAATGATAAATTTACCTAGACATGTCTCCTTTTATATGCTACATGGTTACATTCATAAATTTTATAGTTATCTTACCAGTTTAAGGTGTGGTAACTTCCAGGTACTATTTTTCCCTTACCTCAAAGGGGGGGGGAATTATTTATAAGCATGTTATCCACACATTGCATAGCTTTTATATTCATTAGGGGGATGTCATATGGACATGGCTTCCATACATTCACAATTTCTAGATTACATTACGGGCATGCTTTGAAAACATGTTCTCCAAATTTGTTTAGTATTTAGTACTTATAATAGTTAACATATTTAGTTGGGGCATGTCATATGAACATTGATTCCACACATTAATTGTTTTAAAATTTATTGGGGGCATACTTTGGAAGCATGTTATCCACATTCATTCAATATGGTACGTATATCAATTCATATATTCTATGGGGGCATGCTTTAGAAGCATGTTATCCACATTCATTCAATATGGTACATATATCAATTCATATATTCAGTGGGGGCATGTTTTGGAAACATGTTATCCATACCTACTCATTATTTAATATATCCAATTTATAGTGGGAGTAGGTATTGAAAACATGTACTAGACATTGGTACTTATATCAATTTTATATTTATATATATATGTATTAGGGGCATGTTTTGGAAGCATGTCTTCCACAATTACATAATTATCTAAATTTTACAAAACACATAGTTATATGATTCATGCTCATAGCTGTGGTGGAATTATATACATGGTAGCATTGTTATACATAGTTTCAACATGAAACATGTCTGAGGTGAATATGCTATGAAACATGTTCCTAATATTATGAAATATAAATCAATATCAGAGTACAAAACTATTGCACATTCTAATACTCCATAGACTTTTACAAAATTTAGTGAACTAATGTATTATATTAGTTGGTTCACCTTTTGGTATGGTTGAGGTGATTAAATCACTTAATTTTGTAAAGTTCTTAGTTTGTACTTGATAATCCAAAATCACTAGGTTATAACTATCATTGGGTTACATGGTTGATTTAATCTCAACTACCAAGTGGAAACTAAATTTTGCTCCAAAATTAGGGGCATGCGCCTTCCAATCTCTCTCTCTCTCTCTCTCTATATATATATATATATATATATATATATATATATATATATATAGAGAGAGAGAGAGAGAGAGAGAGAGATTGGAAGGCGCATGCCCCTAATTTTGGAGCAAAATTGAGTTTCCACTTGGTAGTTGAGATTAGATCAACCATGTATATATATATCATTGGATTTATGAACTTTAGATATTTATCCTAATTTTAGTTATAGATCCTTATAATGATACATATTTTATAAAAAACTTTTTAATATGCAAGGTAGTTACATTGAGACATAGGTGTACTCCTAAACCTTGTTCTTTTAATTTCAATATATTTCAAGTAATTTTTACCCATATTATATGCAATACTTATAAAATATAATATTCTCTTCATTTTAGGTCAATCACCACCAAAGCAATCAAATTCAACTCTAGTGAAGTACTAAAATTCAACTCAATAGAAGAGAATGTGTGTATACATACCTGGGTTCTTATTCTTTTCCATTAAAATATAAATTTTATTACTAGATCAAAAAGGGAGAAAATTATAATATATTTTGTGATTATCTCACACCTTAGTTTTGTACACTTGGAAAACTTAGACCTTGGTTGTTCTTCCTAGTTATACACATGCTTTGCTTTTGCAAGCCTCAAATATAATCTATATTATGCCCATTATACTATATCTTATTTTGACCAACCTTATATTGATGACATATACATCCCATATTTCCCACAATGATTAAAATATAATTATCTTACACCTCTATATGTTCTGAGCGTATGCCTGTTCTCATTCTCCCTAGTCACTAATGTTTGGGATAGATAGTAGCATCGATGTTATTATATTACCCTAATGTAAGTGTATAGTGACCTAAAGTCATATAATTTTCAAATGGAACTTATTAAAATAATTAGCCTAAGTAATTTAATGCAAATTATCTCCTAATAGGATTGGTATAAATACAATATCAACTCTCATTCATTCTTCACCTAGTAATCAGACCAAAAGAGCACTCAATAAATAAAAAAGTTACCAAAATCTTTCTTATTATACCCTATTATGATATCAATTAGAGGAAAAATCTATCTACAAGTCTAACATACTAAAGGATAAGTCATAAGGTCATATTTCCAAGTTACAAGCTAGGTCATTATTGTACTTACTTTACACACATTGCATGATTCACACACAAGCCAACACATAGGGGATAATTACTTGAGTATGAGGCCCTATTATAGAGTATTTTATATATAGGTAGTGAATTTTACATTAGGTTCATTGAGGGTTAGTTTGATACCATGTGCCCACTAACCTATTTTAACCCAAGGTCACATTCAATATGGAAAGCTATGGTTTTTCAATTTCACCAGGAATTATAGTCTATGACTTACATTTGAATGCACTAGAGTGAACATAAATTCAACCATAAAATCATCAAGGTGGTTTCATCTTTTTCCAATTAATATTCTATATTTAACTCTAGCATCGAACCCAAATAATAGTGTTGATGTAACTATCCTAGGCTAATGTAATTATCCAAAGACCTAGATACATCAAATTTAAAATCTGATGATTGTTCCATAAATGTATTCCTACCAAATTTTTTCTTATATCATATATATATATATGCATTAACATTATAACTATCTATGTATATCACTTTTGTATCATTTTATATATCTATCATAGTTGTACTTTATATTAATATTCTATCTTAGTTTAATAAATTCCTCATATGGTACATCTAAGTTTAACACATTAATTAGCCTAATATAGATATGATATTCACCCTTTTTCCTTATAATTTGTATATCCTTAACCGTATCTACATAATTAAGTATATCCTAATCTAAATTAGGGTTAAATAATGTGCTTAACCTAGTATAGTAAGTTAGCATTAAAGGGTTTAATCTACAAGTAAATCATGGAACCTCTTATTTTTTTCCTTACTCTTCCTTCCTTTTATACTTTATTGGTTATATTAAATTTATTCTATATCCACCCATCCACCTCAAGTGTAATTTATATTTAAATTTAGAAACATGTCATATCTGAACCATCCATGGTAAATAACCACTCTGTTCATTACTATTCCATAATGTGGTTATTCATATAATCAAGACTTGTAACTCATTCCTTGGAGTGAATTTTCACCAATACTAAAATGTTAGAAACCTTCATGAGTAATATTTGGTGTGCATAAAACCCATATCATAAAGTTTTATCTAGCTCTAGAAGGAGGGTGACAACATCTCATCATTAATTTACTAGAGCTATGTACACTAGACCTACCAATAAGATTAGCAATGCCCAATTCTAATTATGATATCCTATAAATATAATCAAATGTTCATTGAATACCTAGATCAAATAAAGGTATCCCTAGAAGAGCAATAATTCAAAATAAATCACCAATCTAAGGGCACTAACCTCAGTATTTCAGTATATCCTAGTTATCTAGTTCATCATAGTTGGTGCCATTCATGACTTACCTATGAATATAGATAAGTACCTTCATTCATTATCTCCTTGTGGAGGATGAAGTATATAGTTAAAAATGAAATAATTTAAGACTTATTTAATAATAGATAAGTACCTTCATTCATTATCTCCTTATGGAGGATGAAGTATAGTGTTAAAAATGAAATAATTTAAGACTTATTTAATATTTTTGAATGTGGTTCATGAAGAAATTGCATGTGGACTATTCCATTTCACCCTACAAGATACTACCTATGATTGGTTCTTTAACCTTATAGATAATTCAATTACCTTGTGGAACCAATGTCATGAAACATTTATAACATAATTTGGGTAGGTTACCAACCCTAGTGTGGTATACTATCATTTATCTAGTATGAAAAGGAAACCTAATGAGCCAATTAGATCATTAAATGTAAGATTACATAAGATGTATAGCCACATGGATGTCATGTATAAACATTTTTTTAAATTATACCTTAAGATGTATAAAACCCTCTTATATTCCATGATTGCAATATTCTTACATAGAGATCTGAACATCAATAACCTATCAAATGTATATATTGAAGCCATCAATATTGATTTTCAATTAAATCCCCAATCATAATATTTATCCATACCAACATCAATTAAATTTTCATATTATTAAACCCCATTCCAAATTCCAATCAGAATGTCATGACCAAAAGTCAAATTAAGATCTTCACTCAGTTGCCTTTATCTCCTACCACACCAAACCAAAATCTATTTTTTATAAATAATCATGTATCTATGCCTAATAAACAAAATTAGAATCAATCCTTAGTCTTATTTAATGCTTCTACCACCCAAGATATTAATTCTAATTCTACCAAGATAGAATTGGATGCCATCTAATAATTGTTCCAAAAAATCAAAAATGAGTTTTTAGGTATGGGAAAACTCATAGGGAACATAGTGGGAGAAACAACCAATAGGAACAAAATATGACACCCAATAATAATTTTATTACATTCAATAATATTGCATACAAATTTATTATGATCTCTTTTAGATAAGGAATAATGCATTGACAAACTAACTATTAATTCCATATAATTTTTTATTTTCCTTTCATGTGAGTTATTCACACAACTCACTAATAAATTCAAAATATATTATCGACTCAAAACTATAGTTAGTGAGCACTAATAATATTTAGAAACATTCTTCCCTTAATGTGAACATGGGGAGATAACAACATTTAATAACTAAGTAGCATGCCGTTTAGAGCTTGCACATGGTCTTGAATCATATCGACTATGGGAACTACATATTCCATGGATAAGGGCCCATCAAACTATTAATGTGAATATATGTTTCAATAATTGGGACCCATCAGCTAACTCATGAAAATAGATACACCAAAACAAATGAGATACCAAGATCAATTCTAAATCTAGTTTTTTATGGATTGTATCTTCACATTATCATTACAATAAGGTAAATATTGATTACAATAATTTATTTTCCACACTAGATAAAAATTTAAAAAGCATTTTGAGGATTAATTCCTCAGTATTATTTTTTAACCTATGTCATTGATCATTACCACTTGATCATGAACTACATAGGTAATCTCCACCACCATTGGATACTTCCCTTGACTTTAACTAATTTGGCATAACTAGTTTTTATGCATGAATTTTATGTTGGTTTCAACCGATAATGCATCTAGTTACAAACATTTATTAATGAGACAATAATATAATAATTTGGCGTGAATTTATACCTAAACTAATAATAATGAAATAAACACAACTAGTAATATGGAATCAACCATTTTTTAATAGTGACACTAATATAAAACCACACATAAACTATAGATAGGGTTATAATGGGTTACATATCATTACCTAGTCGCCACTTAATCAAACAAAACTTTATAAACTTAATCATATAACTCTATATTATAGTTTGATAAAATCTATGGGAGGAAAACAAAACCATAAATACAAAAAAAATATTATATGTTACAAAAAACTCTTATTCACACCTAAGGGAATTATTTAATTATTACATAAAAACCTAAATTCTAAATCATCGCCCAAAAATAACATTCTGTTTGATTTTTAACCATAAAATAATAATGAATAATAGAACCAATTTGTTTGATTTTTACCAAATACATCCTTTTCACTTATCACTAATTATAAATTATAATCATACATTGAAAATGTTAAAATATCAACAAGAGTAGTGTTCACCTCTTGAACTAGTTTTGGGAGAAACATGTCCAATTCAAGGACCATATTTTCTATGTCACATACAAGCCATTTAGTGAGTGTGCTATTGAAACTTCCTAAAAGACCACATCAAAAGTATTAAAAAAATTCACATTGGGTACCATGTTGTATGTAGGCATGATGCTTTTGAACCTTCTCAGATAGTAAGATATTTCATAGTCACCATGCTAGTTGTGATCCTTCAACATAGATACTAAGGAACTCAGGTTGAGTTCATGTTTTATCATGTGGACAAAGATAGTGAATAATTCAAGGTAAATGGTGGATGATTATGCTATATAATTCTCAAAAATATCATTTTCACAAGTCTACATAATCATATTATGCATATAATAAGTTTGGAAAACATACAAAGAACTAGTTCTCTCCTTGATGGTAGAACATATGACTAAGATGAAGAAAATACATGTATGATTTCATAATCATATCCAAATGCTAAAATATATTGTAAGCACAATTTTAAAGTGACCAATAAAACCTTGGTAAGATAATATCAAATAGTGTTAAGCTATGATAATACTATCCACACTAAGCTTTTATCATATTATTCTTTTCTCATCAACTGAGGTAATTAAAAACTATAATGGTTCTATCCTCATACAGTCTCTCAAGTATCCATGACTAATCTAGTAATAAATGAAGGTGTGGTTGAGATATTTAATAGAATATGAAACACAATAATAATTTTATTACATTAAATAATATTTCATACAAATATATAGGCATATGATCTCCTTGAGAGAAGCAATCATGTCTTAACAAACTAAGTACTAAATTCCAATAATATCTCTTACAATCTTCTATTATCCTTTATGCATGAATTGTTCACATAACTCACTAATACATAAAAAATATATCATAGTCTCAAAAATATAAATATGTGAGAACTAAAAATATTTCCCAACAATTTCACATTCTATAGGTATAATGAATCATTTAATAGGCCAAAAAAAAACCATAGCCATCATCCAACAATCCCTTAGAGATACACATCTATGAAGTAGCCTTATAAAATTAGTGAAAAGTCTATAACACTAAAAAATATGTTGAATTAGACTACATATCATTTTGTACCACCTAATAAATCTTACAAAAGGATATGGAGGGATATGAGATTATTTCTAATCATTCTGATCTATCCACATCATTTGTACCTAGTTTTTTGAGTAAAAAAATGGTTTTCAAGACATAATACTTCCCATTCCCTATTGATGATGAGAATGAGATAAAATCAAACACACTAAAGATTCATGATTTTAATCAATTCTAAATAAATTACTACAATATGATAAATAATAATCAATAACCTATTATGACTTCTACACCTCCAAAAAGCAACACAGTCATTTTTCTTGATCCAAATGTTGATAATAGACCACCTACACTAAAATTAAATGATTAGAAACAAAAATTTGATCAAAATAATAAAATTAGAGATAAAATTTTTGAGCAAATGAAAAAATAAGGTGAAAATTACCCTTCATGAGTGATCACATATCATATTAAAAAGATAACTTTTAGTCAAAGTTCTAACTAGTAAACCATATTATGACAAGTCCAAACATGCACATGCTAATATGGTTATTTATAAATACAAAGATAAAGTCCCAAATTTATTAGTAAATATTAAAATCTTTGGGAATAATGTACATAATTACTTAGTTGACTCATTTAATTCAACCAATGTGATGTCCACTGGGATAGTAAGAGACTAGGTTTGACCCCAAACAAGTCCAAAAGATTGGTCTGAAAATTAGATAAATATTTGGTCCTATTTGTTGGAGAATTATTAAATGTGCATATGTAGCTTACTTCTAAGCCATATGTCTAAAAAACTATTTGAATTCTTATAATTGACATTCATGAGGCTTATGGTTTACTCTTGAGCCACAATTGGTCAAAAATATTGAATGGATATATGAAAAGAAACTTTTCACATTTGTAGCTGCTTAGAAAGGAGTAGTCAATCATATTTTTAGTTGAAAAACAAAATAAGATGAAATATTAAATCATATAATTCAATACTAAAAATTAAAGAGTTAATTTTACTTCATCACATATATGAGTTTATACTTTCACAAGTAACCCTAAAAATAATGAACAAGAATCTGAAGGTCCTTAAAAATTATAGACCTTATATTTTGATGGTGATCGATTAAAACATGGCTCATGTTTAGACATAAATCTAATTAACCTTGATGGGAATAAAAAACTTTACTAATTTATGTTATAATTCTTGTGTGTTAATAATCATGCCAAATATAAAGCCTTTGATCTTATGGCTTCAATTCACATTAAAAAATAATTTCAAACAAATATTAATGTTTGGAGATTTAAAGCTAGTTGTTAACCAAGTTAAGATCCAATGAAATATATCATATTTAAAAAAGTATAAGTATAGATATTAATATTTAATTTAATTATTTAAATCTTTTACCATTAGATCAATCCCAAGAGAATAAAACTAGATGATATATTCTTTGGATAACATTACAACAAATCTAGCCCTACTTCAATAATTCAAAATGTAGAATTTTTCTAAAGAGTTTGAACCATGTTCTTCAGTCCTTGATATTTTTTAAAAATTTTAGGTATTTTATGATGACCAACATATTATATAATTTGAGGTCAATTTTTATGATTTTGAGTCTCACAATATTGATGAAAGGGATTTTGATCAAATTAAGAGGAAAGTGAAGACAATGGTTTCCTCCAATTAAAATAAAACATGTTACCTAAAGGAATGGTTTAATTGGAAAACAAATTGACATAGGCAGCCATGATGAAAAACAAAAGCATTCTAAGATAATACAATCCAAATTTTCTAATGTGAATTTAGGAAAATATGAGCATCCCCAACATTTCAACATTGGATTGAGCTATTATGAACAAGAAAAAATGAGTCTAAAATAATTATTGATTGAATACAAGGATGTGATTGTATGGATTTATGAATATTTAAATATTTCTAATCCTAAGGTTATCACACACACCATACCACTTAGGGAAGAACAAAAACCTTTTAGGCATAAGTAAAGACTAGTTGATCCTATTTTGTAACCTATCATTTATAAAGAAGTTTAGATATTAATATATGCCAAAATTAAATTTCCAATTTGGCATTATAACTTGGTTACTAACTTAGTTCTTGTGCATAATAAGAATGATGAAACCAGACAATGTGTGGATTTAATAAATGTTAATTGAGCTTAAAAAAAGGATATCTATCTTTTGCCTTCCCTAGATGAAGTATTTTAGATAGTTAGTGGGTCTAAAACACTATCTTTTTTGGATGTATTTTAAGGATACAATTAGGTATTAGTATAAAATGATGAGAAAATGAAAAATTCTCTCACTAATAAATGGGTAACTTTTACATAAAAGAGAATGCCTTTTGGAGTAATCATTTTAGGTGATACTTTTTAGTGTGCCATGTATTTTACTTTCAAGGCCTCATTAGTAAGTGTATCATTATTTATATGGATTATCTAACTATCTTTTATATGGAAATAACATATCATATGGGTCACTTGGAGAGAGTATTTGATAGATGTAGGAGTTATGAAATCTCCACTAAACCCAATAAATAATATTTTTAGAGTCACATAAGGTAATATATTAGGACATATTATTAACAAGGAAAACATTTATATTGACCTTGAAATAGTTAAATCTATTTCAAGATTTTTTATTTAGTCCCAGACCTTGTACTCCTAAATACATCTATTGAGTTAGGTGCACTGGGCAAGATTGGGGGATAATTGGGGGACTTTTTCATCTTATTTTAGGGATTTTTAGGTATTGGGATCCATTAAATAGACCACTTAGAATAGATATCCAAGAGATTAAATACTACCATGGGAGATTATATTCCTACTTCTCACTAACACAAGGCTTCTTCACACTAGGCAATTCAATTCAACAGGTTTATCCCTTACAACTTCACTTCACAATTTAAATAAAGGGGGCTAATGATAGATAAAAAATAAAAATCAAAAGAGATGAAGGGTAAGGTATAAAAGGAGTTTACTATAAAAAAATAAGGAAACATTGATGTTTCAAGTCCACATGTGCCCAACTATAATTATACCACTATATGCTGAGTTCCACATATGCTTTAACTTTGTTCACATAAGGAAATGAGTCTAAGGAGAAAAAATATGCATAAATACTATAATCCTATCTAAAAATGATCACACACATAAATTTTGATAATCACATAGACCTATAGTGGTTTAAAGAAAATGAAATAAATTTAAAATCTTATTATAACAACAAAAGACACATTCTAGTTACATATAAACCTACAAAAAATACATATTACAGCTATATGATTTTAAATTTGAGCTATCGATTCAATATATTATAAATAGTAACTTAACCAAAAACTTACACAAACATCAAAGGGAAAGAATATGGAAGAAATCAAAAAATATAAGAATTATCTTACCATCACCTTGATTCTATTGTATTCCATCCAATATATTCAAATGAATTTCCAAAGAAATTCATCTTACTTATTAGATTTCTTGAAAATGGTGGCTTAAATATTTAAGATGGACGCAAGAGAGAATAATGGCTTATTAGATGTTAATATATATGGATTCAAGAGTATGAAGGCTATATGATAGATTGTGTATATTCATGTAAGTTTTAAGGATTTCAATTTAATTCAACCAAGCTCCATGCTTAGTTATTTATAAGTTGGTGAGGAAGAATTAAAAATAATTTTAAATTCATTAGAAATCTCTAGTTTTACATAATTATATAAATTTATAAAAGGATCTATATTTTATAAGATTATAGATTTGATTAGGAGTTAATAGG